>JAJOZX010000634.1:622500-1050000 GCA_023014485.1 Bathynomus jamesi | reverse complement strand
TACCAGTAAAACAAATTTCATGATTTTAGCACAATTCATACTAGACCTCGATGCGACACTTCAAAGTACTTGATAATATTTTGGGAAAAAATGGAAATATTATTTTCTCGAAAACTATGGGTGATAGAAAAATTTGAAACCGGAATCAGCATCAAAAGTTCTATAAGAAACACCAAATAGTTTTCAAGAAATGTTGTCCCCTAGTGCAATTTCTCGCCGAATTGGAAAGGTTTTCACTCCGCCTTAGACCCACAGTTTAACGTGGATTCAGAAATACATCTCGTCAGGGAATGATTGCTCACTATTTCATCGAGATAATTAAAGCTCATATACAGGACCTGCATTGTCTATAAGATCTGTGGCGCGTGGAGCCTTCAGAAGAGGTGCCAGATACCATTGTATACATTATCATGGAGAGCTGCCAGATACCATTGCTCAGGTACACAGTTGACAGATTGTACCATTTATTTTCTTAAAAGTTGGTTTAGAATTCCGCTAGTAGGTTTAGAAGGCGTAACATGATGTAATTAACCAAAAGAATTAAGTAAAACATCATTGCATCATTCTGTTTATTATAAATATATAGAAAATAAATATACATTTGAATGATAATAGAAATGAGGAATATGCATATAATCCGTCATATAACAGTACAGGAGAAATACACACACACACACACACACAATTATGGAGATATATAGAAAATAAATATACATTTCAATAATAATAGAAATGAGGAATATGCATATAATCAAAAAATACACACACACACACACACACACATTATGGAGATATATAGAAATAAATATACATTTGAATGGTCAATAATTAGAAATGAGGAATATGCATATAATCTTCAATATAACAGTACAGGAGAAATATCACACAAATATATAAATACATTTCACTTTTTTTTTCAAAATACTAAACTCGCACTTAATCGAGTTTACAATTACATCATTATTGCTCTGCATTACGCAGTATATACGGTTTAATAATATTTCACCGCTTTAAGTATAGGGAAACCTGTACTCGATATGAAGGGCTTTCATATCGTTCAGTACTATTTTTGTTCCCACTTTACAACCGGATGGTAAGTCATCTTTAAATACGTCTAGAATACAATCAAAAGCACGCACAAAGAGTTCATCGTTAGCTACATTATTAAACACAAGTTTATAAACACGCTTTTCCAATCGAGGGTTTATTTCTACCGACCCGAGCTTTTCAATCGTGAACTCGTCTTCACTCAACATAGCGGCAATTGAAATAATCTTCTAAATCGTTACGACAACTGCGCGTTATATAAAGAAATAGTTCTTCAGGATAATTTTCACGAACTAGGCACATTTTATAATGTTTTACTAAACATCTTCACACTCCGGCGCACTATTTGAGAGGAACATATGCTCATATTTTTCCTTTCTGCCCATCAAACGATACTCGTCTCTAAAGTCTGTTAAAAACTCACGCAGGGCACTAGCCACAACCTCACTACGAACCTCATCATGATATACATTAATATAGTGATAAAAATACTTAAGATTGTCCATGATTACGAGATTCACATTTTCATTCGTAGGGTATGAGTAATCGACATGACGTAATACCGCTTGTCACACCACCCATCCACAAGACTCATTATCATACCTGCTGCTTCTCTTCTGCACGCGTTGTTTCTTTTACTTCACGGTATATGTGAGACTTTATAAAGTTTAGCTCTACAGCATACTTCAGCACATCGTCTGTGCAACGAAAGCCTTCAACGGTCTCACCAGAACATCCGTAGAGTATTTGTACATCTTGCAACTTCGCACAATCCAATGTGGTTTTAAAAGAGGCATAGGAGGGGGAATAGGAAGTTTTTCGGTATCCACCACATCCTGGCACTTTGCTGAATACCATTTCATAAACGTTGTACAAGCAATATTAAAGGCAGCCATTTGAATACACGTCTGATCTCTTTTTTTCTTCTACGCTGGCGAATACACGTCTGATCTCAAGGGCTTACTGCAGTCGACTGACCACGCAGGGAATCACAGATAGTAGCATGACTCACGTTGCTGGTCTTACAGTGGGCGGAGCTTAGAACTTTCACCTGTGCACACACAAAGGAGAAAGTGAAACGCTAATTGAAACATGATTTATTTAATAAACGAGATATTCAAGTTATATATATTTACAAATACGATTTAATAAACGAGATATTCAAGTTATTATATATTTACAAATACGTGTAATAAATAAGTTAACAATAGGCACATCAATGATTATATTCAAGACATATATATTTAAAAACACGTGATAAATAAGTTAACAATTGAAATTATGTTAACACAAGAAATAACAGAAAACACAAGAAAAAACAAATGCTTAGATTTGGTGATCACAAACAACAGTAACCTAATACTTTAAAGAAAGTATTCTATTAAATACTTTTAGCCTATGTTCACGAATTAATACCGGTTTTAAAATAGATTCGAGACGAAGACCGTCTGGACTGATTTTATAGAAATTCAAGGATTCCAAGTTGATCACGAGAGAAGTTATGTAGTCATCTTCCATGCTGCAAAATCTCGTCGTTTGCCTGTCTGCTCAGAGCACCGACAAGAGGTAAGATCGAATCCACATCAACACAAAATTTTAGTCGCTAAAATAGCAGCCTGAGTATTGTTCATGTTCTAAATTATCTTTGATTCGTTTTGGTAAAATTGAGTAAACTGCAGCCTTTGTTTCCTGATCAGAAACTCTCCGTCTTTTTCTGGTATGGTGCAAGGTTTCGTTGCAACCATATTCACTGCTCGAGTCTACTTCACAGTCGTTGCCTTCTAATCTAGATTTACGCTCTTCACTAATGCATTCAATGGGTGAATAATCATCTTGGTTGATATTATTGACACCACAATCGAGAGGGCTCACTGGGGTAACGGACACTTCAGGTAATGGTGCGGGCGCTTGAGGTGGGTCGGGGACAATCTCCTCAGGTTGCCCTTGTGGCGGGGAAAATATTGTGTGGAGGTAATTATGTGCTGCTTCTAAGTAAACAAAACGGGCTTTATGTAACACAGTGGCAACTAATAATGATTTATGCAAAGATGCACCAGCTCTTCTGGAACGTCTGGATGCAATTTTACCGAGCGATATATTTATCAACTTGTGTGCTTCAAACCCGTTTGGAACGTCAGATATCATGTTCACCACCTAGGAATTGATCAAGGCACAGAGAGCTAACTAACACGACTCTATCCTCTATTTCCAATCTTGTAATGAGTTAAAGTGAAAGTTTCGCCTGCCTTTATACAATGTCGTTTTGACGTCATTATCAAGCTCCACGCAGGGAATTTCCAGGTAGTAGCATGAATCACGCTGCTGTTCTTTCACCTGTGCACACACACACATACACACACACACACACACGCTAATTGAAACATGATTTATTTAATAAAAGAAATATTCAAGCTATATATATATTTACATACACGTGTAATAAATAAGTTAACAATAGGCACATCAAAGATTATATTCAAGGTGTATATATATATTTACAAACGTGTGATAAATAAGTTAACAATTGAATTTATGTGTTAACATAATTTCATTTGTTAACTTATTTATCACATGTTTTTAAATACAAATGTCTTGAATATAATCATTGATGTGTCTATTGTTAACTTATTTATTACACGTGTTTGTAAATATATATAGCTTGAATATTTCTTTTATTAAATAAATCAGTTTCAATTAGCGTGTGTGTGCGTGTGTGCACAGGTGAAAGAACAGCAACGTGATTCATGCTACTACCTGGAAATTCCCTGCGTGGAGCTTGATAATGACGTCAAAACGACATTGTATAAAGGCAGGCGAAACTTTCACTTTAACTCATTACAAGATTGGAAATAGAGGATAGAGTCGTGTTAGTTAGCTCTCTGTGCCTTGACCAATTCCTAGGTGGTGAACATGATATCTGACGTTCCAAACGGGTTTGAAGCACACAAGTTGATAAATATATCGCTCGGTAAAATTGCATCCAGACGTTCCAGAAGAGCTGGTGCATCTTTGCATAAATCATTATTAGTTGCCACTGTGTTACATAAAGCCCGTTTTGTTACTTAGAAGCAGCACATAATTACCTCCACACAATATTTTCCCCGCCACAAGGGCAACCTGAGGAGATTGTCCCCGACCCACCTCAAGCGCCCGCACCATTACCTGAAGTGTCCGTTACCCCAGTGAGCCCTCTCGATTGTGGTGTCAATAATATCAACCAAGATGATTATTCACCCATTGAATGCATTAGTGAAGAGCGTAAATCTAGATTAGAAGGCAACGACTGTGAAGTAGACTCGAGCAGTGAATATGGTTGCAACGAAACCTTGCACCATACCAGAAAAAGACGGAGAGTTTCTGATCAGGAAACAAAGGCTGCAGTTTACTCAATTTTACCAAAACGAATCAAAGATAATTTAGAACATGAACAATACTCAGGCTGCTATTTTAGCGACTAAAATTTTGTGTTGATGTGGATTCGATCTTACCTCTTGTCGGTGCTCTGAGCAGACAGGCAAACGACGAGATTTTGCAGCATGGAAGATGACTACATAACTTCTCTCGTGATCAACTTGGAATCCTTGAATTTCTATAAAATCAGTCCAGACGGTCTTCGTCTCGAATCTATTTTAAAACCGGTATTAATTCGTGAACATAGGCTAAAAGTATTTAATAGAATACTTTCTTTAAAGTATTAGGTTACTGTTGTTTGTGATCACCAAATCTAAGCATTTGTTTTTTCTTGTGTTTTCTGTTATTTCTTGTGTTAACATAATTTCAATTGTTAACTTATTTATCACGTGTTTTTAAATATATATGTCTTGAATATAATCATTGATGTGCCTATTGTTAACTTATTTATTACACGTATTTGTAAATATATATACAGGGCGTCCCAAAAAAATGTGTATACACACTTTAAATAATTATAAAGGCAGTGTTTATTAAAATACATTTCATTTTCAAAATGTAATAGAATCTACAGACATTATTTAATTGTTTGTCAACGCCTGTTTTCAAACCGACGTCCGTTCTGGTCCAGGCACTGCTGATAACGCGAAGCAATGGAATCGCAAACATCACGAAACATTTCGTTTGGTATTTGTGTGCATTCTCGTTCAATGGCTGCTCTCAATTCAGCGACTGTTGCAGGTTTTATAGCGTAGACTTTGTCTTTTAAGTATCCCCATAAAAAAAGTCTAGTGGTGTGAGGTCTGGTGAACGGGAGGGTATTCTACGAAACCCCTTCGTCCAATCCACATCCACATCGTGCCAAGTACCACTCGCAATACTCCACTCTTCGGTCCGGATCATCATCTTCATTAATAGCATGGACTAATCTTGGAATGTAACTTTTCCATTGACAGCGCTTCAAAATGCGTTGGACAGACGATTCTGAAATTCCTACCTCACGACTCGCTTGCCGCACAGATTTTCTTGGATTTTGGTGATACGTTTCCAGTACTCTTTCTTGCTTTGTGGGGCTTGTCGATGTCCGTGGTCTTCCGGAACGCTTCTTGTGGACATTCTGAACAGTTCCATCGGCTTCAAACTTATCTCTAATTCGAGTGATGGTAAGTCGCGTTGGTGGATCTGTTTGAAACTCCCTCCTAAACTGTCTTTGCACTTCAACTGCGTTTTCACACTTCCAGTAGCATTTTAGAATGAATTTCCTTTGTTCAAAGCTTAGTCTGACTGCCATTATTAATTCTAATGGGTTTAACTTGGAAAGAAAGAAACATCAATTGAGCTATCAGATGTTAAAGTGTGTATACATTTTTTTGGGACGCCCTGTATAACTTGAATATCTCGTTTATTAAATCGTATTTGTAAATATATATAACTTGAATATCTCGTTTATTAAATAAATCATATTTCAATTAGCGTTTCACTTCTTCCTTTGTGTGTGCACAGGTGAAAGTTCTAAGCTCCGCCCACTGTAAGACCAGCAACGTGAGTCATGCTACTATCTGTGATTCCCTGCGTGGTCAGTCGACTGCAGTAAGCCCTTGAGATCAGACGTGTATTCGCCAGCGTAGAAGAAAAAAGAGATCAGACGTGTATTCAAATGGCTGCCTTTAATATTGCTTGTACAACGTTTATGAAATGGTATTCAGCAAAGTGCCAGGATGTGGTGGATACCGAAAAACTTCCTATTCCCCCCTCCTATGCCTCTTTTAAAACCACATTGGATTGTGCGAAGTTGCAAGATGTACAAATACTCTACGGATGTTCTGGTGAGACCGTTGAAGGCTTTCGTTGCACAGACGATGTGCTGAAGTATGCTGTAGAGCTAAACTTTATAAAGTCTCACATATACCGTGAAGTAAAAGAAACAACGCGTGCAGAAGAGGCTTAAGCAGCAGGTATGGATAATGAGTCTTGTGGATGGGTGGTGTGACAAGTGGTATTACGTCATGTCGATTACTCATACCCTACGAATGAAAATGTGAATCTCGTAATCATGGACAATCTTAAGTATTTTTATCACTATATTAATGTATATCATGATGAGGTTCGTAGTGAGGTTGTGGCTAGTGCCCTGCGTGAGTTTTTAACAGAGTTTAGAGACGAGTATCGTTTGATGGGCAGAAAGGAAAAATATGAACATATGTTCCTCTCAAATAGTGCGCCGGAGTGTGAAGATGTTTAGTAAAACATTATAAAATGTGCCTAGTTCGTGAAAATTATCCTGAAGAACTATTTCTTTATATAACGCGCAGTTGTCGTAACGATTTAGAAGATTATTTCAATTGCCGCTATGTTGAGTGAAGACGAGTTCACGATTGAAAAGCTCGGGTCGGTAGAAATAAACCCTCGATTGGAAAAGCGTGTTTATAAACTTGTGTTTAATAATGTAGCTAACGATGAACTCTTTGTGCGTGCTTTTGATTGTATTCTAGACGTATTTAAAGATGACTTACCATCCGGTTGTAAAGTGGGAACAAAAATAGTACTGAACGATATGAAAGCCCTTCATATCGAGTACAGGTTTCCCTATACTTAAAGCGGTGAAATATTATTGAACCGTATATCCTGCGTAATGCAGAGCAATAATGATGTAATTGTAAACTCGATTAAGTGCCAGTTTAGTATTTTGAAAAAAAAAGTGAAATGTATTTATATATTTGTGTGATATTTCTCCTGTACTGTTATATTGAAAGATTATATACATATTCCTCATTTCTATTATTATTGACCATTCAAATGTATATTTATTTCTATATATCTCCATAATTCTGTGTGTGTGTATTTTTTTGATTATATGCATATTCCTCATTTCTATTATTATTGAAATGTATATTTATTTTCTATATATCTCCATAATTGTGTGTGTGTGTGTGTGTGTGTATTTCTCCTGTACTGTTATATTGACGGATTATATGCATATTCCTCATTTCTATTATCATTCAAATGTATATTTATTTTCTATATATTTATAATAAACAGAATGATGCAATGATGTTTTACTTAATTCTTTTGGTTAATTACATCATGTTACGCCTTCTAAACCTACTAGCGGAATTCTAAACCAACTTTTAAGAAAATAAATGGTACAATCTGTCAACTGTGTACCTGAGCAATGGTATCTGGCAGCTCTCCATGATAATGTATACAATGGTATCTGGCACCTCTTCTGAAGGCTCCACGCGCCACAGATCTTATAGACAATGCAGGTCCTGTATATGAGCTTTAATTATCTCGATGAAATAGTGAGCAATCATTCCCTGACGAGATTTTTTTGAATCCACGTTAAACTGTGGGTCTAAGGCGGAGTGAAAACCTTTCCAATTCGGCGAGAAATTGCACTAGGGGACAACATTTCTTGAAACTATTTGGTGTTTCTTATAGAACTTTTGATGCTGATTCCGGTTTCAAAATTTTTCTATCACCCATAGTTTTCGAGAAAATAATATTTCCATTTTTTCCCAAATATTATCAAGTACTTTGAAGTGTCGCATCGAGGTCTAGTATGAATTGTGCTAAAATCATGAAATTTGTTTTACTGGTATTTAGGAAGAGTTTATTGATATCATTATTTCTTTGTTCTCCTTAGCTATATTTACATTTTCCATAAGATTTAAAATAGCCATTTCCGTTGTTCTATTATTACGGAAGCCATATTGATTTGGAGATTTGGAGATTTGGGCTTTTAAGGGTAACAGCTGCTTCCAGACCTTTAGAAGGGCATACATAGTTCGTTGCAAGTCGCAACCACGTTTGCTTAATGCAAAGGGTGCTCGGTTCAGCTTTCGCGCTCAATCATCTGATTTATTTTAACTCTGTTCTTTATTGAAATTATAACTCCAGATCTTTCAAATTCGGCGAAAAGGAGTTAATTATTATTAGTACTACTGTAATTTTTACCACCCTATATATATATATATATTATTATATATATATATATATATATATATATATACATATATATATAGGGTGTGTGTGTGTGTGTGTAAACTAAGAAGATGACGCCATACAAGTTCGCAAGAGAAATAATCAACGCATTTAATAAAAACATTTTTTATTTACAAGTCAAACGCACGAAAAAGCTAGAAGGGGGTGAATTGCGTCTTTGAGAGAGAGAGAGAGAGAGAGAGAGGAAGTTCGAGCAAAATTCCTCCGCGAACGCCCACACCTTTCAAAGGCTTCAGTGCAGGCACGTGTGTTTTGAGTTGACGCAGATTGTCGGTATCCCGTTCCTCGTGTGTGTGCATGTGTGTATAGATTTGAGAATACGATCATGTTTTGGTTTTAATTCGGTGAAACGAGATACTACAACCCTCCATATATATAAAATCATGTTTCTTGAATTATAGACACTTTTACAGAAATCCTTTCCTATTGAAAGGAAAAACAACGCTTAATGATTAATTTCTTATATTGAATAATTAACCACTCACTCGTGAAAGTTCCTCTAATTATATTTTTAAAAAAGAAAAGAGCATTCGGTTTCCACGTTAAACTGTGGGTCTAAGGTGGAGTGAAAACTTTATCTGTTGTTACAATTCGGGGAAGAGCTAGTTGTTATTATTACTGAAGAGAAAAATAAATAGCCTTGTGTCCGTAACTGCGGGGTTTGTTTCGGTGAATAATGGCTAAGGTGTCTTTAGGCATGAAGTTTTGCTGGCAAAAGATACAAGCATATTCCTTTATTTATTAATGAGCAAAACTCTCTCTCTCTTTCTTTCTATAATATATATAATATATATATATATATATTATATATATATATATATATATAATTATTAGTACTTTCAGGTTCGCTAAGAATCGGTGTCAAGAAAGCTTTTGGTCGAGGTGACTGGAAGAAAGGTAAAATTATGGTCAAAAAGGCATCAGGGTAAACGATTCGAGTTGACCAGATTGTCGGTATCCCTTTCCTCGTGTGTGTGTGTGTGTGTGTGCGCGTGTGTGCGCGTGTGTGCACGAGTTGTTCATTCATATACAAACACATCTATCTTCGTAAGTTTCCCACTGTTATTCGATATTTATAATAAAAATAGAAATAAAGTTAATGTTTTAATTCGGGGAAATTCAATATATATATATATATACTGGTGAAAAAAAGAAACGCAGTTTTTGAGATTTATTAATAAACATGAGGACTCAGTATATAGTATATGATTCTTTAACATAACAAACAGTCAATAACGCGTATGGCCACCCCTAGCCACAATGCAGGCTTGGAGTCTGGCCCTCATCGACCTCAACAGTCTCTGCAGGAAAGCAACAGGGATGGCCCTCCACTCTTCAATAATTGCATTGGTCAGTTCCCTGATGTTCTGCGGCTGATGCTGACGTCTGCGAACTCGCCGTTCAAGTTCATCCCATGCGTGCTCTATCGGTGACATGTCTGGGCTGAAGGCTGGCCATGGTAAGGTCTGCACCTGTTGTCCCTGCAGGTACGCCTGCACTATCCTGGCTGCATGAGGTCTGGCATTGTCCTGTTGCAGGAGCACCAATTCTGGATGTTGCCTCATGAATGGAAGAACATGTGGGTGAAGAATCTCATCCCTGTAGCGCTGGGCAGTCAGAGCTGATAGGCCCACGATAGGTCACGGTGCTGATAGGCCCATTGCAGGCGTCGTTGCCTTCTTGCATCAGTGAGAAAAGGACCTCTGTAAGGCCTGCGGGATCGGAGTCCTGCATTACGGAGTCGGTTTCTGACGGTCTGGTCACTAATTCTGTTGTTGTGGATACCAGGTGTCTCTCTGGCTGTCTGACGAGCATTCCGCTGCCGATGACGCAGGTGCTGCAGTACAATGTGGCGATCCTGGCTTTGGGTCGTCACACGAGGTCGCCCACGTCTTGGCAGGTCCTGAACACTTCCTGTGGCATTGTACCGTCTAACAAGCCTAGAGATTGTGCTGGGATGCACATGCATTCGTTGTGCAACTTGGACAGCAGACATGCCTGCATCCAACATGCCCAAGGCACGACCTCTGTTGACCTCTGAGAGTCGTGGCATGCCTCAATCGCGGGAAAAAGTTTGGTTTTCTCAACGGGCAGTGTGTATTCTGTGAAGTCAAAGAAAAAATGCATGCCTTCATAAAGAATACATTCAATTTAATCTCTGTTTATTGTTTGTAACAAAATGGCGTCTTAGCCGGGATTAGTCAGGTTTAAAAACATGATAATACCACTAACAACTTAAATTTTACACCATATGCAAGCTAATTGCGTTTCTTTTTTTGACCAGTATATATATATATATAAGGGTTGATAAATAGTCACGGTTATTATGATTCTATATATATATATATATATAAAAACACAGATGGGGGATTGGGGACGCGCGCGTGTTTTGGTTAATTTGTTTTGGTTTTAATTCGGTGAAACGAGATACTACAACCCTCCATATATATAAAATCATGTTTCTTGAATTATAGACACTTACAGAAATCCTTTCCTCGTGAAAGGAAAAACAACGCTTAATGATTAATTTCTTATATGAATAATTAATTCTCCTAAAAGGAAAATTCATTTTTGTATACATTATTTAGCATCATTTGGTTTAAATTAATATGTTTGGCATTTTTTTTCTGATTTTCATTCATGTACAGATGCGTGTGCGTGTGTGCACGAGTTGTTCATTCATATACAAACACAGATGGGGGATTGGGGGGAATGGTCGAGCGTGCTTTTTGGTTTTAATTCGGCGAAATTCAATTTGTATATATATATATATATAATATATATAATATATATATATATATATAGGGGTTGACAAATAGACACGGTTATTATGATTCCTTCTATATATATATATGTATATATATATATATACACAGATGGGGGATTCGGGTCGAGCGTGTGTTTTGGTTAATTTCAACTTTCTTCGTTTCTTTAGATTTCGTTTTTTTTCAATTTTCTTCGCAAGGTTTCTTCTCCTTTCGTTTTTCGGTATTTAAATAGGAATTAAGTGATTTATTGGAGCGTGTGTTTAAATGAATCTTCCAATTGATTAACTATATAAATATATTGTGGTATTTCATATGGTTGAATCTTCCAATTGATTAACTATATAAATATATTGTGGTATTTTATATGGTGTTTGCTATCTGGCAACTGAATACATGGCGCTATCTAGCAACTCAGCCGGAATAGAGGTCTATAAAAGAGTGAGCTGATGACGGAGTCATTACAAGCTCGGCTCCCAGCCGAGCAAGGACCTCTGGTCCTATCTCTTTCTGGCCCTTTGGGAAGACCCCTTAGAGGCCTCTTAGGTTAGGTAAACGAAAATAGCTTGGGGGAGAACTCCGCCTCCAAGTTGCATGCCTTGCAATCAAAGGCAACTACTCTCTCTCTCCCCTTCAGGTGTACCCCTCCCCCCTTGGCTCAGCCAACTGGCTGATTAGGAGCCTATAAAACAACGCCTACTCGGCTGAAGTCTTAATATGCACTTGGCTCCTGCCAGGTGAACACCTCTCCTCCTTTCTCTTGGGGGATAACGCCGCCTCCAAGACCCCCCTTGTTGCACCTGCAGCATCCCCCACCCCCCTTTGGGGATTTTTGCAACAACCCCCACCCCCTTTGCAACATTACGTAATACATTGCAACATTCCTGCACTCTCCCCTTTTTCGGCTATACTACTAACCTCAACAACCTCATCGTCACTCAGAAACTTTCTTCCACGAATAGCATCCTTCATTGGCCCAAACAAATGAAAGTTTGAAGGTGCCAGATCCGAGCTGTATGGAGGATGGGGTAACAGTCAAGCGCATTTTTGTGATGGCCTCTCTTGTTTGCAAATTGTTGTGTGGTCTTGCGTTATCGTGCAAAAGAAGGACTTGTTCCAGTTTTCTCTCCGGTCGAACTCGCTTTATACGTTTGTGGAGTCTCTGTAGGGTAGCAATATATGCCTCTGAGTTGATTGTTTGTCCTTTCTTCATAATGTCCACCAGAATCAGCCCTTTCATGTCCCAGAAGATGGTCGTCATAACATTTCGTGCAGAGGGAGCCATTTTGAACTCTTTCTTGCGTGGGGAGTCTGCGTGATGCCACTCCATGGATTGGCGTTTTGTTTCGGGTTCAAAGTGGTGTACCCAAGTCTCCTCCCCAGTCACAATTCGTGAAAGGAAGTCGTCCCCTTCTCTCTCGTATCGAACCAACGACTCGGAAGCAATTTCTTTTCTTTGGGCTTTGTGATCTTCAGTCAGTTCGCGAGAAACAAACCGTGAACACACTTTTGAGTATCCCAGTTGCTGAATTATCATATTCACACTTCTTTCACTAATTCCTAGCTCCAGTGATAGCTTCTTGTATGTGACGCGCCGATTTGATCGAATGATGTGGTTAGCACGTTGCACAGTGTGAGATGTGAGAGCCGATGCCGGGCGACCGCTGCGTGGCTCATCATCGAGGCTGGCTCTCCCTCTCTCCGATCTTTTACGTTTAGACCAGCGTCCAGCTATGCTTCGATCAACAGCAGCATCTCCGTAAACGTTTTGTAGACGTTTGTGAATATTTCCAACCGTTTCCTTCTCTGCAGTTAAGAACTCGATAACAGCTCTCTGTTTACGACGCACATCACTGTCAGACGCCATTTTTGAAACTGCGTTAACCATCGGTTTTATAAAAGGGCGTTTAAAAGCGGTTTTATACAAGGAGGGGAGGTTCAAACTGGAAAACTCCGGTTATGTGAAGCGCAGAAAGTTCAAACTTACGGCCCAAAAGACCAGTTCAGCCCCATGGCCTATTATTTATTTAGTTAAGAAGAAAGGGTGAGGCAAAATATATTGAGTGCCCCAAGTATATTTGTACCGTCTGCAACTGAAGTGTGCATATATATATTTTGGGGACACACTGTGTATGAATGTACAATTAATACTGCAAATTCTAATATCTGGAACCGATATAACTTGCGAATACTACAGAAGGAGAGTAAAACTTTAGTGAAGGCATTTCTGATGATCTTCACTGTAAAACGATTATTTATTAGAATTTATCTAGTTTTATCTTCGGTATTAGATCCACAAAGTGAACTAAACACCTTACATTTAGATTAATCTTATGATATTAACCAAATAAAACTCAAATTCATCTTATACCAAATCTGTACCTATATTTACTTATTCTACCTTCGCATTATAGCATGCGAATAGTTTCGTACAATAGATTTTGAACAGATAATAATAGCCGTGTTCTGTGTACTTATTGTCCGAATGCCTTCTTTTTACCTCGCAAAAAATATGCACAACATTGTCGAAGCGTGCACGAAGTGTTAATCTGTAGTCTTTGTTTGTGATACTCCCACATTTGCCTACTTTTCATTTTGTAATGTATCTTGTGTATTATCGATACACAGTTTGGTACTGTACTAATATTTATAGACGAAACATCACCAGTTCAGATTTGTCATTTAGTTGAAATATAGGAAATAACCAAAAAAGTGTTGACATGATTTGTCATTTACAAAGATATTCTAAACTTCAATATTCTAGCATGAAGTCCTTCAGTGGAACGTTCTAATTTAGGGGGAATGGTAGCTTACTAGGAAAGATGGGTTTTCGATGAAAATTTGCAGAAACTACCCATTTTAGCGTCATAATTTTGGATAAAATTCATCATCCAACATTGTTTCAAGGCAACGACACTATCGACAAATTACCATAATTTCTTAGCCTATTAATATGTTTTGATAAAAAATATAGGATATATTATACAAGAGTATTTTCTACCAAGTAATGTCAATATGCATATGACGTAGGTGAAGTACCTCGTATCAACCTTCCGATTTCAAAAGTATCTTGTATCGTATATCAGTGAAAACATTTCTGAGAGTATCTTTACCCCTGTGTAATAATAATCGTTCTAATATACAAACGAAGAGAGAAGGATTATGGACACTCCAGCTCGTCTTTTAGTTGTTAGTCTAATTTTATCTTTGTTTTACATTTGGCACCATTTCACCAAGTTTTTCGAGGTCAGACAGTTTAATGAACATCATTTAGTACACTGATAACTTCTCATTATTTGATGAAAGTGAGCCAGTTGGCAGGATTATGAATCTGGATTTTATTGATGGTTTCTTGTGGAATTCCCCTCTTAAGCATCATTGGAAGCACCACCTTCAGAATGTGACTAAAACCGTGGCCTCCGTAACGCTCCTGCAAATGTAAGAAAATGCACATAAAACTGCCGAAATAGATCTACCATTGGTTAATGTTTAAAATTCGGTGATGAAAGAATGAACGAGAGTATCGAGGAATCGCACACTGCAGCGACCGCAACCACGGTCGCTGCAGTGTGCGGGGCTCCCATTATGTCAAATGTAAAAATCGCACGCGACTTCAATCGTGAGTCGCAAAACGATCCTGTGTGCGGCCGGCCTAAGTATTCCTACGGCGACGAGAGAGAGCTTATGCCGGATGTAGAAATACATTTTCATTCGACTATAAACTGAAAAGATCATAATAAATTTCGTGTTCTACGACCTGTATTCTTTGTAATAAATAGTTAAAATTTAATAGTAAACGTGGCAATAAAATTTTTTACTAACCAATCTATGCCTGGTGTGAATGTCGTGAGAAACGAGTACTCTGTCCTCGTAACCTTCCTGAAGTAGTGCTTGAATCTTCCGAATTCTTTGGCCATCTGAGGGCATATTTACTTCCTCATCGTGCTGATAGTAGGAAGTCTCTATACCAAAGAGGTCATATTCGAGGAAAGTGCCCATGGAGGCAAACTCTAAGGCGTCCTCGTTGTTTAGAAACGTTCCTCAACGGAAGAAAATTAACTGTATTTTCACTTTAATTTAAGATTTGTCACTCCTTCAGAAAATATCCTTGCGGCAGAAATCGAATTTGATCACTTAATTTTATCAGATTTATATTTATTTCAGGCCCTATATCACTCCGACTATACATACCCGAACTTATCTACAGCATTTATGTCTAATTTAGTCTTCCCAGTACTTACTGTCTAAATGTGCCATGACCAGGCGACGGGGGTTGCCCCCAGCTTCAGTAAAGATCCTTACAATTTCCTCAGGACCACGAATATTCCTCCCAGGATGGACCATGACGGGGCAACCAACAGTTTTCTCCACTTCAGCGGATGCCCTCAAAGACCGATATTCGAATTCTTTGTGTATATATAATTTTAAATTCCTTACCAACACTTAATTCTAAAGTTTAATTTAACTACAAATGGTGAATGGTTTGACCATTATTAATTTTTTTAAATATATACAGGGTGGGCGGAAAGTAGCTCCCTATTTTGGATTGGTAAAAAAATACGTATATTATCCATTTATTTCAGAAGAAATAATATGAAAAGGTAGGCATACATGGTAGGTTTTCTCTAAAATTCAATGTGGGCTCCAACTCTTTCCACCAGCTTCTGGAGCCGCCCAGGAATGGCGTCCACTGACTTTAGCAGGAACTCCGGCGGGATGGAGGACATGACTTCCCGAATTCGGTCTTCCAGTTCTTCCAATGTCCTCGGTTTGGTGCGGTAGACTTCTTCCTTTACCCCCCCCAAAGAAAGAAGTCGCACGGTGTCAAGTCGGGGCTCCTGGCTGGCCATTGATGTGGACCACGACGACCCATCCAACGCCCAGGGAAGTGGGCATCCAGCCACTCACGGACAACAAGAGCGAAGTGCGGAGGGGCGCCATCTTGCATAAATATCAGATCGTCGATGTTCTCCCATGTGCTGACAACCGGCCAGACCTCGTTTCGCAACATAGCAAGGTACCGCTCAGCATTCATGGTGTTGCGCAGAAGGAACGGGCCCACAACCTGATCTGAGGTCATACCACACCACACCGTTACACTGAACCGATTCTGCCGTTTTTCAGCGGTAACCGTGCGACTTCTTTCTTTGTGGGTGGGTAAAGGAAGAAGTCTACCGCACCAAACCGAGGACATTGGAAGAACTGGAGGACCGAATTCGGGAAGTCATGTCCTCCATCCCGCCGGAGTTCCTGCTAAAGTCAGTGGACGCCATTCCTGGGCGGCTCCAGAAGCTGGTGGAAAGAGTTGGAGCCCACATTGAATTTTAGAGAAAACCTACCATGTATGCCTACCTTTTCATATTATTTCTTCTGAAATAAATGGATAATATACGTATTTTTTTACCAATCCAAAATAGGGAGCTACTTTCCGCCCACCCTGTACAGTATATAAAAAAGTGCATTAAAATCTTAACCTGTGAGGGGCCATGAACATCCAACTTCACCCACTATACCACACTTGACGGTGGGATCTTCCTCACACCCCTCCGTTAAGTCTTTTGTCATGAGTGCCACCATCTTCTCTTCCGGTAGTGCCAATGAGCTTTCCGACTGGTATCTGGTTATATAGAAACCTTCGTGTGGAATGGAAAGAAAATGAACAATGTTACTAGAAGTAATAGGTGAACGACGTGAGCAGATGTAGCATTTATTAAGAATTGAACTCTCTGTAAGAAGGTCGTGCAAGAATGTGATTAATTCTGCGATTTCGAGTGGGCATAAGTAGTTAGAAACGGCCTACTTCTGAACTCTGAACGTACTGAAGTATCTCTCGAAAGTAAGACTGGTTTTGCTTTCTGCGCAGTATATAGTTTACGCCAAAATGGGGTACAGTATTTATTGAAATTATAATAATCAATTAAAACGAGGCGGCGATTTTAAGGGTTTGTTTGAGGCGAAATTTGGGTCACGCTGTTCAGCGATGCTCGGGAACAGCTATTTGGCTTCGTACTCCCCAACATTTGCCTGCCTTGTTCCATTTTTAGTGTTTTATAGTTTGCCGTTGTTAAAGTATCTAAATGACTGCGTGTTTTTTGTTTTAGCGTCTATCTTCTCGCGTTGAAATGCCTATTAATTTTTATTATTACGCTTCTTTGCTATTTTATGATGATTGTTTATTTAGCTACATTAGGTTACGTTTTACATTCATGATGGCTGTCATTAACATAGCCTTCCTGAAATGTCTTGTTTTATTGAATTACCTGTGTTAACTTCAGGTGAATTACTACCATCACATTATATTTGCACTGCTGAAAGGTTCAAGGACTTAATGTTTCGCATATTACTGCTCCCATCCTCTTCGATGGGAGTTAAGTTCACCCTTTTGTTTGGTATTGCACATTCAATCCAGATGGATTGTTTACATATACTGTAGGTATCCTGGTTCAGGTCAGTTTTATCGGACAGTAGCTTCAAAATATTAGGACAAAAAGGTGAAGATCTGTTACTATATAATGAACCTAATGTTAGATGCGTTTTTCTAGCTTCTGGCGTAGTACTAGCTTGTCCTGCCAAAGGGTGCTCACAATCCCCTCATGGCATTCCCCGGGAGCTCGCAAAAGTTGTCCTAGCACCTACTTTTCGATTGATTAACCTGCTGAGAGTTACTTTTTATACACTGATACGCACCGATAGACACACAACTCGTTAGTAACGCTTAATACCAGATTAAGATAAGGGCTGTCTGATGTGCGTAAGTAGTCTCTCCCCACTCCATATCATCCGTGTTTACATGTCGTCTTCAGGTTTTCGCTCTGGTCATGAATTAGAGTTAGCGACAGTGCTAGATTATGGCAAGGTAATACAGAACTGAAAGGAATATTGAAGAATGTGCATTTATATATTATGTAAATAACTTTAATAATAATTAGGGGACTTGTAAAGTGGATTCTTCTTAAAATACTTTTTTCGCCTTAACCAGTACTTGTTAATCTCTTGCTAATCGCTTTACTTTTTATCTTTATACAGTGTTCAGCATTATGCCCTCTTCGTTCCCTGACAAGGTGTTGGAATATACCAAAAGTCTTGGACACACACACACACAACAATGACTGAACTGATTTAGAAACTCTCGGCTTTCTCACCTGTACTAGTGATGATATGAATTCCTGTTTCTCGACTGATTCTCTTCGTTAATTCCGATCTGTCTGAGTATTTGATGCCGTAAGTAGTATTATCAACTACGGTGCCACCACCAAATGACTTGTACTGTTTAATTTCTTCTAGAAAAGCCTCCCTTACTTCAATTCCTCTGACATTGATGTTGTGGAGATGGCTGTAACTGTGGTGGATAGGAAGAAACGTGATGTTCATAATAGAAAAGGTTGATTTGTTATTAAGTTACTCTTCACTGACTAATTATTTCAACAAAATGAGTAAGAAGAGGGATTAAAATCTCGCATAAGAAATATTGGGATTGACTTCTTTTCAGTTTGAATTCGATATACATATGTAGTCTTTTTTTTTCTTTTTAATATATATTTTATACGTCCCAGATGTGGAAGCATTGGCGTAGGCAACTGTAGTTTGTTAGAAAATCTAGAAGAGGAAGAGCTGTTAATGCAGCATTGCTCGTTTAGGTTAATATTAGGTGATGGTACAGTATATATATCCATCTCAAGTGTAAGTTAGTGAAAATTTGTCATTTATGCTAAGACCAATATTTTTGGTCTCTTGTGGCATGATTTTGGAAGCTGGCAGCGTCCCTCCCCCCCCTTTTTTTTTGTTGAAGGCTACACAATTCGGTTGTGGTTATACAGCTCTTTTGCAATTGTTTTGGTAGTCCAGATGGCGATTGTTGCATCATGCAATGGTACAAGTTCGATTGTGTTGATGCAAGGTGTAGGTTGATTAGAAAGACCACAAAATAGCTTTTAAGTCCTAAGCTAAACCCGGCTTAAAGTAGGCCTGGGATCACCTGAAGATCAGGGCCCCCATGTATTCTTGTTTTTTGCTTTACAGGACCAAATATAATAAATTAAGTTGAGTGCCCGGTTAGGTCAACTGTACGCCCTTGACGATTGGTTAGGTTAAGTCGTGATATTTTCGTTAGTTTTAACGAAGATATCATTTGGTAATTGAGGCTGGGGGCCCTGATCTTCAGTTGATCCTAGGTCTGCTTCAGTTAACTAGCTATCCTAAGGCAAGACTGAATAGGACACCCAGGTCCCCATAACCTTGTTTTAGCTTAACTTAGGCTGTAACTTAAGGCTTTAGAGCTTAGCCGGTCCAGTCTGGGATTCTGAACCCCTTAAGAAATAATGTATTAATTATTTATAGTGTTTTGTTGGCCTATGTAGTCGCTGCTCCAGAAACCGTATTTAACCTTTTATGGTTCACTTGTATGTACCTGTTGAGTAAATAACAAATGAACAATATTTCAATCTCATTCTGTGACAACTTCTTTGCATAATTAAGTTGTTCACTATAAAAGCTGAATATAATTATTGTTAGTATATCCTTTTGTTCCCACATTAATTAAATAGTCACGTTGGGGCACATTAGCAACGCATGATCTGTGATTAATTTAGACTAGGTTAGAATTAGTTTAACAAACTTGCAAATAAACCATTTCGGCCATTTGGGTTTACATGAAGTTCTCAAAATCTGGTTTGTTCCTTAATAACAGTTTGACTTCAACTCACGGGAATTGCCTGATCCATCCGAGGTTCTTTAGAGAAAATTCGCAGTCTTTAAGTTCAGGTTTGAACAATGGTTGCTTCAGGAACTCTTGTTGAAATTGTTTTTCAAAATGTTCGTGAGTCAAAACTCGACCGAGGTCGCTTGGATTTACCTCACCAAGGACTGGAAAAGATTTAATAAAATTATAAAGAAGGTAAAGAACATTGGTTTCCCTTTCTATCGTCTGTTTTGTTAACTGCACGAGAATTCGATTAATTCTTTGTTGTTTTGGGATATTTCCTAAGAGTTTGTAAAGACTATAGTTGAGGCAAAGACTCTATTCGACTCTACTCGACTCGGGAATAAAGAAAAATATTAGACGGAGAAATGGTAATGTAAAGCCAAAATCTGAAATAGTTTCGGAGGCGACGGGGAAAGAAGTAGCCGAGGGAAAAGGCGCTAGGTGTGCTTAAAAATGTGACCACAGGTATATATGGAGTAGATTTGCTATTGAATCCTAAATTGTGGAATTTTCGACCCGTGTTTCAGACTGCACGCAAATCTTTCCGACACACTTCTGGATTACGAACTGTGCGGAAAAAAGTAAATTTGTGGTTTGCCATATTATTAGAAAATAGAATTAACCATTACTCTCTAAATAAGAGTGAAGGGAAATGCCGGATCGGGCCGAAATTGCTTGAATTTGGAAGGCATTAGTTTAGGGCAGTGGTTCCCAAACTTTGGGTCATTACCCCATTTTCACATGGATACCTTCATAATGCCCCTAGCTGCACCCCACGTAAAGCTAGTTCCACTGTTGCCATGTCGTTTATTTATGCAGTTTTTGTACTTTAGAAGTACCTGCAAAGTACCAAATTACCCCACTGAAAGCCTAATTATCCCAGTGGAGTAATTTACCCATAGTTTGGGAAACGCTGATTAAGAGGTATCCACAAATTACGTAAATGATTGGGGAGGTCAAAAAGGCTGGTTGGGACAGTAAAAAAAATTGTGGAAATCTGCTTCATTTAAGTAATTTCCGGATGGCTTCTGAGCAATAGAGACTATTAATTTTGAATATTGTACAAGCAGTTATGTAGCACTGCTTGTTTTGTACTGCTCTCTAGTTAATACGTTTTACTAAGGTTTTGTATAACCTAGTTTTAACTATTTTAAACTTGGTTATTAACTAGTAACTGTTTTTGAAAAAACCTCGTAACTTAAGTTCTTTTTAGGGAGAACGATAACTTTTTTCCATAACTACCCAAACACTGGTGACATGTTTGTGTCCGTGGAGTTCTCTACTTTATATACACTTTGATCTATTCTGGATTTGTTGAGTGACTGAGTTGTGGTGTGGTAATGGGTGCGTAGCATAACAATGATCTGACCAGTACTTTAGTGTTTTGTTTGTCATAAAATGTAAGTAGTTGGGATTGTGAGTGTTCTGCTTTCACTTGGCTGCTTGTGTTTTGTACTTTAAGTTTAGGTATTTGTCGAGTTTGACTTTGTGTTGTGTGGGCGTCAGTCTTCTTTCGTACTAGTATTTGGCGCTTGTCTATGTAGATAGAAATCGAGATTGTGTAGAAAGGTGTCTTGTCCCGAAAAGTACGAGCGTTGCTTTTAAGTTTATTAGCTATTTTATTTGGTACTCTTTTTGTGTAGCGTTTCTTTCTTGTCATTGAAGTGTGATTGCTGTAGTTGCCGATGCGATTAGGGTGGGTGGAGGTGAGGTGTCGTTTGTGAAAGAAAGGAGAATGTGAAAGGACGAAGAGAGTGCTGTCGTGTTTTATAGAGATCCATCTCTGTAAGGTAGTGTGATTAGGAGTCTGAGTGCGGGCAGGTAGGTCAAACAAGTTGTAGCGGTGCACCGGATAGGCCGGATATTAATAAAAATATCGGGCCGGATACCAGATAATTAAGACTTAAATCCTCCAACACTGAATCTTCAATACTTAAGGTAGCATTTCTTCATGCTTCTATGAAAGTATCACGAGTTAGTCTGTTTTCACGAGTGGAGCTGGGTTACTTGTTTTGTTCCAATACTCTTTCTATATTACTGTATTTCAAAGATGTCCTTTGGAGTACTAGAGAAAAGACAAATTTCCGAAGTTGAAGCCCCCTTGTTTCCAAGCTTCTGTCTACGCCAGCATCATCTGTTTTCTCCGAGAGAATGTCTTCCGAATATGGGGAAAAAAAAAATATATATATATACATATATATATATGAAGAAAAACGATCTCGATTGTCGCCTCATCGGGGTGAAATGTTGCTTTTTATTCCTCATAATGGTCAAAAGTTTGTTTAAATATAGATTCAAGGACTAGGATGTTCTCGCCTGTTTTGTATGTCGACTTAAAATAAATGGAGCAGTTTCATGTAAAATGTTGTTCAATTCATTTAGTTAATATCCAGCTGGATACCGGGTAATTACCAATATCCGGCCGGATACCTTATCCTGTGCACCTCCAAGAAGTTGTGAAGCTTCCATTTCAACTTCGTAACATTTTGTCAAAGGCTTTCTTAATCTCTTTCGTGACCTGAGCATCTTTAGCTTTGTTTCCTTGTAATGTCATTTTTAATGTTGAGCGATTGTGCATTAATTTTTTCTGAATCCTTATTGTATAAGTGTCAACAGTTCGTGTTCCTTGAGGTGTTTTCTGAGTCAAGTGTTCACTAACTTCTCAAAGACTTTTTACCACTTGTTTCCTGTAAGGCTATAGGTGTGTAGTTTGATGTTGATCTTCGTTCGGTTTCTTTAGGAGAATAATGAGAGATGTTTTGGAAATAGTTCAGTGGAGAGTGACGGGTAGAACAGATTAGTTATTGCAGTGTGTTTCTCCCGTGATGCCTGAAGGGCCGAGGGCGCATTTTTTTACGTTTCATGAAGTGTTTTGTTTCTTCTACTGTTATTGGAGTGGTAAATGATAGTCATGTTTAGTGTGGTTTATGAAGTTTAGTGTAGGTATATGTGTCACGTTTCTTGGATTCCATGTTTGCGTGTCCTCAGTGTTGTTTATTGCATACAACCAGCGTATTTTTACAGTTCAGTTTTTCGCTCCGGAGCGTTCATAAAATGAGTTTAACATGTTAGATACAGTAACATGTTTTTTACCATGTTAAGTGTTTACACTCGGGTAAATTTAACATGTCGGCCAATATGTTAACTAACAAATTTACCCCAGTGTAAATGCGGCTTTAGTCTTAATTTTTGAAATTTTAATTTTCTAAAACTCGTTATTTTAGAGAAATATATGGGGTCATTATGCAGAAAATGACATGGCCTGAAGTTGAATTCAAAAATACATTTTTCTAGTGTATTTTGGTGTGCTCTGTTCAAATATGACCTTCATTTCTTGTGCAAATGAACAGAAATACGTGTTAGGGCCATGCAATGACAACTGTATTTCTGTTCATTTGCGCAAGAAATGAAGGTCATATTCAAACAAAGCACACCAAAATACGCTTGAAAAATGTATTTTTGACTACATTTTATACAATAAAGCATAACATAACCTAACATGTTCATGTTACGAGATCTCGTAAACGACACATTACCACAGGAAATGTGCAAAACACCTCAAAATTAACCCGAAAAGTTTGCTCTCGTCATTTTCGTTTAAACTAACGAAAATATCACGACTTAACCTAACCAATCATCAAGGGCGTACAACTGACCTAACCGGGCATTCAATTAACCTAACGGGTTAATATTGGTTATTTCACCTAAATATCTTCTGATCTTTTCGTATTATCATCTAGGGCACATGACGAATCAAGTTTTCAAAGTCGAAACCACACAAACGACACGTCATAATTCTATCACAAACAGCACCAAACTGAATCCAATTAGAAAAAAAAATAGCCAGAACAGAAACCAACAAACTAATTAAGTCGCAGAGTAACATGACATCATACCACCCCCGACTACAAATACACTATATATATATATATATATTTTATGTACCGAAAATCATATTTCTTTTCATTTGCACAGGAAATGAAGGTTATATTTAAACAGAGCACACCAAAATACACAAGAAAAATGTATTTTCTGCATAATTATCATATATGGTTCATTTTGCCTTTAACAGATGTATTAGTAGGCCTATTTAGGCTACTGAAAGGGTTTGAGGCTCCAGGTAATTCTTATAGTCCAAGTAAAATCATATTGTACCTAATTTTACACACGCCATATGTCTACTGTATTAAGTGTTCAGTTCAAATAACAATTTCATGCTATTTGGTCTCAGACCTAACCCTTTTTTGTTGGCTGCTAGAATGTAGCATCGTTTTAGGAAATATTCTGAGATTTATTGTCGTACATGTACTGTATTGTTGAACATGTTTGGCGACATTTTTATGTTAACTATTTGCTGTGTTTTGAGTTCGTTTGTTTTGAAAGAGATCATGAAATTGATTGTTTCGTCGACCTAACGAATTTGGCCAGGCAAGATCAAAAGATTGTAGGCCTGTGTAGTCAAATATAGGCTAACTTAACATTAGGTTAGTCGCTTTTTTGCGCAGTGGAACATCGCCGAGCAACAAGCAGGAATCACTTTTTTCCCTATTACCACAAATTGAAAAGGCTCATATTTCAACCATACCTGGAGTATTTTCAGTATTTTTTAAAATGTTTAAAATGTAGGTTTCTAAACATTTCTAATGAAATGAACGCTGAAATAGATGATCTAACTTCGTATTTACACGCATAAATGTTAATACTGTTACGATTTTTAAAACTTTATACGTTTATTTTTGTGTTTAGATCTTCATCAAGAAGTAACTGTTAATGCGTAAATAATCTTAACACGCATTCGAGCTGAATGGTAAACATAATGTTAAAACAATACTATACAACTAAAGTAATTCTTACTACGAGTAACGGTGAACCATAGTCTAATATAATTTATATTAGACTATGGTTCAATGAACTCTCGTCATGAGCAGTCAATCTTTTACGAAGGCTAACTAGATTTTAGTTACGCAATTAGCTTTCGGGCCATATTAATTCATGAAATGTACTTTTTTGTAAATTATGTCGTGGACACTCTTACCGGTTTGAACTTTGCCTTTCATAGTGTTTTAATATTTAGAAACAAATTATCTTCGTCACTCTTCTCAGAGAATTTACTGAATTTTTCCTCTTCACCAGACCCACGCAAACAATTTTAACAACTGCCAATTGATATTGGCGTTGCAGAGTTGCCACATTTATGCCATGAAGAGTAGAAAAGTAATTACAAAAAGCAGTACTAATATATACGTATATATGTACATGTGTATATACGTATATATACATTTTAACTGCAAACAACACACAGTATAATTAATGTGAAAAACGACGCTTGTATAGAAGAACGTTCCGCACAAGATGAGGGAGAACGAACGTTCTTTTATACAAGCGTCGTTCTTTACATTAATACATATATATGTACATGTGTATATACGTATATATGTACATGTGTATACCTAATTATTAGTTTATTGTAACTTTATATTGGGTGCTGCTAAGATAGGTCTCATTACATCGACAAAGAAATTTATAAATTATAATAAACATCTTTTCAGCCGAGGTTTTTTAAATATGATTTAAAAATTACACTGCCCAACAAGTATTTTTCATCACATATAATTATGGGTGGGCTAGATAGCTGTTGGGACGCTGATTCCAAATCTGGTTTCGGTTTTCTTCTAGCGCGTCTATTTTTCGAGATGACCGATCATAATATATATAATAATATAATACTACATATAATATATATATAATATGCATATAACTATATATAATATATAATACTATATACACAATATGCGTCCCTTTATACATGTAACGGAGTATTTTGGGTATTAGTTACTTTTCAACCCAGAATGTTTCCCGACAATTTTGAGGGGTTCTACATTAATGTCTCAACAGGTACAAAACATTTATCAATAACATTTCCGTTGCAAATGTTTAGTTTAAGAGATAGTTATTTTGTTCAATTTTTTTTTTTTTTTGAAGGGGCATTCTATCGCCGCCATAACAGGAGGTGGCATCATCTAGCGACGAACTATGTAAACATTTTTGAGGTAGCCAATCACAGGCCTCTATTTCGTCACGTGACCTAATCCAGCAAATCACCGACCGATCTGCTTCATCCTTCATCTCCTGTTTTCGGTTCAAATTCAGAATCGACATGGCTGTCCAGTGTAACCAGTGCCCTCCCGTTCCAGCTCGCATTTTCACACTTTGTTTTGAAAATAACGAAGCAAGCCTCGATTTTCTTCGCTCGCATGGTGTTCTCCCTTTAAATGTAGTGTCTCCATTGTCACCTCCAACCTGTGGCCGCGAGTGTATTTTGCAAAAAGACAGACATCAGTGGCGGTGTACCGGTATCTAGGTTAGGTTAGGTTTTCCTCATGGTTTTTATGTTTCACGACATTCTTACCTTCATTTTCGTTGGAAATGACGAGTTTTTCACCCCCCCAAAAAAACGATTCCCCACAGGTTCCCCAATATTGATCGGGTAGGGGATGGGGTATATCTTAACAACTGGTCATTTCCGACGGAAATGAAGGTCAGATTCGCATGAATCACATAAAAAACCATGAGAAAAACCTAGGTTTCATGGGAAATAGCAGTCTGGGCTGAAAAGTAACAATTACCATATTTTGTCGTTGCAGCTTAGGTGTAGGTTTTTGCTTTACTGTTTCTGTACCCTCGTGTATGGCATTTTGTCGTTTTAACTTAGGCTTTCCGCAGGTTGTCTTGTGGTATTTTAGGCGATAGTAGTTGCTGGCCACAAATTTGCAAACATTGCACATGTACACCCTTTTATTCTTTGGTGTAACAGTCACATGTCTAGTTGTTTTTTTTTTTTGTCACCCACTTACACATTTTATTTTTTTAGGTGATTTACATCAACCCACTCATCGATCATCATGCCTTGAAAGTGTAAAAATCACCCCGACAACTTATTTTACGTGTGCGGCTCGTTCGCGACTAAATCACAACGGCATACAATCACGATGGATCTTCGGAAAACTTACCGGTTATACTGCTGCTGTCCTCTAGGCGACCAAGATAAGGCGTGGGTGCCACATGTTATCTGTACCGCTTGTTCGAATGGATTACGCGACTGGTTGAACCAAAGGAAAAAGTCGATGCCGTTCGCTATACATGATATGGAGGGAGCCGAGAGACCACCATGGCGATTGTTACTTTTGCAATGTTAACATAACTGAATTCTCCAAAGAACAAGCATCCCTCACGATGACACGATGCCGATTCCGGTATCTTCACAGCATGGACTCGATTCTTTAGAAGACGAAAGGGAATCCGACGAAGGTGCGATTGGCGGAGATGCGGGACCTTCGGCCGATCTTGACTCCACACGCGATGAAGAGCAATCGGAGCCGGAGAGGCTTACCCAAAACAAGTTGAATGACATCATTAGAGACCTAGCCCTCTCCAAAGAGAGATCAGAACTTTTCTCCTCGAGACTCGAGCAGAAACACTTACTTGAGAAGAACGTTTGAGTGTGTCACTATCGAAAACGAAACCATGATTTGGCGACATTCTTTACAGTAGACTGTTCGCTCTGCTATTGCCATGATATCAATGGACTTTCCGAGAGAACTTGTCACAGGTACACACACCATCCGAGTGGCGCCTCTGCATTGATTCCTCACAGCGAAGCTTGAAAGTGGTTCTCCTACATAACGGGGACTTGAAGCCGTCCATCCCGATCGCCCACTCCGTTCATCTAAAGGAGACATACAATAACATGAATATACTACTCGAAGCAATCCAATACAGCATTCATCAATGGAATATCTGTGGTGATCTCGGTTATTGGTATGTTAATGGGCAATTGGGCATGCAGGGAGGGTTCACGAAATACTGTTTCCTGTACCTATGGTCAGCCGTGCTACCGTGGATCATTACATCAGATGTGACTAGCATCAAAGCACCACATACGAGCCAGGAATAGGCAGTGTCCAGTGTGTTCCTTTAGTTGATCCAAAGATGATTTTCCTCCTACCTCTCCACATTAAGCTCGGCTTAATGAAAAATTTTGTGAAAGCGATGGGTAAGGCGAATTCGAGGTTTCGATACTTGTTGGGGAATTTGCAAACATTAGTGCCGCGAAATTGAAGGAGGGAATCTTTGTGGGACCCCAAATCAGGGAGGTTCTGCAGGATGAAGGCTTTGAAGAAAGCCTCAATGCCTTAGAACTAAAAGCATGGCAGGGTTTCAAATGGATTTGTGGAAACTCGCATACAAAGATCGAGTTCAGAAACTGCTCGATGCACATCAAGAAATGGGCTGTCGCGTGTCCTTGAAAATACATTTTTTACATTCGCATCTAGATTTCTTTCCCGAAAACCTTGGCGCGATGAGTGACGAACAGGGAGAACGCTTCCATCAAGACATCGTCAATGGAAAATCGCTACCAAGGTTTCTGGCACGAAATTATGCTGGATGTTGTACCGCGACAGTCCGGACAAGGTTTACAAAAGGAAATCATACATGCAACGTTTTTAGGTTGGTGTACATTTCTTTTTATGAATGAAGTTGTACTTTTACGATAAATTGTGCCGAAATTAACACCAGTCGTATTTCGATAACTAGATGCACTAGAGGAAAACCGAAAACAGATTTGGAATCGGCGTACAAATCTGGTCTAGAAGTGTGTATAAAGCTTTGATGAGAGAAAAAGTTCGATTTTGTCGACCAGTGAGATTTGTAGTTGTCCTTGTTTGATTAAATTGAGTAATTGTTTAATTTTTAAATTAATGTATCCTTCATAAGGTACAGCTACGTGCTGAGTATCCTTTGAGATTGTTGGGGTTGGTACTTCTTGTCTTTTTATACATTAAAGAATTGTGAATTTTCTTTTCGATTATGTAAAAAGGATAACCGTTTGGTGGATATTTCTGCTTCAGGATTTCCGAGTCCGTATGGAAATTTGTGTACTGTGTACAATTTTTGCATAAATGAATGAAAATTGGTGATGAGTAGCGTTTTGTATGTATGAGAGTACTAATGACTTCCTTTTTAACGTGCTCGGATTAAATTTCGTTATTGGTTTCCATTTCTGCCGTGAACCACGCGTTTAAAATTTAAATAAAAAGAAATTGTCGCCTGTTGGATCTTTGGTTAAATAATAAAACTGCCATCAACGTATCTTGGTTGGAATGGCTTGAATCATTCTTTCGTGGAAAGTTAAGAACGCATTAGGCAAATGAGCTACAAGGAGATATCCCACGATTAAAGAGTTTTTCTATAATCATTTGTGGAATATAAAACGAGTCTTCCTTCGTTAAAAAAAGACGTGTAGTAATTTGTATACTGCTTGGATATATTATTGAATCGTTTGGAGGGACTGTTTTACTCCATCTTAAGTACATCCCTGGTCAGGGGTGGATCCAGAACCTGAAAGTGACCGGTTTGCTGGCGGGGGTCTGGGGGCCGCCCCGAAACTCCTGCGTTTTAAGCATTTTAGGGGTATTGTTTCGCGTATATGGGACTAAAAATACGCACTGCATTACGTTACCTCGTTTAAAGTTCAAATCCCATAAAGTAATCGAATATGTATCTTCAGTAATTGTTCATGCAACAAAGATCTTTCATTACACGGTCGCTTCCCACCGATGTTTATTTAAGAAACCCGAACGTCGCATAATTCACAAATTCTCGCCGTTCAGTGAGACTCTCCAAACCAGTATGAATCCTCGTGTGCTGATCTTGTCCCCTTCTAACTACGGTCTTATTGACCGAAAGAAAGATGCCTTAAGTGAACATCACTTTCAAGATAATGTTGATAAAAAAGCAATCCGGGATTGGCTAAAAGCAAACATGACAGTTTTACAGAGTCGAGAAAGGCCTAACAAAAAGTACTGTGGTTGTCATAGGAACTACCTGGACAAATGGCTACAAATTCTGCGGGGATGGGCGAGTATTCCATGCGCATTTATTTTTGTAGAAATAGTTAATGATAATTATAAGAGGAATTACTTTCGTGCCAATTTTCGTACGTCCATACCTAATAATAGCGACAAGTCTTATAAATACTCGATACCTGTTTATATTTTGGTTTGGTTATCAGCTGTTTTTACCCCTTTGTAGCCACGTTTCAAGGGAGACGAAACCATCAATTAACTGGTTGGGCTTAAACTGCGGTCGCTGCAGTGTGCGGGGCTTCCATTCTGTGAATGTAAAAATCACGTACGACTCGAGTCGCGAGACGATCCTGCGTGCGGCCGGTCTTAGAGCATATGACCCGGAAAGTGAAGGTCAGTCTTTCAACTCCCGCTTTCTCCTCGGGTTGAGTTGGGCTCGGTTAACGCCCGGGTTCACGCGCGTCCTCTGGGTACGAAATAGGAGTTCTAATATTACTTCTCAACTTAGCAAACTGTTAACAGTTGCTGTCGAGTAAATTTCTTACGAATACGATTACCAAATGTGAAGGTACAGTTTCGAGAAAAAAGTTCGCCTAAAACCAAAATTTCCGAGTTACTAATTTTATCCGTGTTTTAGTAAGGGTAATAAAATTAAAAACAAACTCAAATATTACTAATTAGAAATTTTGTTTAGGCGAACTTTTTTTCCGAAGCTACATTATTGCGTTTTTGTAATTACGAGAAACAAAGCATTTAACACATTCACCGCCAGCCCTTTTTAGGAAGATAACCAACCACCGCCACCATTTTTGCAAGTTTTTACCCCCAAGTACAAGGTCTCTCCAAAAATTAAAAATAAATAAATTTAAACTAAATAAATCCCTAATCAAAATAAAGCTTATACTGTAAACGTTGAAGACGATATTTCTCGTCTTTGGCGGTCAACTGATGTGTGTCAAAAGATGAGATTTCTCATCTTTGGCGGTGAATGTGTAATATTGTAAATTTCATTACGTGAAATTTAATAACTTTTGCGAAATTTAATTTCCCTTAAATTAAATTCGGAGTAAAATTATCTTTCGCTAGAATTTAATTATTTTTTACATTAATTCGTTAAAAAGAAATTGGTAAAGAATAAACGGAGTACATTCAGAATGAGTCGTTTATAGTTACGAATTAAAACCATAATTACTCTTATCCCCAATGCCTTTCTATATTTACTTATTCCATCTTCGCGTTATAACGTGTTTGTACTTTCACGCGGAAGATTTTGAACAGAAAATTCAAAGTCGGTGACATCTTAATATTTACTTTTAAAGCTCACGAGGAACTTTGCTTTTCAATACAGTTTTATAAAGTTCGACTTTGACTTCCAATGTCAAGCTCGGTTTTGATGGCTATGTTTCGGTTTATCGACCGAATGGTTCTTCCAAGTCATCACCACCACCACACGAATTATAATCTTTATCCATGATACATTACAAAAAAAAAGATAATCTCGCAAAGTCCGCTTTTGTAAATCAACATTTCTTTGAGAAAAAGTCCATTTCGGTCGTTAAATAACGGCTACAGATTGATCTGGTTGGTGATACTGTATCGTTGATAGACTACGTATCGACAATATTTGTATCGTATATCAGTAATACATTTCCATATCGTGCCAATCTCTGATAACGGCTTTAATAAGTAAACAAACTAGGAGATTAAGGACTAAAGAGAGACCATAGCTTCTCTTTGCAATAAGCACCCTTCACAGTTATAAAATTAACGAAAAAACTTAAAACATGGAGATATCTCTCGTTATTTGATGAAAGTGAGCCAACTGGCAGGATTATGAATCAGGATTTTATCTATGGTTTCTTGTGGAATTCCCCTCTTCAGCATCATTGGAACAATCATCTTTAGAATGTGGCTAAAACCGTGACCTCCGTAATGCTCCTAGAAAATATTTCATTAAATGTATGAAAAATGCCTCCTAAAAATGCTGAAATGAATCTAATCATTCGCCTAAATGTGTAAAGAAATGAACGAGAGCACCACGGAATTCTAGCGACCTAATAAATTCTTCTACGGTGGAGTCAAAATGTTTATACCCAATGGGCCTATATGAACATATTTTAAAGGTCATAATAAATTCCATTTGCTAAGTCCTGTATTTTTTGTAACAATAAAAACCACCTTAATTCAATAGTAAACTGTAAAGCTATGAAAATTTTGACTAACCAGTCTATGCCTGGTGTGAATGTCGTGAGAAATGAGGACTCGGTCCTCGAAACCGTCGTCAAGAAGCCTTTTAATAATCCGAATTCTTTGGGAATCGCAGGGCATATCTACATCTTCGTGCTGCTGATAATAGGAAGTTTCTATACCAAAGAGGTCATATTCGAGGAACGTGCCCATGGAAGCAAATTCTATGGTGTCCTCGTCGGTGGAAAGTGTTCCTCAAAAGAAGAAAACTGAAGTGATTCTCGGTTCAAAACAAATTTTATCATATTCACAAAATAACACTGACACAAAACTGAAATTTTTTAACCTAATTTTTTCAGTTTTATTTTATCACTCCGGCTATGCATATCCGATCTTATCTATAACGTGCGTGTGTAACTTCCCAGTACTTACTGTCTAAATGCGCCATGACCAGGCGACCAGGGTTGCCCCCAGCTTCAGTAAATATCCTTACAATCTCCTCTGGGCCACGATTACTCCTACCAGGATGGACCATGACGGGGCACCCAACAGTTTTCTCCACTTCAGCAGATGCCTTCAAAGACCGACGCTCGAATTCTTTAAAATATATATATATATATATATATATATATATATATATATGTCTCATGGACATTGGACTGACCAGCATTAATTTACTTCAAATACTAAAAAAACAAAGTGAACATGCTTTAAAAACTCTACCTGTGAGGGGCCATGAACAACCAACTTCACCCAATATACCACCTTTGACGGTGGTATCCTCCTCAAACCCTTCTGTAAAGTCTTTCGTCATGAGTGCCACCATTTTCTCTTCCGATAGTGCCAAAGAACTTTCTGACTGGGAACCGTCTACGTAGAAACCTTGACACGGCATAAAAAACAAACTTCAATGGCGGGACGAATGGAAAGATGAATGATACGAGAAAATACAAAATTTAATAAGAATAAACTATTTGTAAAAAGAATAAGAAAGAAAATAGTATTTCAGTGATTTTGCGAAGGCATGATACTGTATTAAGATAAAGGAGCAGCTTCCTACTAAACTCTATCCTTGCCAAAGATACCAAGATGTGTCTTAGAAGTAAGTTCGATCTTGCTTTCTACGTAAGATAGAGTTTACATAAATAAGGTAATTCAGTTGTCCTATTTGTTGGTTATAATTAAATGGCAGGAGACAGTGGATGCCTTTCAATACCCCCACCACGATACTTTTTCATTATTTCCTAATGGGGGTGGGTATTAATAATTTTGATTGCAACTAGCTCGCTCGCTCAACAAAAAAAAAAATATATATATATATATATATTAGTTGCAGTTAACTGACTCGTTCAAAAACTATATATGCATGTTAATTACAATTATTGGTTCCCACTGAAATGAGTATAAGAATTCTTCAATTTTCTCACCCGTACAAGGAACAATATTAATTCCTGTCTCTCGACTGATCATCTTCGTTAATTCTAATTTGTCTGGGTATTTGATGCCGACAGTAGTATTATCAACTACGGTGCCACCCCCGAATGACTTGAACTGTTTCATTTCCTCTAGTAAAGCCTCTCTCACTACAGTCCCTCTGACATTCACGTTGGGGATATGGCTGTAACTGTGGTGCGTAGGAAAGAACGTAACATTACGATAGAAAAGCTTAATTTATCTTTAAGCTGATTAACGTAACTTTAGAGGAGTAATGGAAATCTCTGCTCATAAGCATTTAGATAGTTTCTTTTCAATTTGAATTCCATGTAAACATATTTTCTTAATAAAAAATTTTTTACAATTATAATTTACAACTTGTTCGTAGTTATTGTTCACTTTAACCCTTTCATTCACCAACATTTGTTCTTGAAACCAAAAAGTATAGGATTTATTATTCAAAACTAGACATTTTAGTAATTAGTCAATTAAATTACAAACATTTAACTTATATGAAACATCTAGAAGCATTTGTAGGAAAGTTGTAGTTTAGTACAACATGTATTATTATTTCTTATGGGATCCGAGTGTCCTACTGTGACTGAAAGGGTTCAAAACTGAATAAAACCGTTCTCAACTCTCATTTCATAACAATAATTCACTGGGGAACAAAAAAAAATGTTTTTCTTGGTGCCTGAGATTTTAAACCTTATTCTGGATATTTTCATCCACTGATTCAGAAAATATCATCCATTTTGTTCTAGCAGCTCTAGTTTTTGAGATATTGCATACGTCATTACCTACTTTATTACCCTTCTGGAACGGTATTATGAGTTGCTCGTAAATCTAAATGCATCTGTATAATTAAATTGTAGCTATGATTTTGCTGATGTTGCTGTTTTGCATGTGTATTGTACATGTACTAACGTGAATTATTTCCTGTTACAGGTGTTGACATGGCTTCATCACGAAAAAAGTGTTTAAATCATCCAGATGTGTTTTGTTTTATCTGCGGAGAGTACACGTTCATTGAACAGAGAAAAACTATTACTGATTTTGTGAAAAAAGCTTATTTTGCCTATTTCAAAGTACAACTAGGGGACCAAGATAAGCCATGGGCTCCTCATGTTGTGTGTAAAACGTGTACGGAGCATCTGCGGCAATGGACCAACGGAAAGAAGAGGTGCCTGAAATTTGGTATACCAATGGTATGGAGAGAACAGAGAAACCACAGTGATGACTGTTACTTTTGTTTGGTGAATATAAAGAGCATCAATGGACGTAACCGGAGTAAATGGACGTATCCTGACATAGACTCAGCTAGACGGCCTGTTTCACATTCAGATGAGATACCTGTCTCATCATTCAGCCATCTTCCAGAGCTCCCTCAAGAAGATGATGAATCTGCTACTGACAAAGAAAGCATATGTGGGCAAAATGACAGTGATTTCGAAGGACCGTCATCAGTTGCAGAAGGTTTTAGTCAACACGAATTAAACGACCTCATAAGGGACTTAAGTCTTTCGAAGAAATCGTCTGAATTGTTAGCTTCCAGGCTGGGAGAAAAAAATTTACTGCTGCCGGGAACCAAAATCACGTTATATCGCGACAGAAAAAAGGATTTACTGCCCTTCTTCTCAAAAGAGAACGATTTAGTTTTCTGCAACAATGTGCGCGGATTGCTGATGAAAATGGGCATATCGGAATACACACCAAGTGAATGGCGGTTATTCATAGATAGCTCCAAACGGAGCCTAAAATGTGTTCTTCTACACAACGACAACAGATACAGATCAATCCCAATTGGTCACTCAGTCGGTATGAGAGAAGAGTACGGGACAGTCGCCCTAGTCCTAGAAAAGATATCATACCGAGACCACCAATGCGTGATCTGTGTGGATCTGAAGATGGTGAATTTTCTCCTGGGCCAGCAGAGCGGGTACACCAAGTACCCGTGCTTTATATGTCTCTGGGACAGTAGAGCTAAAGATGAACACTGGGTGAGAAGACAGTGGCCTCTGAGAGAAAACATGGTGGTTGGAGAAAAAAATATCATCAAAGAAGCTTTGGTTGACAGAGAGAGGATCATATTGCCACCACTGCACATCAAACTAGGTTTGATGAAACAATTTATAAAGGCTTTGAACAGAGATGGGACTTGTTTTGGCTACATATGTAGAAAATTTCCTGCGCTGAGCATGGAAAAGCTGAAGGCAGGTATTTTCGATGGACCGCAAATCCGGGAACTCATGAAAGACCCGCGTTTCCAAGATTCAATGAACAACATTGAGGCACATGCGTGGTCATCGTTTGGTATGGTTGTGAAGAATTTCCTTGGGAACTATAAGGCCGATAACTACGGTGAACTAGTGGAGAATATGCTCTCTTCTTTTTGTAAACTTGGCTGTAAAATGAGCATCAAACTGCATTACCTCCACAGTCATTTGGATCGTTTCCCAGATAACCTCGGTGATCTAAGCGAGGAACAGGGTGAACGATTTCATCAAGAACTAAGGACCATGGAAGAACGGTACCGCGGACGATGGGATACTCACATGATGGCAGATTACTGCTGGAGCATCCAACGCGAATGTCCTGGCACATCTCATCGCAAGAAATCTCAGAAACGCGGTTTATGTGAGATGTCTCAATGAAAGAACTTTTTTTGCCGTTCGTGTCTCAAGCTTGTTTGAATTTAATAAATATTTTTTGTACCTTATGCTTGTTTGATGTTAATACACTATTTTTGCTGACATTCATCATACTTTTGTATTCAATTGACAACAACAGTGATTGCCAGTCAGCAATTATATAATATTATATAGAAATATATATAGATATATATCATATCTTGATAAGCAGAGCTGATGGAGAAAAACTAATGTCATTTTTAGAATCAGCGACCTCAATATACCCAGAAACAGGTCTAACATCTAAGTCACCAAAAGTTGTGTTCCCCAGTGATATTATACCAAGGTTATGAAACAAGGGTAAACCCCTATTACATAAACTTTGCGAATTATATCAAGGGTATATTTCATCCACATTATGTAAAAATGGTTCGTGTATCCTTCTGCTCCCTATTTTAGTTTTTTTGTGACAGTTTTGTGTAGCACATTTAGTGATGTGAGGTGAGAATATTCTCGTTCTCTGAGAATATTCTCCAAAATATTATTTGCCGAGAATATTCGAGAATTTTCTTTTTTCTTAGTTTTAAAACATTTTTAGATTGTTTTGCAGCTTTTTAGAGAATTCTAGAATATTTCAGAACCTTATGGAACTTTCTAGAATGTGTGGGAATATTCTAGACGACTCCAGAACATTCTAGAATACTCTGGAATTGGGAGAAAATAGTATATAAAGGATGGCAAATTGTTTCCTTGGTTAGTTGTGGTTGTGTATAGCAAGAATTGTGATTGTGATAATTGTATGATATTTTATTAATTTCTATATAATTTTGAAAAAATAAAAAAAAAATTTTTTTAATTTTTTCAGAAAAACATCAATTGATTAAATCATTTTGATTTAATCACTGCCATCCCTGGTAAATACTGTACTTTGAATTGAAAGTCTTTATGCAATGATTCAATAAATTTTTTGCATTAGTTAGTTAATTTATTTACTTCTTCACTCATCCTGACTTAGAATTTCCCCATTTTGACAGAAACTGAAGTTAAGTTGTATCGGAATAGTTGAAAACCCCCTCACATATTCTAAAAAAGAAAATTCTCGAAAATTCTCGGTTCGGAGAATATTCAAGAAAATTCTCGAGAATATTCTCCTAAAGATTATTCCGAGAATTTTACAACATTAAGCACATTACCTGTCATTAATTTAGATTAGGTTAGGCTACTTTAGTTTAAAATGAGTGTCAATAAACTACATTAAGTTAACTTTAGCTCTCAAACCTGCGATTCATTCATTAATAAAAAATTGATTTCAACTCACGGGAATTGCCTGATCCATCCGAGGTTCTTAAGAGAGAATTCACAGTCTTTTAGTTCAGGTTTAAACAAAGGCTTTTTGAGGAACACAGTCTCTATTCCTATTTCGAAATGTTCGTGAGTTAAAACTCGACCAAGCGCACTTGGATTTACTTCGCCAAGAACTGGAAAAATAAAAACAATTTTAAAGTGAAAATATTGCTTTCGCATCCCTCATTCGATTCTGTTAGTTGCAACAGAACTAAGTTGACCCTTTGTTGTCTCCGGATCTTTCCTCACATTGAAGAAAATCGTTTGGCATTAACCAAAACAAAATGAGTTAAGTGACAACCAGAAGTTAAAGTGTTTATCTTCAAAATTTAAAAAACAAAGCTGCTTCCGAGCAATATATTGCCAAAAATTAATTAGCCAAACATTTTTGAACATGCGTGAAGTATTTTTTTACTAATATTCAAAGATGGGTTTCTAAACGTTTATAAAGAAATGAACACTGTTGCGGATGATTTAACTTTGTATCTGCAGACATCAGAGGCAGAGAGGATGAGAAATTTATCATTGTTACACCATACAAGATATTCATGCTATTGGTATCGGTGATACACGATGCGAGATACTTTTGAAATCGGACAAGAAAAGCTGCGCTGTACTTATTTTGGGAGAATTTATAGTTTTAACTTGTACAAACTTTACATTGGCTCACTGTTTCATTTCCTCCAACATAGACGCGTAAGTAACTTAGTTTACAATTTATTTAAAGCAAGGTATTAGGTAAAGTTTCAATCCGTAATTACTAACCTGACCTAGCTCAAGGTATTACTACGCCATTATGAACTGTCTTCGAACTCGGTATGGATTCTGGAATTTTTTAACAAAGGTTACCCATAATCTAAGAGTAACACGAGAATATCTAGTAAGAGTTAACTTAATAATATATATGGAATAAATCATGACTAACAACCATTGGTAGAGAAAGATAAAGTTCTCTCAAAGAAAACCTGAACGGCGCTCTACATCGTGCAAGAGTTTACAAACTTATAGTAATAGATTACGATAAAGCGACTAGACGATACGCTATACGATAAGTGATGATAAATGAAGCGGTAACTAAATATGGTCTAACTTCGGTAATTATGTCGCAAATGACATGGCCTGAAGTTGAAGTAAAAAATACTTTTTTTCTAGTGTATTTTAGTGTGCTCTGTTCAAATATAACCTTCATTTCTTGTGCAAATGAACAGAAATACGTGTTTGGGCCATGCAATGACAACTGTATTTCTGTTCATTTGCACAAGAAATGGTCATATTCGAACAAAGCACACCAAAATACACTTGAAAAATGTATTTTTGACTACATTTTATACAATAAAGCATAACCTAACATGTTCATGTTACGAGATCTCGTAAACGACGCATTACCACAGGAAACTTGCAAAACACCTCAAAATTAACCAGAAAAGTTTGCTCTCGTCATTTTCGTTTAAACTAACTAAAATATCACGACTTAACCTAACCAATCATCAAGGGCATTCAGTTGACCTAACCGGGCATTTAATTAATCATCTAGGGCACATGACGAATCAAGTTCTAAGTCGAAACCACACGAACGGCACGTCATAATTCTATTACAAACACCACTAAACTGAATCCAATTAAAAAAAAATAGCCAGAACAGAAACCAACAAACTAAGTCGCAGAGTAACATGACGTCATAGCACCTCCCCGACTACAAATACACTAAATATATATATATATATATATATATATATATATATACACAGGGTGGGCGGAAAGTAGCTCCCTATTTTGGATTGGTAAAAAAATACGTATATTATCCATTTATTTCAGAAGAAATAATATGAAAAGGTAGGCATACATGGTAGGTTTTCTCTAAAATTCAATGTGGGCTCCAACTCTTTCCACCAGCTTCTGGAGCCGCCAAGGAATGGCGTCCACTGACTTTAGCAGGAACTCCGGCGGGATGGAGGACATGACTTCCCGAATTCGGTCCTCCAGTTCTTCCAATGTCCTCGGTTTGGTGCGGTAGACTTCTTCCTTTACCCACCCCCAAAGAAAGAAGTCGCACGGTGTCAAGTCGGGGCTCCTGGCTGGCCATTGATGTGGACCACGACGACCCATCCAACGCCCAGGGAAGTGGGCATCCAGCCACTCACGGACAACAAGAGCGAAGTGCGGAGGGGCGCCATCTTGCATAAATATCAGATCGTCGATGTTCTCCCATGTGCTGACAACCGGCCAGACCTCGTTTCGCAACATAGCAAGGTACCGCTCAGCATTCATGGTGTTGCGCAGAAGGAACGGGCCCACAACCTGATCTGAGGTCATACCACACCACACCGTTACACTGAACCGATTCTGCCATTTTTCAGCGGTAACCGTGCGACTTCTTTCTTTGGGGGTGGGTAAAGGAAGAAGTCTACCGCACCAAACCGAGGACATTGGAAGAACTGGAGGACCGAATTCGGGAAGTCATGTCCTCCATCCCGTCGGAGTTCCTGCTGAAGTCAGTGGACGCCATTCCTGGGCGGCTCCAGAAGCTGGTGGAAAGAATTGGAGCCCACATTGAATTTTAGAGAAAACCTACCATGTATGCCTACCTTTTCATATTATTTTTTCTGAAATAAATGGATAATATACGTATTTTTTTACCAATCCAAAATAGGGAGCTACTTTCCGCCCACCCTGTATATATATAATATTTTCTACAATAGTTTGCACAAAACATGAGTGACGAATTTGAATAAAGCGACTAAAAGTACCTCATAAAATGTTATTTTGATTTACAGGTCCAGCCCACGTCATTTAAAACATATTAAACCCTAACTTATTTGAGCGTTCACTTTTTGCTCGACTATTTTCAGGTTTATGTTGGGGCCAATGTCGTAACGCCGCTTTCCTTCAATTAGCAAAGTTAAGCGACATCGAGTCTGGATAGTAGTTGGATGGGTACCCGTTCTCCGCGTTCGGATGATTTAGCTACCCGTGATTCGGATCTTGCGAAAAGCTGTAGGTCCCTCTCTGTCATATGACCTTAGAATGGCTTAGATGTTGGGAAGGAAGATGACAAACCTATTAAAATGAAAATACTCTTTTCAGGGCTCTCGATGGTACTTTAAGACTGGTTGGTTGGTATTTCATTTTACATCCTCCGTCCAATAGAGGGCACTAAAACTGGAACGCCACCAACCGAGAAAAAAAGTCCCTCGTAAAAAGGAACTGGGTTAAGCCAAATACATTACGTGCAGCGGGCTCATCACTGACCCCTACCCCTCCATTTCTCAGACTGGCTTGGGACAGTCCATACGGCTGGGTTGGACGAGACTGAACCGCTTTTTTACTAAGTAAAGGTAAGATTTTTACTGGTTGCTTTATTCACATCCTTTTGGTGTGACTGGTTAGTAATTAATATTTAATTTTATCATTTATTATTGTATCATTATCAAACGTGTGGGAAAATTTCCCACCCTTATGAACGATAGATTAACTCGACGTGTGTGTCTCAAAATTTTCATCAGAGTCGTTTTGGGGAAGGTAGTAGCCTACAATCAGTGATGGGCGGCGTTACCGTTACATCGTTACTTTTGAAAATCGTTAAACTTTTTCTTGGGTTTATAAGCTTTAATTCTAAATCAATTCATTCCTAAAAATTTTGCTTAAATATTTTTTTGCGGGACATTTTGAACGCGGGATTTTTGGATCAAATGCGGGACTGTCCCGTCAAATACGGGACGTCTGGCAACCCTATATGATGTAATGAGAAACGAAAAAATCCGTTACACTGATAACAAATTTGCAAAACGTTACCGTTACATTGATACATTTGAAAATCAATCAGGCGTTACCGTTACTCGTTACTTTTGTAACGTTCGTTACGTAACGTCGTTACATGTAACGCGTTACTGCCCATCTCTGCCTACAATTCACCCCAACCTTAAGAGACCTTCCACTGAAGCTCTTGACTAAAAGATGATGATATATGATATTTTAAGAAAATTTCTGTCACTGATAGGGACGGGGCTAATATAAAGTTTGGGGATACCAGATTTTGGTTATCCGACCAGTTCATACTTCCGGCCAATTAATCAAGTTGACTCTTGCATCCGGGTTATTCTCTCTCTCTCTCGTATATATACAGGGTGGGTAAAAAAAAAGTGACCCCTTAGAGGTAAACTGTCATATTAAAAAAAAAAGGGACAAGAGCTCCCAAATTTCATAGATGCTTGCTTACCTTAGCATGTTATTCGTCTTAATTGAGAAGTTGCTCGATGTGCCCCCCCTTCCTGCTAAACGCAGGCCTCCAAACGTGGACGCCACCGAGACGTTTTCGTGTGTAAACGCAAATTTCCAAAAAAACAAGCCGAAGAGTTTGTTTCCGTGCAAATTTACGGCTCAATATCTCTCTTCAAGGACATGTGGCTAGCGAAGTCACACATTCCGGCAAGTGTTAATCTAGCTTTCATAAGCGTTTTCCTCCGAAAACATTTTTCCCAATCCTACTGTGAGCAATACCTACAGTTAGCGCCGCAAAATAGCCCCACCTCGAGTTCATAATTTTTTATGTTAGCATTCGGTAGTATGATGATTGGTTAGGTACAGTATATCAAAGTATATCAAAGTTAGGTCAACTGAATGCCCGGTTAGGTCAACTGAATGCCCTTGACGATTGGTTAGGTTGTCATGATATTTTCGTTAGTTTAACGATTTATTTTTTCGAAATCTCTTCATTTAGGTTAGGTTAGCAATAACGGCAGCGAAATTTAGTTATTAGGGTGTGTTTTCATGTGCTTTATTCAGAAATGCTACTCATTTGCCCCGTGTTTACTTGAAAATAAAAAGACAAAAAAAAAGAGATTTTTTTCATACTTTCAATTAAATGGGGGCAAATGAGTGGCATTTCTGAGGGAAGCACATAAAATCACACCCTAATAACTAATTTTCGTACCAAAAGTCGAGGTGGGGCTATTTGCTGCATATTTACCTGGAAAAGCCCCGGTAAATTTTATAATGGTACTATAAAAGAGTAATTTTCACCAAAATAAGTCGCATAATTAATATAAGCCTACATCTTAACCATAGGCTATATCAAGGTTACCAGTCAGTGTCGCGAAATTTTTATGACAATGACATAACTTAAGCGAGTTAAAAAGTCAGTGAAAGTGTGTAAATTTCAAATCGATATAAAATCAAACTCATTTATTACGTCTATAACCGAATAGGCTTAGTTTGAAGTTACAATGATGTTAGGGAGGGAGAGAGCGAGCGGGGGTAGTAACGATGTTAAACGGTGGGAAATGAAAGAAGAGCGCTTCAACAGATGGCATTAGAGTGCCTTGAACCTTAAAAAGTTGGGAACTACGAGACTAGATATAGTTACACAATCAACTTGAAAGGCCTAATTAATGTATACAAAATCTACATTTCCTTAAATCATATTATCATAAACACACTTACCGGTTTGAACTTTTCCTTTCATGATTATTTAAGACAAACACAAACAAATTATCTCCGTCACGGTCACTATTCTCAAAAATAACAAGTTTAACCTTGACTCTTTATCAAACTCACTTACTAACTGACTTCTCACATCTGACAATTGAATTCAGTTTGCTTCAGAAAGTGAGGCATAAACTCTTTATGCTGCAGAGTTGCCAGATTTTTGCCATGAAGGGTAGCAAATTAGTTAATTACCTATTAATATTATATTTATGAAGTCTGAACAATACAAACTTCTTTCATATATATATATATATATATATATTTATTGTGTGTTTGTGTGTGTAATATTCTCAACCAATTATAGGCTTAGCTATAATTTGTATACTGTATATTCAAGCTGGCTGAATACTGTTGTATACAGTATAACTCAAAACGTGTTATGTAAAGCATATTTTTGCAGCCTAATATTCCTTCTCGTTGCTTTGTGAGAAAACGTAAAGATTAGTAGCTCTGATATAATGAAAACAAAATCAGATAACTCTTAATTAATGTCATTAGTTTCATTTGATTTGCAAATGGAATGAAAGATAACGAAAAGATAAAAATATAATCTTGAGGATAAAGTCATGTCGGGGTATACTTTTAATTGGTGTTTACGAAGAACTTAATTCAGGGATAAAGTTTCAATTGCTTGATATAAGTTATTGTTCTTAATAATAATTCTATGTTGTAGATATTTGTTAGTAGTATACTATCTTTAACTTATCTTTTATTTTAATATTTCTTTTTCTTTTTGAGGACACAATCTATCATTATTTTGGTAATATGTTATGGCTGTGACTTCAATAAATCTGTCCACTTTTTCTCGATATAATGAAGTAGGTGATACTCCGCCCCCACTAATATTTATTGGAAGATTAAAATCATGGATGCCCTCATAACGTGGCCTATCCTATCCTATCCTAACCTAACTTAACTCAGCCTGCAGATGCCTGTCGATGATTGTCCAGTCCTTAATTTGGGGTAGTTCCCTCAAACGAACAAACGTGTCTCTTGATTTCAGACTCGACTAGTGTTTTCCCTAGGAATTGAAATTAGAGGGAGTGTTTGAATCTTCGGAGAGCGTGAGGGCGAAGGTGGGCTCTCTTGTAAAAATTGAAAAATGTTTCGCGACTATTTTATTATAATCAGTGGTGGGCACGCGCAACGATTTTTGTAGCGCCGCAACCGCAACTCTGCTGAAATAGTTGCGCCGCACGCGCAAGCGCAACCCTTTTCAAAAAGTTGCGCCGCAAGCGCAAGCGCAACCAAAAATGTTGCGCCGCAAGTTGCGCCGCAACTTTTTGCGGCGCAACTGCCCACCTTTGATTATAATGCACCCATTGACAGTACTTGCTAAGTTACTACAGCATGATGATTAAACTATCAAAACATTGAATTATCAAAGAAAATAGCGAAGTGTCGAATTGTTAAAAACTAAATTTCTAGCTAACAATTAAATGGAGTTTTCTTCCAATTAAAAGTTTTTTGAAACCACTCCATATAGTTGGAAAACGAATATATTGTCAACACTGTGTGACTAATTGACCATTACGGGTGGTAATGGGAAAGCTCACGGGGCTGTAGGGAAATCCACGTATTCGACAGGTGTGCAGAAAAGTATACAAGCGGTCTATATTGAGTAATAGTTACATGTACACCTATGTAAAGCAATATAGGCCTACGAAACACTATGAATAATGAACATATATATTTGCCTACCCGAATGCTTACAGATTCTAAATTTATGAAATATATCACCAAGGTCCATATAATAGGGCGTGCTTCAAGCATCTAAAGTACTCAGTAATTTGCTACCATTATGCTAAAATTAGCCTCCAAAAAGTGGCCAGTTAAGTGGCCAGTTAAGTCGCCAAATTTAAATCAGGAGCAAAGAAATTTTGAAAGTAGCCTAATTTGTGGAATTCTGCGACCAATTTCGCAACTCTGACTTGGGTATCTTAAAATAGTGTCCTAGAAGGTGAGCTATACCAAAATCAAATTTAAAAATTTACAGTGTAAAAGAAAAATCATCGCGAGAATTGTACTTTTTTCTTAAATGATATCATATCGTATCTGGATATGTTTGTACTTTGTTTCACACCTACATCATTGTTACTAAAAATATATAACAATTTTGATGCTGCTTTTTGTTGAACCGAGTGACGTGTACATATCAAATTTGTGCTATATCTTTGTTTCCTACAATATAAATATATTACACACACACACACACACACACACACACATATATAACTTATAATAAAAATGCAAAATTACCCCACCTGGCTTTGAACCCAGCACCTTTTCAGAAGTCAATGGTATTATGCAAAATCGTCCGAAGTTCATACATAATATTCCTCATTATATGAACCGTTTCTGTTATTCCTATATCCTTACTCGTATAGTAATGGTGACTAATACTTGGTTCCAAAATCATAAAAGGAGGAGATACACATGGTAAAAACCAGGAGACACTGAAAGATTCCAAATTGACTTTATTTTGGTAAGACAGAGATATAGGAATGCAGTGAAGAACTCGAAAGCTTATCGTGCAGCAGATGCTGACTCCGATCATAACTTGGTGGTAATGGAAAATATGGTGAGGCTGAAGACTCTGAAAGAGAATAAAGTAGGGAAGAAATGGGATACTGAGAAACTGAAGGGAGAACAAAGGATAGTTTTTGCTAAAAAGGTGAATGAAGAGAGAAGGAGGCAAAGAAATGATGGCCACATTCGTATGACAATTGAAGAAAGATGGTGTAGGTTGAGGGATACAATAAAGGAGAGTGCACAGGAAAATATCGGTTATGTAAAGAGAGAAGCGAGGAAACCTTGGGTCACTCAAAATGGAAGAGTATAAATACAGAAGAAGGGAGACAACGATACAGACAGTTGAATAACGAACTGATAAAGCAAGAGAGATGTGGCTTGAAGAGTAGTGCAGGGAAATTGAGGAATTAGAAAGGAAAGGAAGAACTGATTTAACGTAACAAAAAGTTAAGGACATAAATAGATAGAAAAGAAGCAGCTTGGGAGTGCGAGAAATAGAGGGGAGAAATGGAGAAAAACTGAAAAGACCAGAAGATATAAGGAAGAGATGGAGTGAGTATATTGAAGAACTGTATGATAAAGAGAACAAACCTAATGACATCGAAATGGAGGAAGCAGATGAGGTGGAAGTAGATTGTATGGGACCGGACATATTGGAAAGAGAAGTAGAGATGGCTGTAAAAGACCTAAGAAATGGCAAGGCCCCAGGACCAGATGTACTAGCAGAATTTCTGAAGAGTCTTGAAGGTGATGCTAGAGAGAAGATGAGTGTATTGTGCAGAAACGTGTATGAAAGTGGAGACTGGCCTGCTGATTTCACGAGTCTATGAATTTCGAACCATAAGCTTGGTCAGCCATGCATCCAAAATAATGCTAAGGATACTAACCAGAAGATAACGAACAGAGCTGAGCAGTACATTGGAGAGGATCAGTTTGTATTTGGGTCAAAATGCGGAACAAGAGAAGCTATTGGTATTATGAGAATGATGGGAGAGTGCTGGAATATAATCAGGAAATGTTTGTTTTATTGACTTTGAAAAAGCTTTTGACAAAGTCCAATGAAGGAAACTAATGGAAATATTAAAGAATATTAATGTTGACTGGAAGGACCGTAGGCTGATAAAAAGTCTATATCTTGGGCGGACTGAATGTCAGAGTTGCAGGAGGAGAATCGGAGCCTGGATTGGTTGGGAGGGGGGTCAGACAAGGATGCTCCCTGTCCCCCGTGTTATTTAACATCTATGCGGAAGCACTGATAATTAATTAATAGAAGCACTCTCAGATCTGGAAGATGGAATCAGAGTGGGAGGTAAATTGGTCAAATGTGTAAGGTTTGCAGATGACAAGGTATTTGTTTGTAGTACTGAGGAATGACTGCAAAGAATGGTCACTAGCTTGACAACAACGGCGGAAGAATTCGGAATGAGAATTAATGAGACCAAGACAAAGGTAATGAAAATTGCAAGAAGGAAAGGAGCACAAATGAACCTAACGATAGGAAATCGGACCTTAGAAGCAGCTGAGCAGTTTAAATATCTGGGAAGTTTATTAACCAACAATGGAGATTGCAATAAGGAAGTTAACCGACAATGGAGATTGCAATAAGGAAGTAAGGTCTAGAATTGGTATGGGTAAGGTAGCTTTTGAGAGACAGAAAATACTACTTACAGGTAAACTCAACTTGAAGCTGAAGAAAAGGTTAGTAAAAAGCTTGATATGGAGTGTGGTACTGTATGGAGCAGAAACATGGACACTGAAAACAACTGAGAAGAAACTCCTGGAAAGTTTTGAAATGTGGATTTGGAGAAGAATGCTAAAGATAAGCTGGAGGGAACACCAAAGTAATGAGGAAGTACTGCAACAGGTGAGGGATGAAAGAAGACTCGTTAAGGTGATAAGAGAAAGACAGAAGAAATGAATCGGACATGTATTGAGAGGAGAAGGATTGTTGGAGATGATGGAGGGTAGATATGAAGGTAGACGGCCGAAGGGAAGGAAAAGGAAAGCAATGTTGGATGAGTTGAAGGCAGGCAGGAGCCACCATGAGATGAAAAGGATAGCTCACGATAGAACACTTTGGCGGGACACATAAGTTGGACCTACCTGATAGGCAGAACACGATGGATAGACTCGTATAGGGCGACTAAAACTGTACAGTATACTCTAAATTAAGCCTAACAAGCGATTTATATCAAAAAATTATGAAAATAAAACCCAATACCCAATTAGTTTTACTGCTCGCGACTGAACATTATGAGAACTTTAAATCTTTACTAACAATGACGCCCAAATCCTTTTTTTCTTGGAGGCTTCATTTAACAGTTTCTCATAGTGTACTGTAGTTAAATTTGCTGTTGTGGTAACCTCTGAGCATGACTTTGCATTTATCGACGTTAAATTTTATTTGCCACTTTTTCATCACTCTACTGAATAATTAAGATTGTGCTGCAAACTGTATCTAGTAAGCTTTACCCACAATTTTAGTGCCTGTAAATTTAGAAATTTTACTCCCTAAATTGACACTAAGATCGTTAATGTACAAGCGTCTACAGTTTTGTCACATCAGTAAAATACTGATTTTCATTTTTCTTTCAGATCCATTTGAAATGTGTTATAGCAGGAACTATACGATTGAACAAAGCATGTTGGCTAGTACCTGGTCCATGAGCGATCCCGTAATGGCAAAACCATTGAAAATATTCGTGCAGGTTTCCAGGACCGATTCATTTGTGCAGTTCCTCCAAAAAGGACTCTGTTGAGATGAGAAAAGAAACTGTTCACAACAGCAACTGTAAAAGATAAACCAAAAACTGGCAGGCCAACTAAGTGATAAATGGGTTTGAAAGAAAAACGAAAATCAGTTAGTATTTTACTGGGGTGACAAGACATTATGGACACCCTGTATATTATGAAAAATACTCGTCCCAAAACTGACCCTTACGGGACAGCGCTAATGACATTAACCCATCCTGACTCCTCTTCGTTAATTACTACCCTCTGTTTTCTAACAGTTAACCAATTATATCAGTCGAATTAAGAACTTGACCCTTTTCTCAGCAACCATTTATACGAAACTTTCTCCAAACTCCTTTTGTAAATCTAAATTTATTATCTACTAATCTATTACAATCATTAATACGTATCGATGACGTCACGAGAAAACGCTAGCATATTTGTTAATCAAGATTTATTTCTTTGATACCCAAGCTGACTTTGTTTAAAAAGATTATTGTTGTTTTAAAAATATTTGACAACATGATGTCGACTAATTGATTCTAAAAACGTTTTTGTAACAGAAGTTACTGATGGGCCAACACTTCCCGCTTGTCGCTAAAATGCGAGTTGCAGTGCCTTATTTAAAATCGAAAGGAACAACCCCTACGATAAAGATTAATTCAAAGTTTGAACTAAAGAATTTAATATTTCACTCTGAATCGGTATTCTCTCTCTTCCATCTCAATTGGTCAGCTTTGGAACAACCTTCTTCATTCCATCTTCCCCCCTGCCTATGACCTCCAGTCTTTCAAACGCAATATCCAGGCATCTCGAAAACTCTGGACCTTGGGTATTATTATAGTATTACACCCGTCTAACATCCAGCAATTATTATATGTTCATTAAGTAGATTTTTTAATTCTAAGACACTTTTCTTCTATAGCGTTTCCATCGCAAATGCTTCGTTTTCGAGATATAAATTTTTTTTTGGTGTGTATCTAATGTGTGTTCGTACGTTCGTTTGATGTGCGTGCACGGCTGACTGTTACATGTCTGCCCAATCACTGCGCTCCATCCATTTCGAATTTGAATTACTTTGCTACCGGAATGGTTTCGTGTGACACGTGCTCGTTCGATTATTACCGCTGTATTGTCGCTTTCTGCGAAAATTTAGGTTAGGTTAGGATAGGTTTAGTTAGCTTTAGTTAGGTTAGGTTAGGTTAGGTTAGGTTAGGTTGGGATAGGTTAGGTTGTTAGGATAGGTTAGGTCAATTTTGAAGGTGAAATTTGTTTTTCCTATGGTTTTTGATGTTTTGAACGAATCTGACCTTCAAAACCGTCGGAAATGACTCGTTTTCTGTGATTTCCCACACCCGAGAACTCCCAGTTCCCACCAGGGTCTCCCCAGATTGCCGGCTGGGAGGAGGGGGATTACCTCAAAAACGAGTCATTTCCGACTGTTTTGAAGGTCAGATTCGTTGAAAACACATCAAAGACCATAGGAAAAACATAAATTTCACCTCCAAAGGGAGACGGGTGTAATACTATAAATTTACCAGACCTTGATTTTGGATCTGGGTTAATATTCGATTTTACTCCCAGTCACAAGCAGTTGAACAAGTACTATATATTGAATTGCCATTAACAACTTACTAAAAAAATATATATCTTGTGCAAATTTGTTCAAACGTACTTTTTTTAATAAAATATCGGATAATATGAGTATCGTCACCTTCAGAATATCAAAAGCAAATATAATTATAAAATATTAAAGCATAATTTTCTCATCATTTTGATATAGGGCCTAAGTCACTATATTCGCAGATGCGTCCTTACTAAATTATGTAGATTTGAATATTGACATTTTTATAGTGAATATTTCATGTTTTGGTTATAATGTACTTTTTTTCATAAAATATTTTTCCTGATTGGGCTATTTTTTCGCCACTCTGCGACTTAATTAGTTGGTTGGTTTCTGTTCTGTCTATTTTTTTTCCTAATTGGATTCAGTTTGGTCGTGTTTGTGATAGAATTATGACGTGTTGTTCGCGTGGTTTCTGACTTTGAGAACTTGATTCGTCATATGCCCTAGATGAAGAGAAAGCATTGGATGTTTTTATCAATTACGGCGTTATTCTCTCATCCTTAACTTGCCCGAAATGTGACAGTGAGTGCCTAATACGAAAAGATCAGAAGATATTTAGGTGAAATAACCAACTGAATGCCCGGTTAGGTCAACTGTACACCCTTGATGATTGGTTAGGTTAAGTAATGATATTTTCGTTAGTTTTAGGCTTTTTAGGTTACTACTTCGACTTATGTTAGTTTTAGGGTTAGGTTAGGTAAGGTTAGGTTAATTAATACCAAAATACATTTTTCTAGTAATATTTGATGTGTTTTGCTTAGATTTTGACCTCCATTTCCCTTGAAAATGAGCCAAACTTCAAAGTACTATAACTTTGTTGGATCTCATTTCCGAGGGAAATGGAGGTCAGTCAGATTTGAACAAATCACATCAAATACTACTAGAAAAATGTATTTTGGTGTGTAAAATGACTGAACGTGTCTATATACATAATTACCAAAATATCTTTCCTGTTTTGGCTATAATGTACTGTTTTCATAAAATATTTTTCCTGATTGGGCTATTTTTTCGCTATTCTGCGACTTAATTAGTTTGTTGTTTTCTGTTCTAGCTATTTTTTCGCGACTAATTTTTTAGTTTTGTGCTAGCAGTATGACGTGTCAGTCCTGTGAACTTGATTTTGAAGACTTGATCCGTCATGTGCCCTAGATAAAGACAAAGCATTGGATGTTTTTATCAATTACGGTGTTATTCTCTCATCCTTAACTTGCCCGAAATGTGACAGTGAGTGCCTAATACGAAAAGAGCAGAAGATATTTAGGTGAAGTAACCAATATTAACCTGTTCGGTTAATTGAATGCCTGGTTAGGTCAATTGAATGTCCAGTTAGGTCAATTGAATGTCCAGTTAGGTTAATTGAATGCCCGGTTAGGTCAACTGTACGCCCTTGATGATTGGTTAGGTTAAGTCGTGATATTTTCGTTAGTTTAAACGAAAATGACAAGAGCAAACTTTTCTGGTTAATTTTGAGGTGTTTTGGTAATGCGTCGTTTACGAGATCTCGTAACATGAACATATTCTATGTTTGTTACGATATCTCAAAAACTACGCATTTGCACAGGAAACCAATGGCAGATTCGTGCAAAGCACCTTAAAATTGACCAGAAAAGTTTGCTCTCATTATAAAACCAGACTGGGAGTAAAATCGAATATTTCCCGGATCTTTCCTACTTTTATGTGAGTGATCATCTTTATAGTGAGTAATCTCGGATCATCTGAAGATCAGGGTCCCCAGCCTTCGTTAGTTAGCCTCATAAGGCTAACTAACGAAAATATCACGACTAAACCTAACCAAACGTTAGGTCAACTGTACGCCCTTGACGACTGGTTAGGTTAAGTCGTGTTATTTTCGTTAGTTAGCCTTATAAGGCTAACTAAAGAAGACTGAGAGCTCTGATCTTCAGGTGATCCGTAATCTCTTTAGTATAAATAGTTAATGTCAGTAAGCAGTGGAACCCCATTTACAAATTTACATCACTGAACATGCTACTAGCCTCCGGAATGAAAGCTGTATCCTCATCTGTAAAAGCTGATGTAAATTATTATTTAAAATTACAGTATCTCCCGCAAGTTGTTAAGTTAACATCCAATATTGCCCCTCAAAGGATTTCTGCCACTAACATAATCGTAAAATTACTATGGGTTTTGTTTCCATCCACGAGCTACTTGAACTTTTAAAATAGTGTTAACACTTCTAATTAAACGTTTAACCTTTCTATGTAAATCTGCCTTCCTAAATCAGGCACCTTAGTTATTTAACTCGAAGTTTGAACCTTTTCCAGTTTGTGTACCGTTTTTCATATAATTTATTTTTGATTGGTCATACAACCGCCGTCGATTATAACAACTTTTTAAGAGAGGTAAGTTCTTGGTAACGTAACGTAACCTAACGTAACCTAACCTTCTGTTTTACTCTATGCTGTGCCTAACAGAAGCAAAGAAACACTAGAAAGTTGCATAACTGTAGAAAACGGTACATAAACTGGAAAACGTCCCGAAGTTTTAGCATTAACCGAAAAACGTATCATGCTATGATCGTCATTACATACTGTAAACTTCCTCCAACATCTACATTTGAAATAAATTATTGTCAGTAGTTAAAACCGAGTCTAAAATAGTCTTACCGTGTGACGGCTCTAATATGTTTTGAAGAAAAATTTTCAAGCGTGTTATACCCTTAGCATCGCTGTTTTAAGGTACTGAAATTAATGTTTGGGCAGTTGAAGTCCCCAACTATAACCGATCCCTTATGCGTAACTATTCTACTTAAATTATTATACATTTCACTCCTCGTGAAGAAGGTCTGTATACAATCCTAAAATTAAAGACTTAAGTTATTCGCGCTGATTTTTAAAATAATTACATCTAACTGGTCACTAGCATTAAACGTCTTCGGAACAGAAAGATTTTCTCTTCTATATAAGAGTACAACACGGCCAACACCTCCGATTTTACCACTTCTATCATTGTTAAAAAGTTCAAAACCTGTAATATGTTTTTCACTTATAAAGTCCCTAACTGTATATTTAATCCGCGATTCAGTTATTGCTATTATGTCGTAATTTTCAACATAAATCTTTAGTTTAAGTTCGTTAAACTTGTTCTTTACGCTTCTCGCATTTAGAAAAACACTAATTTTAAACTATTCTCTACGTTACATTAAGTTTCCCTGAAGGCGACAAGTTGCATTTCCCAAACGAGAAGGAACCACTTCGTCTTGCCCATGTTTTACATAAATCCTACCCACTTCTTTTGTCATTCAACCTCCCCGAGTCGCGCATTACCAATTTCATTCAAGTGAATATTATCATCTTCAATAAACAGATTCACCGAGTTAAAATATAACCGAAAGTTCCCCTTCAAAAACACGCATCGCTTCTGATTTGGTATTGAGGTAAAATTTGTTTATTTAATCTATTACTTTCATAAAATCCCCGAAAATCCCTGAACCCCCCCCCCCCCCCAAGAAGTTATGACGTTATTCGACTTCTCTTTCAAAGATTTAATAAAACTTCGATACTTAACTAACAAATTCTCTGTTCAATTAATGAAATTGTATAAATCGTTGCCTCCAATGCGAGAAATTAAACGCGTATTTGCATTATCTCTAAATTCTTTACCTCCTGTTTTATTCTATCTATTTTAGCGCCTGGTACGTTTATTCTGTTCGTTTTATTCCATTTCCGAAACGAAATTCCCTATCCATATGCTTAACAATGGATGGACTGATCAAAAACATTTTTTTTTTACCTATGAATTCCAACAGATCAAATCGATTTTGGCAATCGAAATCATTAAATACAAAATAGTGAGGTACTCACTAATCTAGCTTTTAAACTAATCAGGACCAGCATCTTTGTTTTTCGACATTATATATAAAAAAATCAAACGTTTTTAAATAAATGTTCCGAGGTACCAAAATGAGAATTTCACCACTACATTTGTGAATTATCACGCACTCTACCTCACTTATACCCAGTTGCGCACACATACTAATATAACACACACACACACACACACACACTCATGTGTGTGTGTGTGTGTATACATATATGGGCTACGTCGTGGCCGATGTCGTAACACGGCTTCCCGGAGATCAGTGAAGTTAAGCGACATTGGGTCTGGGTAGAGGTTGGATGGGAGACCGTCCTCTGCGCCCAGATTATGTAGTGACCCGTGGTTCGGATCCCACGTAAAGCTGTAGGTCCCCTCCGTCATATGACCTTAGATGTTGCGAAGGAGGTTAAACAACACCAATTAAAAAAAAATATATATTATATATATTGTTCGTGTGTGTGTGTCCATAAAATTCTACTTCTTTCAAACACTAATTTCAATTAAGTGTCCTTTTTGGTTGAAAGAGAATCCAGTCGTTCATAAATAACGTAAAACAAATCATTTAGAATTGCAACGAAAACAATGGGTTTTTTTCTCCTTCAGTGCAACAAAAGTCTTTTTTTTTGTTTTTCACTTCTCTTTTAATAACAATTGTTTTGAGGACTTGAATGAGAGAGAACTTCTCTTAATCTTTCCTTAATCTTTTTATTTGGGGATATGATATACAGGATATGTAAATAGTTTTTAATTCGCACTTCCTGTTCTATTCATTCCTATGCCGATGATTCCACTCTTCATTTCTCCACCCGCTTCCCAAAGCGTCACTCTCAACAGTCACTCCATGATTCGCGTAGTACGGCTTTGGAGCACCTGACCTCTGATTTTTCTGCTATCATTGATTGGGGCAGAGAAAATCTTGTGGCTTTCAATGCCTCAAAAACTCGGTTCCTCCATCTGTCTACTTGTCACAATCTTCCACACGACTCTCCCCTTACCTTCAACAACACACAAATCAATCCTTCCTCTTAATATTGTTGGTGTTTCCTTTTCTCGTGATCTTTCCTGGAAAGATCACACACACACACACTATTTCTAAAACAGCTTCTAAGAGGTTAGGTGTGATGTACCGCCTCCGCTGTTTCTTCATCACCACTCAGTTGCTGTCTCTATACAGGGGTTTTGTTCACCCCTGTATGAAGTATGCCTCGCGTGTGTGGGGTGGTTCAACCCACATAACCGTACTTGACGGGGTCTCCGCCGCAATGTTGCCTCGCTCTCTCTTTACTATCGCCATTATAGCGGACACTGCTCTTCTGAACACTCTAACTGCATGCCTCTTCCTTTAAGGAGAGCACGCAACACCAGACTTTCTACACTTCCTCATTCCTTTTCTGTCCAACTATCGAATGCAAGGGTTAATTGGTATTTTCATTCTTTCATCTACTCCGAAACAATCTTTCTGAATCCATCTTTCCTTTCAAATGCAGTGTGTCTAGGCATCTCGAAAACCCCGGACCTTGATTTTAGCTCTTTTTCTATGGAGGGGTTCTTTTGCGGGCATACCCGAACAATGTTTGCGTAATGACAAGGTGCCCCATCTTGTTGAAAGACGACGGTGTTTAAAATGCCATCTGAATGAAGCTGGGACATTTACGTGCTCGTATCGTAAAACAGCAGTTACGAAAATAACCCCTGTCATGCTCCAAAATGTGTTTCGCAATGCTGCTGACAGATTCGAACTCTGTAGAGATACTGATGGTGCTCATGTAGAATCATATACTTAAGTATTCATTAAATGTATGCCTTCTATTATATTATTGAATTTTACCCTTTTTGCTACGTTTTCACTGAAATAGGGACTTTATAAACACCCTGTATATATATATATATGTGGGTGCTGGTTAAGTGTGCGGTCTACCTAGCTTTTAGTTAGCCTTATAAGGCTAACTAATGAAACTATCACGACTTAACCTAACCAATCGTCAAGGGCGTACAGTTGACCTAACGATTGGTTAGGTTAAGTCGTGATATTTTCGTTAGTTAGCCTTATAAGGCTAACTAAAGCTAGGTAGACCGCACACTTAACCAGCACCTATATGTGTGTATATACACACACACACACACACACACACAACACACACACACAGGGTGTTTCAGGTTGACCCCTAAAAATATGGAAAATACGGAAAATACATAATTACTATATGACAAACTTCAAATACAAACTACAAATTCCATCAATTTCCATATTTCTAGGGTCGACCTGAAACACCATATATATATATATATATATATATATATATATATATATAATATATATATAATATACGAGGTGGCACAAAAGTCAGAACACACAAGGGAAACTGATTTATATTACCCTTAAACGCTGGTCGACATCAATTGCGATGTTTTTCCACAAACCTATGGTCAACATCTATGGATGCTTTACCTTTTCCGCCTTTGTTTGAGGTTTAAAATGACTCATAAAATCACTACAAAATTATTCTTAAATTCTTTTTTTTTTCCTGTTTTATTGCGCACAGTGTGGGGTTATCGATCACATCCATACCCGGTGTTAAAGGGTTAGTACAGTTTGTTTTCTCTGCTCGAGGCGGGATACAGATGGGAAATTAAGGGGGAAGATGAGCGAGTGAAGTTGGTCTTCATGGAGGCAAGGGAATTTAATAATGGGGGTGGTTTAACCTCCTTCGCAACATCTAACGTCGTATGACGGAGGTGACCTACAACTTTACGTGGGATCCAAACCACCACGGGTCGCTACATAATCTGGACACGCGGAAGACGGTCTCCCATCCAGCTACTATCCGACCCATGTTGCTTAACTTCGCTCATCAACGGGAAACGACGTTACGACATTGGCTACGACGTAACACGTACGTGAGAGAAAGAAGCGTGTACCGAAGTGTCTTACTAATTTAATCGGCAAAGCTAAGGGAGAGAAAACATTGGTTTCTCAACTGACAGGAACGTGATTGAGAAACTTAAAGACTAAAGTGTGTAGGAGTTAATAGGTCTGTTTGAGAATATACAAGGTGGCCATTAAGTCTGGAAACCTAGGATATATTACGATAATTTTTTTCTTCATTGCGAATAACCTACAGTTCTGAGAAAAATGTCCTGTTTTCAGACTTTATGGCCACCCTGTATTATGAATAAACAAACATAATGCGTGATACATTACTTCGCCTACTGTGTCGTGACTTTTGGGCATATATATATGTGTGTGTGTGGTGTGTGTGTGCGCGCGCGTGTTTCCAGATTTTTTAAAATATAAATAGGAGGTGAAAGTACAACTGCTAGAAAGAGGAATGAATCTGGTGTGTTATGGGAATATGTGGGGTTTGTCGAGCCTGTTTTGTGTGTGTGTGAGAGATATGTAAGAGATATGTGGCAGTGTTTGAGAAAAGACTGTTGGAAGTGAATGTGGGTAAAAGAAATTTATTGGTTTTGGAGAGAGGAAAATTCAGACTGTCATGTGATAGTAAATGATGAAACACTAAAGGTGGTAGTGTTTTAACTTTTAAGTATCTGGGATGTGCATTGAACAAGAGTTAGTTACAACTGCGGATGAAGTTAATAGCAGAGTAAATCAAAATGAAGGTGAGGAAGTGGAGACTGGGTAAAGATGCTGAGAGATGTTTACATGAAGGTGTGTTAGTACTGACACTTTTGTGTCGGTGTAAAACGTTGACATAGCATGAAAGGGAGAATCGATGGTAAGAGCGGTTGAGGTGGACAACCTGAGAGGTATGTGTGGCATGCGTTGGATTGATAAAGAAATCGCTTGGTTCTGGACAGATGTTTGGGGAAAGTCGGTGGAAGTGAAAGCTGAGGAAAGTGTGTTAAGGTCGTTCGGTCACGTTGAAAGAAAGGAAGATGGCAGAGTTGTGAAAAGAATGTACAAGAGTTTTTGGGAGGAGGAGGAGGAGGAGGAGGAGGAGGATGGATGGACATGATGAATGATTGCGTGAGGAAGCGTGGACTTGATGTGGGTGATGTACGAGAAGTGGCTGCGGATAAAATGGTTGAAATGGAGGAGGTTTGTTGGAGGCAAGTTCAGGACTCTTTATTTTTGACAAAGCATGGAAGCACTATCATTGATGCCGTATGAAGGGTCGCAGGCGTGGAATTTAACCATGTATTTGGGTGCTAGTCCACCAAGATATTGGTGTGAATGAATGTGTATACTCTAGTTTCTACCGTTTTTCTTCTTCGTCATCTGTATTTTATATCCGAGTTGTTTGCCTTCTCACCCCAACTCATTTGGGAAATGAGATTTTTTAATAATATACAGTATATATATTTAAAATACATGTTACAGGGAATCTGTGTAACTAGGGATTTCATGCGAGGTTAAGTCGTGATATTTTCGTTAGTTTTAACGAAAATATGATTTTAACTAATCATTAAGGGCGTACAGTTGACCTAACCGGACATTCAATAATTTTCTCCTAGGTTTAACGAAAATATCACGACTTAACCTTACATAAAATCGCTAGTTACACAGGATAACCTGAAGATCAGGGCCCCCAACCTTCTTTAGTTAGCCTTATAATGCTAACTAACGAAAATATCACGACCTAACCTAACTAATCGTTAGGTCAACTGTACGCCCTTGACGATTGGTTAGGTCGTGATATTTTCGTTAGTTAGCCTTCTAAAGCTAAATAAAGAAGGCTGGGGGCCTGATCTTCAGGTGATCCGTTACACATATTCTTATATATACTGTGCAGGGCTATTGAAAATGATTCACCTGATTTCAAATGAGAATATTTTTTAATGTTACAAATACAGAGTGATTTGTGATACATCAACCAAAAGAAAAACTGTCCAAATTTTGTGTCTCACCTCATAAATGCTCTATGTGACTTCCCCTAGTTACACGAGCAACGTCGACACGATAGTCGAATTCCTCCCATACTCGCACAGTATCCTTAACGTACCCCCAAAGGAAGAATTCGCACGGTGTAAGATCCGGCGACCTAGGGGGCTCGAAAACAGCTCGAAAACTGCAACACACAAAACGCCTTCTGCTGTGCGGACGCCATTTTCACACTGACTGTTTGTTGCTAGGCTAGGCCACGGCGTGAATTTGGAGCCCTCTCGCGGTGATCTTGTAAAACTCGGAGATTTCCTCTTTCATGTGGTGTATGCCCAGTTGATGCACGGTTGATAGGTACGGAAGTATTCTCAGTTGAAATCGGATGAATCAATTTGAATAGCCCTGTACACGTATATCAAAATGCATGCACAGGTGCACTCAGCACACTTAAACTAAAAAAAATTATACTCTGCACGCAAAATCCTTGCGCAGTGTGCGTGTGCACGCAAAAACTGAGAGAGAGAGAAACTTCAAATCTGTCTATTTTTATTGGTAGTCAGCCTTCTTGCAATGTGTAAATATCACAAAAAATACCTCGTAGCAGGAATTTTGTTTTAAATTTATAAATGGCCATTAAAGTTTAGATAGCGAAATTGTTACAAAACTTCATAGCTTAAAATTAAACCTAACCTTCCCCCCCCACCCAACCAAAGCGATTCGAAAGAATCCAGATATGAACAAATTATGTTAAAATTTAAAAATTTTTGTTTTCAACAAAGTAAATCGTAGGACCTTTTTTTTTTTAGAACAGGGAGATGAGAGATTTATATAGGTGAAAGGATTAGAACCCTATTTAAAAGTGTATTTTTGGTACAATGTGGTGTCATTTCTTTAAAATTACTTCATAAACAAATTTAAACATAAGTTTATTAAGTGAATTTCAACCAGAAATTACTTACCTCGTGATTGGTTACGTCATAACGTATGTACGCGAATTGGATACCTTGCCTTGGACTTCACCCTTGAAATGATTTATTTGGGTTTCAATAGAATTAAGTCGTGATTTAAACTTAAATCCCACCTATTTTCGATAGAATATAAAAGTGGGGACGAACAAAAATAGATATTGTTCCTTATTTGAACAGACTTCTCTCCCTCTTGTAAATTTTGAAAACCTATATTTGGGTGTTTGTAACATTTTGTGGTCTGATGAATTTGTGTGTAACACGTCTTTAAAATATAGTTTCTTTGTGCAATTTGTGTTACACGTTCGTTCAAAAAGGTTTTTCAATTATTATTTTGGTTGTATAATTAATTTGGGTACTTAAAAGGGATTAAATGTAGAATTCGGACCCCAGCCTTTTTTAGTTAGCTTTATAAGGCTAACTAACGAAAATATCACGACCTAACCTAACCAATCGTTGGGTTAACTGTACGCCCTTGACGATTGGTTAGGTTAGGTCATGATATTTTCGTTAGTTAGCCTTATAAAGCTAACTAAAAAAGGCTGGGGTCCGAATTCTACATTTGATCCCTTAAAAGTTAGTTCGTTGTTATTACTCGTTATAATTTTGGCGGTTCTTTTCAGTTTGGTGAGCTGCTTCAAATTTTTACGAAACTTAACAAATCAATTAATACAATCAACAGGGGCAACCTACGGGAAAATTATTGAATGCCCGGTTAGGTCAGCTGTACGTCCTTGACGATTGGTTAGGTTAAGTTGTTGTATTTTAGTTACTTTTAACTAAATAAAAGAGCGGTTTTTTTTCCGCATCCCGTCAAACCGAAAAGATTCATTTGGCTTTGCAAGTTAACTTTACTTGTTAACTTCATTTAATTTTGTCCAAATGATTGAAGCTTTTGAGTCGATTTGATGTTTTATTTGTGAATTTGCCAAATTTTGCAGAAAGAATAACCAAATTATTGAATGACGAACGCTCATCCGAGCTTCAAATGTTGTTTCAGTATTAAAGAAATCGTACATACGAAACTATTGGGTGCTACTATAGCGTGATTCCTACCGGTGACAAGTTCCTAATTCCCTTTAAATGATATCCCCTATACCCGAGTTCATGTTTGCATCACCTGAAGATCAGAGCCCTCAGCCTTCTTTAGTTAGCTTTATGAAGCTAACGAGCGAAAATATCACGACCTAACCTAACCAATCGTCAAGGGCGTACAGTTGACCTAACGATTGGTTAGGTTAGGTAGTGATATTTTCGTTAGTTACCTTATAAAGCTAACTAAAGAAGGCTGGGGGCTCTGATCTTCAGGTGATCCAAACATGAACTCGGGTATAGGGGATATCATTTAAAGGGGATTAGGAACTTGTCACCGGTAGGAATCACGCTATAGTAGCACCAACTATTGTGTAGGTTATACGTTATATTTATATAGGTTTGCGGAGGTAGACAACGTAATTAAATCGAACCGGAATTAATCGACTTATACGAACCGTAATTAAATCGTCTTGAATCGTTTAACTGAAATAATATCGAATTCGAGTTAATTACGGATCGAACCAATTCACGTACGTCATTATCATATAGGAATTCTATTTTATCTTCACCGATCTCTCGCACTTTTCTTCTTAACCTTCCGAAATCTCTGCTTATTTGAAGGGTTGTACTACAAATAAGACTAACTTAATGTCTGTAGAATGCTATTATTACTTTAAATATATATATAAATGTAATTAGTGATCTGCGTGGGGATTACCACTATGTGTGTGACCTTGAAATGATTTTGTATACCTTTTCATAAAATGTAGAAACTAATATTACGTGTGCTTGTGATAATGTAGATGATATTTCTCCAGATTTTATGTACACAGAATAAAAGGTATATTTTCCAAAATGCAAATGCTTTACCATATTCCAAATGATGGTGAACGTGTGCGCGCGCGTGTCATGCCATCGGTGAGTGACTTTGAAAAAAAAAAAAAATTGTATGGAAGGTATATCAAAGGCAGAATGTACGCAAGAAATGTAAATATTAACAATTGAATACTCCTCTGAAATTCCTCCTCGTAGTATATACTTCAAGATAATGTAATGTTCACTGAATCATTCGAATGATAAGAGGTGATAACGTAAAAGGTGAATGTCTGATAAATAATTCATATTTATGAAAGCATCCCATCTATTAGCATTCACGATCAAGCATGGAGAGAGAAAGTATTCGACACCCAATAACGCGAGGTATGGGGATTGGGGGTAGGTATCATAAGAATGATTGAAGTCGAATCATTCCTGCAGGATGTCGTTTAACGGTTTGAAGTAAGAAAACCGTGCACTGTTGGATTACATGGTACAATATTGAAGAAAGTATAGCTACAAGGTCAAGATTCCTGGTCCGCGTAAAACAAACTAAGACCAGGACCAAGCTATTATAGGTAAAGTGATTTGTTATATCTGAAAACATATCTACAAAACACTCGTAATGATGATGTATGAGCAATTTTGTATTATTTTACTCGTCATAATTCATACATATACAATTACAATATAACTTTGCACTATATAATCATAGCCCTTCAACATAATGAAGACCTAGTTCGCTCCAATCCTTTCACCAATGCGAAGGAGGAGGATGATGATGTTCACCAATTGGATTTGCTTTGCCATAATAATAGTTATTCGCCGTCTGTAGCAAAACCACATCGAACACCATATTTCTGTCCGAAAGCCTCTCTTAATGGACCTGATGGAGACTTTATTAAGGGTTTGCTCGAAAGCTATATATTAATAGTGGAAATGAATTTTGTGGCAGAGTAAGTATTTTACGATGAGAAAACTTTCTTCACCGAATATCACGGACCCTATCACTGGAATGATTTAATGAGCATTACATAATTTGTCTCGCGGTATACTATAAGAAGAAATTTCAGCAGAGGACTCGATTGTCAGAACATTTGCGTTTCTAATATACATTCTACACTGTTATTCATTTCATACAATGTACTATATACAATGTTGGTGTTTGCCATGATTTGGAATATGGTAAAGTATTTGTATTTTGGAAAATATAACCTTTTATTCTCTGTGTATATAAAATCTGGAGAAATAGCTACATTATTACATTATGTACACGTAATATTTTAGTATAGATCACTTTGTAGCGAAGATCACTTCAATTAAATTTGTGATGTTGAAAGTAATAATAGCATTATACAGCCATTAAGTTCGTTCTATTTATAATACAACCCTTTAAATAAGCACAGATTTTGAAAGGTAAAAAAAGTAAGGTGCGGGAGATCGTCGAAGATAGTAAAATTCCAATATGATGATGTACGTGAATTGGGTCGATCCGGAATTAACTCGAATTCGATATTATTCCAGTTAAACGATTCAAGATTGGATTGAATTACGGTTCGTGTAAGTTTATTAATTCCAGTTCGATTTAATTACGTTCCGTCTACCTCCCCGACCCTATATAAATATAACGTATAACATACACAATAGTTTCGTATGTACGAGTTCTTTAGTACTGAAACAGCATTTCAAGCTTGGATGTATCTAAAAGGTCAAATGGGTGTAAAATAAGTTTCGCAGAAATTTCCACGGTTGCTATGGCGCATCTAAGTGTGTAACGTTTCCATGGCAACTTATTTAGACGTCATGTTTCATATTCTGTATATAATTATTTCTGACGTGGACACAAATTTTTTTTTTTTTTTTTTTTTTTAAATCCAGATATAATGGAAATACAGACGCTTAAACGCACATTTTTCAGGTGCCAAATTTATCCCTTACCGGGATTTGAACCCGGGCCTTCTGACTCGGAGTTATGGGCGTTGACTATTCGGCTGAAAAAATAAATGTATAAAAATTAGTAACCTGGCGATGTTTCCTCATCCGAGGGAAACACCCCAGTTTCGCGTCGACAGGTATTTTTACCCTTATTAACCTTTCCTGCGTGGTTATGCGTTTATATTTCCATCTAATGGTGCCCTCGTGTTTGCCGGATAGATTTTAATTAAATATTGTCTATTGGCTCCAGTTCAGGAGTTAATAATGTAAATATAAAATATGGCCGATGTTTCAACACAGCGGACTTAAACGACAAAACATCTGGATAGTAGTTGGATGGGAGACAGTCTTTGGCGTCTACAGTAGATTAAGTTACGACCCGTGGTTCGGATCCACGTGAAGCTGTAGGTCCGTTCCGTTATATGACCTCGGACGTTGCGAAGGTTAAGCAACCTAAACAGTTCGTAAAGTGAGAAGCTGGCTGCCATTCTACAGGGTGTTCAAAAAGAAACGTAACTCATTGGGGAATGCATATATCATTGTAACAACTTTCCAGTAGTTTCTTTTTGAACACCCTGTAGTAACTAGATCAAATAAGACTTACGAACGAAAGAAAAGGATGGAACATGATCTGGATGAGCGGAACATGATCTGGATGAGCGGAACATGATCTGGATGAGCGGAACATGATCTGGATGAGAACATTTGATTTTGCTTTTTATATTTAATTCATTTTTATAACTTAAATAAAATTTTATATGTGGTACTTTGGAAGGTGTTTACAACTTATTGACTAAAAACTATTAAACCTTCTTTTATTATTATTATTAATGGGACCAAGTGTGTGTGTGTAATTTATTTGAATTAGCAATAATACTAAAAGGTTATATAGTTTAGATTTATTGTGTATGATTAGCATTGCTGATTACGAATCCACCGGCGCCGGGTTGGATTCCGTACGATGGCAGGCGGCGCTCAGCTCACCCACTTGTTCATCCTCCCATACAAAAAATTGGTTGGTAGACAAATGGATACTCTGGGTAGTCTAGTGATTAGAACGCTGGGCTGCTGATCGGGTGGTCGTGAGATTGAGTCCGGGCGAGGACTTTGTAATTTCTGACTACCTTTGGTGGTGGGTTGTGGTTCGGATTCTACGGTAAGATGGTAGGTCTAAGGCGAGTCAACAAGCTTGACATTCGTCAGAATGAACAATTCGGGCGGAAAAAAAACAAAGGTGTTTATATATATTTATATATATATATATAGTAAACATTTATTTTAATTTATATTATTTAGATTAAAGCTCAAAATTCACCGTTTGAATGATAGTCTGTTGCGTGCAAGCTATGCAACAGTTCCCCGTTATTAAATACATGACACTGTTTTCCCGTTGAGAGTCAGAGAATAATAAATACGAATAGTGGGTTATTATAGTGATTAGGTTGTGTTTTATAGTAATTTCTCTCCGTAACCTTTCCGCAGGGTATTAGGGTACGAAGCAAAACTGGAATATCCATTTTCTATCAAGTGCCAATCAAAATGAAGAAAAAAAAAAAATGTCTGAGTTACAACCTTGGAAAGTGGTTTCTATGGAAAAAAAAAAGAAGATTCTCATGTACATTATTTTAATTGGATGTATTTTGCATGCTTTTTTAGCCGGGGTGGGTGGAGACGAAGGTGAGAGGATCTGCAAACGGCTTTCAGAAAAGAGAGAGAGAGAGAGAGAGAGAGAGGAAGTGGAAATGGGATATTTCTTTTCCTGAGAGACACCACCCGTAAAACACGAAGATATTAAATTCTTTATTTGGACGATGCCAGATCGTATTTAATAATTTCGGTACTATGTTTTTTATACTGAGAATAAGAAAGAACTAAGTTTTATATACTTGGCAGTATATAAGACATAGATTTTGGTTTATTAAAGATAAAAAAAAATTACTTTTAAATCGTAAATTATATTTTTGACGTTTCTTTCGTGACTAAGGATTGGTATCAATAATTTCTTTGGTCAGTAAAATTACCATAGTTCTCGTTAAAAATGAAAAAAATAGAATGAATTTTAGTTTATTATAGTTTCGGAACTGGCTTGTTCTATTATCAGTGGCTAGAATTGGAAACAAAGGATTAATAAAATGAAAAATGTCATTCAACCGTGAAACCTTCTTTGCCTGGCCTCTGTCGTATCTGATGTACAATGGCGCTCATAAGTTCAGTATTTGTACAGAGAAATATTTCGGTTTTATTCGTCCTTAGCTTTTGTACCATGCGCAGGGTAGTTATGGAAAGTTTATCGTTTGTTTGGACAAAATTTAACAAATGAAAAAAATTAGTTTAACTCCAACATATAATGTAAAATATCAAAGAATTTGAGGAAAATTAAAAAAGTTAAAATGCAAAAATTTTCGTACATTTTCTTAGAAAATTATTTAATACTTTGCGTGTCCACTTTTTCCTCGAGTGACTTCACAGTTTCGTTTTGGGTATTTTTCTACAACGTCAACATCTTTCAGTAGAAATTTTAGCACATTCTTCGAAACAAAATTGTTGTAATTCATTCAGATTCGAAGGGTTTCTCTCGCGAACAACTTTTTTCAAATCAAGCCATAAATTCTCTATTAAATTCAGATCTGGACTTTGACTGGGTCTCGCGAGAAGCTTGAAATTCTTTTGTTGAAATCATTTCATGGTGCTCTTACTTACGAGTATATGTTTGGATCATTATCTTGTTGCAGTATCCAATTACGATTCGTTCTCACCTCTCGAACTGAAGGCAATACATTTTCTAACATTTCCTGATATTTCTTCAAATTCAAATTGATGACGACAAGCTTTCCTGGACCAGAAGCACTAAAGCATCATCACAGAAACAAACTACCACCACCATGTTTAACGACAAGCTTTCCTGGACCAGAAGCACTAAAGCATCATCACAGAAACAAACTACCACCACCATGTTTAACGACAAGCTTTCCTGGACCAGAAGCACTAAAGCATCATCACAGAAACAAACTACCACCACCATGTTTAACGGTAGAAATTCTGGTTTTTTTTCCTAAAATGTCGTATTTAATTTTCACCAAACATACCGTTCTTCGTTGTTCCCGAATAATTCAATTTTGGTCTCGTCTGTCCAGAGAACTTTCTTCCAGAATGCAAATCCATCATTTTGATGATCCTTGGCATACTTCAAACGAGCTTCTTTGTGCACTTTTCCTAGCAGAGGTTTTCTTCGTGCAACTTCTCCATGCAGACCATTCTTTCTCAATGTACGACGTAAAGTAGAGGATGGACATCGATCTTCGACAGTCTTAATGTTCGGCAAATATCACCCGCAGTCACTCGTGGATTCGCAGCTTTTATTCTTTCAATCCGTCTAGCTGTACGTTCTGAAATGTTGCAAGATCGTCCACACCTTGGTTGGGTTTTGATTGTTCCAAAGCCTTTCCATTTCTTTATAATTGTAGCAACCGTCGTAAATGGAATTCGAATTTCTTCTATCTTTCTATAACTCTTTCCAGACTCTTGTGTAACAATAACAGCTCTCTCAAGATCTTAGACAGCTCTTTACCACAATAGCTTGTACAGTCATCCGTCTTCCATGAAGATTCAGAGAAAATTCTAGAATTCAGGATTGCTAAGTCTCTAAATCAATAAACAACCAAATACTGATAAAAATTTAACATTCTTCAAGCCGAAGGTGGAGAGAGAAAGTATCAAATAATTTTGTAAATAAGTGTACGAAAACTTTTGCATTTTAACTTTTTTTAACTTTTCTCAAAAAAAATTTTTGTATTACATTATATGTTGGAGTTAAACTAATTTTTTTTTAAATTTCCCAAACAAACTAAACTTTTCATAACTATCATATGCATACTACAAAAGATAAGGATGAATATAATTGAAATGTTTATCTACGAATACTTATGGACGCCACTGCATACTGACGACGTGGTTGTTCTGAATGAGGCAAAGAATGAACTAAGGAGAGCGGTGACAAGTTTTGTTCACATGTTAAAGAAGATTATTGAAAGTGAATGTAAATAAAAGTGAATTTCTCGTTGAGAAAGAGAGTCGTTACGTAATGTAGTGGATGGAGAAAATTTAGAGGTGGTGAAATAATTTCAATGTATTGGTTGTTTGATTGACAAATGAGGTACACGTACTTTGGAAATTAAAAGTTAGTGAGGCAGGACAAATCATGTCGTGGGTATGAAGAAAGGGCTTGAGTGTAAATGGAGCCAAGAGGTTTGCATGAAGATTTAGTGTTGACTGTGTTGTCAACACTGATGTATGGCTGAGAGACGTTTATTTGGCATGATATCTCGACTGTTCTCACTTTTAATAGTGAACTAAGTCAATAATCATGATTGGTGTAAAAAGTATTGACTGTGTACGAAAACTGAAGTTCGTTTAAAGGTGTGGAGTGAAAAAGTCATAGAAAAGAATAAAGGAGAGTATGCTACGTTCACGTGGTCATGTAAAGATAGTGACTAATGAAAAAGGGTGTATATTAGCGAGTGTTCAGGCGCGAGAAGTAGAGGAAGATGGCATAAAATAGGGAAGGATGTAATTAGTAAATGTGTTAATAAATGTGGATATAAATGCGGCACAAGAGTTAACGAGAAACCGGAATTGAAGCGGTTTGTGAGGTAAATGGAGACGTTGGTCTCGCCTGGCGTACTACAAGAGGTTTACCAGCAACCTTGTTATGAAGGGTAACATTGGATCCCTGAGGTTGGGGTAGTACCTTATTCCAGGTGATCTTTTTCAATAATTCCACTTAGGCAGTTTTTCAAATATCTAGGAATATATATATATATATATATATATATATATATATATATATGCTGCAAACCCACAAGGAAAAAGAAAAACGATTCCAAGGCCTTTCGTGTATTCAAAGCTACACCTCCCTGACGAGGTGTAGCTTTGAATACACGAAAGGCCTTGGAATCGTTTTTCTTTTTCTTTGTGGGTTTGCAGCATTTATTCATTTCACGTGTTTTATTGTGAAATTCATCCCATATTATATATATATATATATATATATATATATATATTATATATATATATAAATATATATATACACACACACACCTTACAACCTTACAAAGGTTCCGCGCGATGATTTCTCATTTCGCGAAGGTCAAGCTTGTCGCCCCTCGTCTCGAGTTGACCTGGTGAAGTAGTGAGTTGGATTCTTGCGCGCTCCACCTCACATAGCCAGGTACGCCCGGCTCATCGGGGATTGTTCTAAGCCAGGCATCTAGTCTTCTTTTGAAGATTTCCACTGCAACTCCCTTCGTGTTTCTTAAGTCTTTGGGCAACTGATTAAACAGTTTTGATCCTCTCACTACAAAACTATTTTCTTTCAGGGTTAAGGATGTTCCCTGTCTCGCCTTCAATTTGGGAATACGACACAGTCTACCGCTTCTACTTTCCACCGTTGTTTGGGGAGTTATGGGATTCAGAGTAAGATTAGGGACTAGTTTCTCCATTATTTTCCAAGTGTAAATAATGGTGTACCTCTCTTCTCCTTTCCAGTGAATATAGGTCTAGTTCTCGTAACCTTTCCCAGTAATTTAGTTCTTTGCACCCATTGATCTTGGCTGTGAAGCTTCTTTGGATCCCCTCCAGCTGTCTAATGTCTTCTTTTTTATATGGGGATGTTAGGACCGAGCAGTATTCCAATTTGGGTATTATCAGGGTTTTCAGTAGAGGAATCATTACATTCCTATCCCTTCGTTTAAAGGTTCTCAATATCTGACCCGTTATTCTCTTTGCTCTGTTTACTGCTATCTTATTTTGTGTTTCAAATTTCGCATCATCTGTCATTACAACCCCTAAATCTTTTGCTCTGGAATTTCTCTGAATTTCCTGTCCATTTGGGATATAATATTCCATGGACTTTAGGTCTTCTCTTTTTCCGTACCGTAATAGCTGAAATTTCTCGGTGTTAAACTTCATATTGTTGTCTTCAGTTCACTTGTAGATTTTGTTTATGTCGGTTTGTAGAGATCCTGTGTCTTCTGGGTTTCTTATTTTTCTACTGATCTTTGTGTCATCCGCAAAGGATGTTACTGTGCTGTCTCTGGTAATGTCCTCATCTATGTCAGTTAGCATGATTATGAAGAGTAGTGGAGCTAATACTGTTCCTTGTGGTACTGAGCTGAGGACATCTGATTCTGATGAAGATACTCCTTGTACTGTAACGACTTGCCTCCGCTCACTAAGGAAATTATATATCCATTTCCCTACTTTTCCTGTTATTCCCATATATTTCAGTTTATGTATTATGATTCCGTGGTCACACTTGTCGAACGCTTTAGCAAAGTCTGTGTATAGTACATCCAGAGCTGGGCAGTATTTAAATACATTTGTATTTAAATACGTATTTAAATACATTTGTGTATTTAGAACTGTATTTATAAATACATTGTTTTTCATGTATTTAAATATAGTATTTAAATACTTTAATGGGTATTTAAATACAATGTATTTAAATACTCAAAATATAAAAATGTAAATACTTTTACTGGTTTAATACACGTTCTGTACTAGCACAGTGCGACGCGTCGACAGTGTAGTACAGCATGGTTCATGTTTCAACGTGTCAGTTCAATCAGTTGTGTGCCACTCTTAGTCGAAAGCGGTTGATTTCTTTATCGTGTGCGTGTCATGGCTTAGTGAATTAGTGAATGCATATGTTAAAATTTGTATGTATTTAAAATGTATTTACAAATGTATTTAAATACAATTGATGTATTTTGTATTTAGTATCTAAATACATTCGTAAAATGTATTTAGTATTTAGTATTTAAATACATTTCTCCCATGTATTTAGTATTTAGTATTTAAATACATTCAATTTATTTATTGCCCAGCTCTGAGTACATCATAGTTTTCATCACTTTCAAGTGAATCAATAATGTTGTAGTGTTCCATTAGTTGTGATAGGCATGATCTGCCTGACCGAAACCCGTGTTGGTTATCATTGAATTTTTTCTGAGTTTCCAAAAAGTCATAGATTTTCTGTCTAACTATTCTTTCAAATATTTTAGTGAGATGAGATGTAAGCGACACTGGCCTATAGTTTTTGGCCTCGGATCGATCTCCTCCTTTATATATTGGGACTATGTTCGCGCTCTTCAGGATGCCCGGTATTTCTCCCGTGTCTAATGATCGTCTCCATATCCAGTATAGGGGCTCAGCGATTGCATTCTTGCAGTTTTTGATCAGTGTGGCATTCCATTTATCCGGTCCTGCCGCTGAGTGTGTTTTTAGTTTCCCTATGGCTTGTGTAATATCATCCGTCGTAAAGTCGAAATCCGTTATACTTTCCCCTTGTGGTTCTTCTTCAAAGAACGCGTTTCTATCGCATATCAATTTGTTAGTTTTTGGGATACTGAAAGATGATTCATACTGAGCTTTTAATATTTCAGATACTTCTGTTAGATCATCAGATAAATCACTGTTCTCATTTTTTAAAGGTCATATATATATATATATATATATATATATATATATATGACCTTTAAAAAATGAGAACAGTGATTTATCTGATGATCTAACAGAAGTATCTGAAATATTAAAAGCTCAGTATATATATATATATAGTGTGTGATCTATTATTTAGCATTTTATAATGTGGGAGGTGTTAATGATTCCTGGGATCAATGAAAGAAAACCAACCCCAGCCTTTCCGATTCCTGTACCGAAAACGATTAGAGCAGTTGATAAGAAATGAAGACAATGCACAACATAAATTAGAATAACACAAAACCTTTATTTTATTTGAGATGATGTGCTGAAGGAAATCTTTGTACGTCAATTTGATGAAATTGTAGCAAATTTAAGTTTCTTGTGCTACAATTTCTTTAACACACACAGACACACACACAGTCACAATAATAACTGTGTGTATCTCGCGTAATAATTTGAAACGATGAAAGATCACGTGACAGTTTTTGGTTTTTAATTTTGACATTTATAAAACTCTATTAAAAAATAATTAAAATTTATTTTTTTAATTATATTCCACTTTTTAACTTCATTTCGAAGTTTTTAATGTCCAAAACATTTATTTTAATTGACGTTAAAAACTAAGAAATTGGGTTAATTATGACGTAAAATTTTTTTTTTGCTATTTTAATTCTTTATATTTTGATCTTTGATACGTGAAGGTCTCTTTCTGAGACTGAATAAAATCGTCTGGCGTAAACCAGAACACGGTTTAAGCGACGCGTAGGATATTAAACATTAATTGAAAGTGATTTTAAAATTAATCAAAACTCGGAACTCGCTTACGCTCATCCGTAGAGATTCCTAAAAGAAAAGTGACCAACCCTTAATAATAATAATATTTAAATACGCTTCAGTATTTAAATATTACCTTTATGACTAGTTCCTCTTGATACCGATAGCTGTACCGATAGCTGTAATGTTCGAATATATTCATACGGAGCAAGGAGATAAATACCGTTTCATTCAAATGTAAAAATGTTTTGTCCTAAAATTAATATAAAATGTCAGGATCTAAAGCAAAATTGTAGAAGTTATCTAAGTGTGTGTGTGTGTGTGTGTTTTAAGGAAGTAACTTATGTATATGTCTATATGGCGTAAAAAATTACTTTCATGCACTCAATTACCTTCTCGCATATACACATTTTACAGGCATGGATGTAGAAAGCATGTTAAAAAAAAAAAAAAATCCTTATCGATGACGTCACAATAGCTAAGACGTCACAATATTTTGGCCCAATCAGGAAAGAGAAACTTTCTTTTCCAGTTCTCGCTTCCAGTTATTCATTTCAGTTCAGAGGGTTGGGGAGGTTGCACGCGTTGGTCGAAAATAAAGAATTCTTGAATTCTTTAGTGAAATATCGTATAAAAACCAGTTTTTAACCTTCGAAACACGCTGTTACTGAAGCTGTACTGAAGTTTAAGCTTAATTTAGCGTTTCTTTAGAAGTAAAAGACGCTTAATAACTACAGCAAAAAAATTTTTTTATTGAAACTGTGACTTAACAATTATCATTAAAGAAAAGTTCTCTATGTACAGAAAGCTTTGGATTGGGTTTTACTTTTGGAATCGTACAAAATATCATTAACGTAAGTATGTACAGCATTTATTATACTTCCAAACTGTAAAATATATATATATATATATATATACACACACGGTGTGTGTGCGCTTGTGTAATAAATACATGTAATGCTTTAAGAGGACACTAATTGAGGTACAAAAAGAATTGCTAATAATTCACTTAATTAGCATAGCAATTACGAAGACCCTACAAAATCATTTTACATTTTGCAATGGGAAGTATAAAAACAATTATAGCTCCCCCTCCCCCCCTTAGCAAAATATATATATACACATACAAAAAAGGTCTTGTAATCATTGAAATCGCTTCACTTCCCTTATTGCGAAAATGCTTAAAATAACGTGAATACAAACATTATATTTTACGTCATTAAAACGTTCACAGACATACTTCAGAAAGTTTAATTTTACTGTTAATTCTTGGTGTTGTGTGTGCACATGTACATGCATTCATTCATAGACAAACACCTGTGTTATATATGTAAATAATGTAGGTGACCTATTTTTTTTATTTCATTATTTTCATGTGAAACCGTGAAATAATGATTGGTTCTTGGAGAGCCCTTCTGTTGTACAACGGTACAAAGTTAATTACTCGCTCGCTCTCTCTCTCTCTCTCTCTCTAAAGCGATGGACTTTGTGAACTCTTACGCGACACCACCACCTTATTCCCGCCTCGACGAGGAAAACCAGAATCGAACCCATTCTCAGACCCCCCAACAGGGACCCCAGTCATCCCCGGGCAATGACTACCCCCTAGCGGAGCCAAAGAAGGAGGAAAGCAGGGTCACCATCAACTTTGAGGATGTTACCCCAAACAGCCACAAGGAAACCTATCGATGCATTTTGTGAGTGTGCGACTGCAAATTTTCATATACATTTATTTCCTTGCGTTTAAACCTACCAAAGGGAAAATAATACCGATGAAGCCCTTTCGTTTGTATTTAACATCTTGAAAATGTATTGTTGCACACGAAAGCGCTCGGTCGATATTTTTTCCTTTTCCTTTCACGAATTTAAGCGAATATTTCGCTTATACTTCTTGTATTTCGTTGTATTACTCGAAAAATAAAAACGTGCTTCACAACATTTATAAACGCGGTTCATTACTTCAATTCTGTAAGAGAGAAGCGCAAGTTTCATATGGACAGAGCCTCAGAAGGATGTCTAACATCAGACCATTGTAAAAGAAGAGAGAGATGATATGCGTAATAGCAATAGCCATTCGGGAAAGCTAGAAACTGGCTCATTGCTCTAACTGCTGTATTATTATTATTATTATTATTATTACTACTAGTATCATCGGAAACCGAATCCGGACCTCAGTGGCTTCGTGTATAGGGAAACCCGTGTATAAAGTCCATTTAAGGGAAATGGTCATCATGGCCTTTTTACGGAGGTCATGCAGTGGCTTTTTTTAAATAGAAAATATATATATATATATATATATATATATATACTGTATGTTAGTATTAACAAATTCGTGAATGCATTTTAGTTATTCCCAAAGGACTTCATTTTCCTGCTGTAATGTTATAGATATGCACCTGCAAAGTACCGTTGTGTAAACTAGCGATCGTGCCAACGGAGGTAATTTTGATGGCTGCTGTGCTAAAGGGTTTTCTGGTGGGAATTTCAAGTGGCCACTGAGGCAGGTGTGACTGTAGACTAGCTACTTGATAACAACATTTTATATATATATATATATATATATATATATATATATATATATATATATACGCGCGCTATGAATCGCTTAAAGTACTGACATCGTTAATCTTGGCTCTTATAAGGATTTAATTTACAAATATCGTTTAAACGGAATTTTTTGAGTTTTAAAACGTGATTTAATAGTCGGGGTGGTGGGTGGGGGGAGGAAAAAAAAAAAAAAACCCTTCAGTCAAGATTCAGTATTATGAACGAAAATTTTTGAGATTTACTAAAACTGATCAGAAGTAAAACAAACGAACATTTTAAGTCAACATTCTCAAAAGTTTTCGTTCATATTCAGAAATGTTAAATGTTAAGTTAAAACGTATTTATAAATACAGTATTAATATATTTAAAATATAAAATCTTGTATAATTATTTGTTTTATATTTTAGCAACTTGTATTTTTCGCTCCAAATTTGGATTTTCAAGGAAATGGAAACAAATGTCAGATGTCCAATAATACTGTCAATTTGGATAAATTCTAGTTTATAGACTCTTTTTGATCATTATTCGCAATAGCGAAATCGGTCATTGAGCTTAGTGCCTAGGCAATAAGCTGAAAGCTAAGAATGCATATAATAAGCATAATACCTATTTGTATATCTATAATAATAAATACAACCTCGCCTAACATAACCTAAACTGAAAGTGACCACTGTAATAATGCTATATGCATTTCTTAGTTTTCAGCTTATTGCTAAGACATTATCTTAATACCCAATTTCGCTTATTGCCGCTAACATACATACAGTATGTGTGTGTGTGTGTGTGTATAGAAAAAATAGGGTGATTATAAAGTCCTTGTGCAACTTTAAAATTCAAAATTTTGATGTACACATGTAGAAACAAACTGTAAACGGGATATGAAAGCATAATGGTTGAAGTTTTTAACACACCACGTTACCAATTTAATTTCTAGGCCTCAACCGAACCGCCATCTTTCTCGATACATCGTTTAACCCAGTTTGCAGACCTAAAAACATTCTCCAATTGCTGATTTCAGGAATTGCACTTGTGGCCACAAGTTCAGCCGAAGAGTGGTTTTGATGAGTAAACAACACTTTTAACATGGTCCCGTTAAAAGTAATACAATGGGGACATGTCAAGTGAACGAGGTTGCCAAGCAATTGGTCCACCTCTACCGATTCACTTAGTGGGAAAGTCTTTATTTAAGAACTCGCACATTCAAATCATAGTGACAGGAAGCATACCATACTGTCTGAAAGATTTAATCGCCTTGGTTTAGAGATAAAAAAAATTTGTAATATCGCAAGGTAACGTTCACCATTTACTGTTAGTCCTGCATACTTGGTCCTTTCTTTTTTCAAAGAACTATCTGAAAGCGCACCAGACTAATTTTTAGTGAGTGTCTTTCATGGTGCCTTTTTTTTTTTTTTAACCTTGCATGGTACAGTAGTCGTCGTGCAGAAACACTTCAACAACCTGAATTTTGTACGCATGTTTATGCAATTTCACTGAGAATTTTGCGCACTGTTGACTGCGGGGATTGCGGCCAGTTCAGTTCATCAGATACACGTCGCAACGATTTCCGTGGATTCTCAAATACTTCCTGGACGACGGTCACTGATTTTAGCTTCCCCGATCGAGGTCTCATTCACCGAACCAGTTTCTTTAAATTCTCTTCCATCCACTTGTTAATTAAGTGACTGTGTGGTGCATTTTTCTGTTAATGAGCAGTAAACTTTCTTCTTACGATGTTATGGACTGTAGGTTTGCTTGCCATAAAACACTGTTAACCTTTTCTTTTATTGTCGCCATTTTCAGTTTCAGCATCTACGCCTGATGTGATGCGACCTGAAATAAAACAAAAAAAACTTTGGTAATTATGCTTTTCATATGGAATTTACAATTTGTTTCACTCGTGTGTACATCAAAAGTTATTAAAGTTTAACAGGGACTTTGTAAACACGCATATATGCGTGTGTATGTATGTATATGTATGTATGTATGTAATAAGAGGACAAAAGAGAGAGTACATATTGAAGTTTATGGCAGACGTTTTGGAAAAATTAATTTTCATTATTGCTAAAAAAAAGTTGAAAATGGACGAACAAATGTAATATATGAAAAATAATTGACTGTAACGAACAAAAGATGTGCAAAAATATGCGGATCACCTGACGATCAGGGCCCCCAGCTTTCTTTAGTTAGCTTTATAAGGCTAACTAACGAAAATATCACGACCTAACCTAACCAATCGTCAAGGGCGTACAAGTTGACCTAACGATTGGCTAGGTTATTTTCGTTAGTTAGCCTTATAAGGCTAACTAAAGAAGGCTGGGGCCCCTGATCTTCAGGTGATCCAAATATGCTTAGATATTAAAAATACATGGGTAGTTATTAACTATAATGAATCAAAGGATGTATAGAAAATATGAAGGATAAGAGGCAGTTAAATATATAAAAGTTACAAAAGTATAGAGGTAACGAATATGTATAAATTGACTTGCCAAATTCAATCGAAAGGTTAGGATTACGAATTGAGGGAGAAATGACAGTTGAATTTGAACGAATGTTGTACGTATAGTGGAAATATTCATTTACGAATGATTTTGTTCCGGAATTAAGCTGAATGGTAGAAAGTTTGCAGTGGTGAGGCGGAAGAGTATTTCGCTATGCTTACGTTTAAGGCAGAACTTTAGTCGTTGAGGGTTGGTTTTGTTGTAAATATGTTAGGGGTTCAAGAATGCGGAGGTAGGTTCGGTTGGTTGGTTGGTTGGTAAGCGGAGTCGATAATTTTGAAACTGGTGGGGAGTAGGGGGTGGTTCTGGAGATGGCAATGATTCCTTATAGCTGGCTTATGTATGTATTGGTGTTATTTTGAAATGTGATGTAATTAGTCTAACCATATTGATTAGTATGACAAATATACTTTGGTCAATCAAAATCCAATTCCTGTGGGTGTAATCTTTATCCAGCTCATGATAGTCATAATAATATAATTAGATAACTTTTGGACAAAAAGGCGTTTGCTATAACTATGGGCAGGCGTTTGACCCTAATGAACTCAAGGACGTGCGTGTAGTGCCATTTTTTTATACTCCATAACGGCTATAGTCGTCACGAAGTTTGGGCATAGCTTCATTTTAATTTACATGATTTCTATATAGCTGGATGCCCACAAACTTTATAATAGCGGGAGTATTTGTTTGAGGTAAGGTCTTATTGTAGACTAATGGAGGAACTTAAACAAGTTTCTTTATATATTTGAGAAACCAAGTATGGAATTCTCTTCATAAACGTAATTAGGACCATGCTTGTTTGAAAGATTGCAATCATGTTTGTTCTCGTATAATAAAAAAAATTATAAATTTGTTAAGAATTTATTTTTCTAAATGTAGGTATATTTTAACTTGTCAATGCCCACGGACCTTTCCTTTATTTTCTAAATAAAATGGTCCGTCATCAACCAGAATAGGTGGTTTCAGTAATGGGTTTTTAGTTTGCTATTATAATGTACCAGGTGATTACACATGAACTTCCCTATTTTAAACACTTATGAAAAAAACTAACAAAGCTACAGCGAAAAGCAAGATATACAAATAAAGAACAACTCGAAAGTTTTATTTACGAGCTATTGAATTTCAATGAGAGCTTTTTTGTGACTCCTTTTGGTTACATTCCTGAATGAGCAATTGCCTGATCGTTGGATCGGGCGTGGGGGGCTCATTCCTTGGCCCGTTCGTTCGCCCAATCTAATCCCCCTTGACTTTTCACTCTGGGACTGTCAAAAAATGAAGTTTTTGTTCCACCAGTGGCAGCAACTTTGGACCATTTGAAGGAAAGGGTACGTGAGGCTGTTAGAAAAGTTCAGTACGATATGCTACGAAATGTATGGAGGGAAACAGAATACCGTTTGATGTCTGCAGAGCCACAAAAGGAGCGCATTTTGAACTTCAATAGCTTGTAAATGTAAATAAAACGTTTTTAGTTCTTTATTTGTATACAGTATTTTGCTTTTCGATGTCGCTTTGTTAGTTTTTCCCAATAAATGTTTGAAATAGAGATCATCATTTGTAATGACCCGATACTTTAATTTTTGTTCATGCACGAAAGCGTAACTTAAGCGAATTGATACGGTTGTTTAGTTTGGGCGAATGTTAATGAACTATTTGAATATAGTAACAATAGCAGCTGTTAAATAAATCCAGAGATCATCATTATCTCGTGAATCTAAATTGCTCATCCATAACAAATTATTTTTTAAATAATTTCAATTTATAAAAATTGAGTTTTGTTGACTAGAATTACAACTAAAATTTTGGTGTGGGATTCTCATGCCATTTAATTACTTCATGTTCAGTGACACACCCATTCGTTTCCATTGGCGGTTCGCGAGTGAGAATGTATGCAGTTAGGAATCCAGATTTGAGTTTCTAGAGAAAAATGTCTTTCGCGATAAGCCCGTAGGGTTGCCAAGTCAACAGATCTTGAATAAAGGACACTTGCACGCTACCGTATATTTCATTGCTTATCATGATAAAAATTTACTTGTGCAATATTTTTTTTACAATTTCTTTATTATATTCATAGATAAAATATGTCTAGAAAGTCGTACACTCGTAAAATCACACTACTGTATTGAAATGAAACATTTTTAAATTTTTCATTATATTTTGTGAATTAAAGACGGAAATATTTACAAATCATTATAATGAATGAAGCATTTATTTATTTATAAAATTGTACTTATCTTGACTTCGACCAGCCTTCAGTAAAGCTGTATCATTTTTTATTTTGCTAGCAAAATCGGCACAATTGTCTTTTAAATTGAAATAAATCAAAAGTTCACTTTTTATTAATTCTACTGAACATCTGTTTCTGTCATCTCGCCACTAAGCATTCATTACACTGAAAACATCTCCGTCTCAAATTTTGTGATGAATAAAATTTTGAGTCAATTACTGAATTAAAGGACATATGGCGTCTTTTCCGAGTTTATCAAAGGACAAGGACACATGAGCTGAAATAAAGAACTGTCCTTTGAAATTAAGGACACTTGGCAACCCTAGCACTAAGGGCGCGAAATGAAGGTGGCAAATTTCACCTTACCTTAACCTAACCTAACCTGATCCGACCCAACATTATCACAACCTGGACAAAAGTGGGTGGGAAGTGGATGAAAGTAAAAATGCCATGAAATAGGAATGGATCGATTTTAAGTCTTTTCAGATTGGACTTGGAATGAAATTGGGGTGGGGGTTGGGGGAATCGAGTGACAGCATCTGTGTCGATTGTGGCTGGGTTTCATTCATATCCTGTATGGGGTTATACGTTCTGAAATATCCATTGTATACTCGAAACAAAATGAAAACGTCTCTTCCAGTTATTATAATCTCGTATTTACATCTCTTACATTTTTAAATCCAGGAACCCAATCTTAAAATTTCAACCTTCGTTCCAGGAAAGGATTTTTGTGCGGATGCTCATTGAGGGCGGGATGCATTACCGTGGCTGTACTTTATTCGGTAAGGATTAAAGAATGACGGACTGCATTGATACGGGAGAGAGTTGTCCATATATTTTCTTGTAATCAATACTAATGAAAACGGTTTCAGTCCAAAATGACTACATTCTAATTTTTTTTTTGTTTCAGATATACATGGTTTTCTTCACAGCTATAGCAATTTCATTTTTCATAATTACATGTAAGTTTGGTAATAATGAGAGAGCAAGCTATTTGTACCATTTGTGTCGACAAGACCAAACAATAGAGGGCGGGCTACGTCGTAGCTCGTATCGTAACACCGTTGGTCAGCGAAGTTAAGCGACATTGGGTTCGAGTTGTAGTTGGATGGAAGACAGTCCTCCACGTTCAGATTATGTTGCGACCGATGGTTCGGATCTCACGTAAAGCTGTCGGCTTTCACTCGTATGAGCTTAGATGTTGCGAATGAAGTTAAATAATCCCATCATTACATTTACCAAACAATCGACGCTCTAAAAACTAGCTTAACCTAGTTTAATGTAACCGACAATAACTTGTCGCTAGTTTGGTCTTGTCGATCAGATTTCATTAGTCCGATCTTAACATCTTCGAACCTTGTTAGAAATTAAGTTATTTAGGAGTGCCACAGTACTTGTGCGCGTTGAAGGTTTCCCATGAATACCAACACACACTTCTCTATAGCAGTTGGAGGATCTCTAAAATTAAGCACCAGAAAAGCAGATTACCACAATTATTATTTTAAAGAAAATTATAGAAATGTTCATTAATTTAGTTTTCCACAATTATTATTTTTTAAAGAAACTCCAAAAACTAATTGAATGAGATTTCTATGTGAAGTTATTTCATTGTGAAAGTAATTATTTCCACTAAAATTGCTATGTGAAATTATAGTTACACATACGCACGCTCGCTCGCTCTTTTCAAGTCTCGCAACATCAATGAAACGCTGTACATTATTACAGAAAGTCACGCAAACATTAATTCCCTCCTTTTAATTGAAATCTCATTCACGGATGCTTTCTCAAAGCTTTTATTTGAAGGTAGTAATAACAAGATATGTCAAACGAGTTAATTTACCTATTCAAAAAAAAAAAAAAAGTTCAATTACGAGTGAATTGTTTCGCACGTAACTACAGACGTTCTCCACAGATAAAGTTTAAATTATAATTTTTTTTTGAAGATATTTAAATGTATATAGATAATGTTGAATCGTTTTATTTGAAGTCTCTTTCTGAGAAAAGTTTTCTGTAATATTTAACATGACTTTCAGTCAAAGGATGTTACTCGATGTTTTATGCATGACTGCAATTTTTCTTTTTGTCAGTTCGGAATCCTTTTGTCTTTGAGAACAAAAAATGTATACTTTTTTTTTATTGCACTGCCTTTAGGAGGAACTTCATATTCAATCTCTTTCGCAGATATTGAGGAGAAAGTTAGTTATTTCTCCTCTCTTTGGGGCTTCAATGTGGCAATGTTCGAATGTTGTATGGCATTGTTCATCATTGTATTTATCTCTGTCGGAGTCCATAAGGTGTGTCTTTTTCTCTCGCTTCATTTTAGTAAAATTTGTAGTGACACTAATAATAAAGCTTATTAAATAAAAATTGTAATTTGTGGCAAAAGTCACACGTTAATTAATGTAATTCACCTTCATGATTATTCGTGCGCAGCAAAATTCTCGACGGTTGCACGTGGCTAAATGGTTGATGGTGGTCGACTTGTGTCTAAACATGATCGAAGAGGTTCAAATCGCCTTCCTTATGAACTTCTACGGACTGCTGCTTCACTTCGTCATGCAAATTATACCCGTTTACTTCATCTTCATCGTCCACTCCTACGAGGCTCAGGTGAGGTATTATACAATTGGTTCAAGTTGTCAGAAAACTCCATGCTTACTACTATTATTTATGGGTAAGAAACAGTTTCAAGACAGACCTTTCTGAATAGACCATACATTTGTACAAAAACGTTAACACTTCGATGGTTCATACCTTTTAGTACATTAATCATTGCTTCGCTCCACCTGTTGAGATATACATGTACAGCGTGAATGTAATCTATTTTTCCATCACAAGATCTTGTAATGATTTAAACATTAATTTTATCACAAACGACTGACACTAATATAATTAGACACGTTGTGTTTTATTTGAGAAGTTAATACTTGACTTATTGAATCAATATACTTCGAATAGTGTTAGTTTCCCCTTTATATTATTTAACGATGGCATATATTGGCCATTTCATTGATTCACTACTACACTAATCGACTTGAAGTGGTGTTATAACACTAGCCGCAATGTAGCCCATATGAAGCGAAATGTGCAGCCAGGAGGAGGGTTCGTCTACCCAGGAAGCAAAAAGGGGGAGGGGGGGAACAGTACTGCTTTTAAGCGAAACGTTTTATCCCGTGCTTCGTGTTAAATATTCGGTTATTGTAGTTTTATACTATATAAGTCACTGAAGGGTTAACTAATGCGTTTTCTTAAAAGCACACAATAAAACTTTCGCTCAAACATTATAATTGAAAAGTTCTTGCCTTCCGAATGCATAGTGGCGAGATGTCGGACTCAGGGCGTTACTTTGCGACGCGAGGACGAACTCTCCTTGAAGCTGCACTTTTCATTTCAATCATATTAAAGGAATGTACTGTATGGTTATTGTAGTTTTTTAATATGAACATTCGTCTTTGCAAAACCACTTCGTTGGATCAGCGAGGTTTAGTTCTAAAGTATGTAAACAGTTATACGTACTTTTCCAATAAGAATGATAAAATGCATACACTAGTAGAGTGTAAACCAAGTTAGTGTAGGTATAATACAACCATTTTTACAGATGCACCAACTCGCGGTCACTTAAGTCAGGTTTGTGACACGTGATCATGTAGGATAACTTTAAAAGTACTGTTTTAGTTTTCTTTCCGCGGCCGACTAAGACCGAAGCAAACACCACCCTTCTTTCCAGTAAAATACTTCCAGAAGTTCAATCACTCAACAGCTTCGAATTGAATTGTGGTCCTTTAACCCCTTTCTCGCGCAGTGATTTTTGCTGATTTGGTTCTGGCGAACGCCAGACGATTTTAATCAGGCTCGGAAAGACCTCTGTGCAGTAAAGGGTTGAGACGTTTTCTTAATCGTTTACTGCACAGAGGGTCTTTCCGGGACAATAAAATCGTCTGGCGTTAGCCAGAACAAAGTCACACTGTCCGACACTTAATTTTTATCGCAGAATAAGTATGACATTAGGACTTGCTATTATTACTCGCCAAGAATTTTCAATGGCAAGTGTTTATTGTTTCATTTTAATTGCTATCAAGAAAAAAGAGCCGACAGTTTCTGAACTGATGATGATATCTCTTTCCGAGGAAATAACATCTCTTTGATGTCGTCTCTTTTTATAATACTTGTATTTACATTTTCTAGTTGGAGATGAGCACTTCGACCAAAGAATTACCCGCTCCACGCACTGATTCCGACGCAGCATTTACATCTACCGATTAAAGGTAAACAGGCCTGGGATTAATTACTCCGTATCAATTTATTAAACTGTACGTGATTTTGACCAAAATATTAATGCATTATTACTCTTCTCAATAAATATATTTTAAAGTAATTCTTCAGTGATTTACCTTTAAATACTGTCATTCTGTTGGTTCTTTCCAGAAACTATTCGCGTCACATACTAAGAAATTTTTTTTGGTCCCTTATTACTTCATTCAGAACGAAACTAGTTTGAACAATTCTTTTGTAAGTTTTGACGTGAAAGACATTTTGGAAAAGGAAAAAAAAAAAAAAAAGCTCTCAAAAATAAACTCTTTAAAATCCATTTAAGAAAGGCGTGATAAGTTTCAGACGCAAATGAAGGCGCGAAAGTTATTTTCTGTTAAATAGTGGAGAACTCGTTAATCTAGCCTAACGTAATCAGGATTAACGTTTTTATTTTAAAAAAAAAATTGAGAATGGGGGTTTTTCCGTTATACTCCCACAATTTCTTCTTTCCAGGTTAGGTCAACTGTACTCCCTTGACAATTGGTTAGGTTAAGTCGTGATATTTTCGTTAAAACTAACGAATTTTTAACGAAAATATCACGACTTAACGTAACCAATTGGTCAAGGCCGTACAGTTGACCTTACTGGGAAAAAAGAAATTGCGGGAGTATAACGGAAAAGTACCCTAGAACAGTGATGCACAAACCCTGGCCCGCGGGCCAAATGTGTCCCCCACGGGTCTTTTCAATTCAATGAAAAAGTTAGAATATAAAAGCGACCCAATTTATGACTTAGATGGAAAGTAAGTAGGCTAATACATTTAGTTATTTTCTTCGCTTGGCCCTCACATCAAAAAGGTTTGTGCACCACTGCCCTAGAATGTTCCAAGGTACGAAAAATGTTCACATATAGATTACCCTACATCTGCTATCACACACACGACTTCACTCATGCCCAGTTACCTACGCACGTACGATCGTTCTACAATCTGGCATTGTATTTATTACTTTCATTAAGTGTAAGTGTAAAAATACGAAATGGAGTGAAGAGAGAAGCTGCAACAGAGGTGAAGAATACATTGAAAGAATGTTACAAACGCGACCTGATAGCGATAAAATATATACACTAAGAATGTAGGGAAAACCGTTGATCTATAAATGCTTGGTAAAAAGAGTAGATGAAGACTTGGAAATGAATGAAGATGAATAGCAATACTTGGACAACAAAGTTATTTTAGAACAAAGTGATAAAAGTGCAAACGTCAGTCTAGTGAAATAGTTGGCGATATGAAATGGGAAAAATGACTGCGTTTAGTGAAAGATAAGTGAACACGCGAGAGATTTAAAGTAGGGATGGGCCGGATATCTAGCCAGAGAGTTGCTGAAAAAAACTAATATATATCTGAAGGTAGAGTAAGTTTTTAAAATTGGTATAAGATAATACAATCAGAGGTGAACAGTCGCCAACATCCCATCAAATGTTGGCGACAGTATTGTCGCAATAAATTACACAAACAAAAAATAGTACGCAAGATAAATTAATAATTATACTTGTAAATATAAACAGGATTTATTCTTATTGCTCTTGATTATTACAAATACATATCTATTGCATCACTAATATAACGCGTGTCTTAATGTTAATATTTCTTCATAATTAATAAATGACGACTAGGCAAGGTTGGCAGCACTCCTTATTTCTTATCTATCGCCGATGCTTAGACTTTGAATTGTTGTCTTTGGTCCTATTTAATAAGGAAGGAATCTGATTATTTTATCAGGCAACACGGCGTTTATGACTCATTTGATTTACTGATAAATGTTGAGTTATTGTGTAATTTGTGTTGTGCATGTTTTGTAATTGTGATCCTATATTGCCATTTTTATTAATTGAGTTGTCATTTTTAGTATTAAACTATATTGTAAAATTAAAAGCAACAATGGATACAAATGTTTTATGGTTCGTTTACTTATAAGAAGATATAGGCACCGATGCGAGATTACATGCCGTTACCGATATAATTTGAAACTAGCAAGAATATCTGGTTTTATACGAGGTTTATAAATGTATATTTTTTTTTAGTCTCTTATTTGTGTAGGTGTAGATGATAATGCCTATACCTATATGAATATAATAAATTTAATGTGACATTGTCTAATGTATTTTATACCTTTAATACAAATTAGGGTAAATATTCGTTATTTTGCCCATTTTCATTACTCAAAGTTACCAGATGTTATAAATTTAGGCCAAGATAGTGTAAAAGCACAATAAACTAATAAAATGGCGGAGAGTTCAGTGGTACAAATCAATGCAGTATTTAAGTAGGAAAGACGGCTGCAAATCCAACACCAGCATCGGACTTTGAGTAGTCGGTAAAAACTGTAAAAAGAGTCGAAGAAGACCTTTGTCCATCAACGGTGATATCAGATTCGACACACGTGAAATACAGGCAGAAAAAGTTGCGGTAATTGTCACGGTTGAACTGTAGGAAATGTCACAGGTGCACCCTGTATACAGGGAAGCTGAAACCTGGAAACCAAACTGTGGGTCCGGCAATCAAAAAACTGAGGAAGATGAGGTGACGGTCGTAAAATGGGAACGGGTCTTCCCGAAAACATGAATACAAACGAACGAGTCGGGAAGTCTCTGGACTCTGTACAAGCACAGGACGATCAGCGACGCAAATCCAGAGGCGGCTCACAGGCATCATTCAGGAAACTCACGATAGGAGAAAACCAAAACGCCCCAGTAGCCAAGCAGATACCGGCATGATGAACTGCATCCGAAATATGAAGCCGAGGAATACATCTTGCAGACAATCAAGCTTCGGTCTAACAAGTTCCCGATACAAATGGAGAAGAGTGGTATGGTCAGCACCCAAAAAGGCGAGCCAAAAACAGTAACAGGTCTAGAGCTCGGAGGCACGAAACCTTAAGGTACTGGAGATGAAGCCAGATTAGCCTCCTATCAAACACCAGTCCAAGGAAGCGTGCCTCATCAGTGCACGGAATCCAGTGACCATACGGGAAAGGTTAGAATCGGGTGAACTTCTCGGATTCGGTAGAAGTGCATAACTACCGTTTTCGAAGCGAAGAAACGAAAGCCACGTAAACCAGCCCACTGAGGTAGTGGCAAAGGAGATAGAAAAGTCGCCTCCATTGAGTGGAGAAGGACAAAGAGGCTTTAGAGACGGAAGATGATTTGTCGATCGAGTATTTACAGTGAGACACTGACTAAGACACTTATAAGAAAAGGTCTTCATGACATGTATGTAAACAAGCGTTTAGAATATATGGCGTAAGTGGCAAGTTTTTATGTGGAGAGTAGTGCTCGTGTAAGTTATGGGTGAGTGCGAGTGAGTTAGTGGTTCAATATTAATGCTGGAGTACAACAGAACTGTGATGTCACAATGGTTGTTTAAATCTTTCGAAGTCCGATTTTAGTACGAATAACAAAAAGTATTTTCACGAGAATCAAACACAAATGAAAGCCTTAAACATATTTTTACAAATAAATCGTTAGGGGTTGGTGATAAATTCGACGTGACCTCTAAATGGGCCCTTCTTGCATTTATTTCTGCAACCACAAAATTGTGTACACTTACCTTGGAGAATATTTTGTATAAAGCTCACGTTGTTGCTGTCAAACCAATACTGCCATGTTCATAAAAAAAACCTGTAGGGAGAATAGATAAGCCACATAACGCTTTCAGGTGTGCCAACTCAGTAGTTAAGTGCCAGGACAAGTGACGCTTGGGCTCAAATGGAGTCAATGGGCAAAACTATACGATTTCCGTTGGGCCGGAAAAAATTAATGTATATGGAGGAAGTAATGCTCGAGACGAAACCGAGAACCTAGGAGAGAAGTAAACCCAGAATTTAAACAGAACGAGTGACAACTGTCGTGTCTGATGACATGGTACTTCTGGGTGAATCAGAGAATGAATTAAGGAGAGCAGTGATATTCGTGAAATGATTAAGTGAATGTTATTATTATTATTGTTGTTTGATGGAGTTGTTTAATTTTTGTCACAACAGCAAAGGTCAAATGACGGAGAGTACGTACAATTTCACTGGGGATCCGAACCTGGGGTCGCTACATAATCTGGAGGTAGAGGGCGGTTGCCCATCCACTGAGAGGATATATAAATAAAAGTAAGGTTGCGAAGAGATCTATGAAAGGTGTGGAGTGAAAAAGCCACTGGAGATGATAATAGAAGATACTATGCTGCATTGGCATAAATTAGTAATGATAGAATTGTGTAAAAGGTGTATAATGGTGAGAGAGGAAGTATGAAAAGTAGAGGAAGACCCTGTAAAGGATGAGCTTAATTAGTAAAAGTAGGACTCGACGTGGATTTGATATAAATGCGACACAAGCATTAACGAAAATGTAGAGAGAGGCGCTTTGTGATGCCTAAGCTAAATGAGGACGATGATCTCATCTGGCGTAACAATAAAGGTATTACCCCCTTCGTTTTCATAAAGGGAACACGAGATTCCAAAGACTGGAGATATATTCCCGCTCCTATAATAATCTTTGCGTGCGTAATTGATTTGAGCGTTTTTGGTCCCCAATTCAAGCTTTGTGACCAGTCCATGGTTAATGAGAAATAGGTTCTTAGGTAGTGTATGTACGCGTTTTAAAATTCAAATACTTCACTCTTGAGGACCGTAACACTAAAAAATTCTAAGTCGACAAATACAAAAAAAAAAATGAAATGCCAAAAAATACGTCATCTTCAAATTTCTCAAAAAAATTTCCACAATAACTATACATTGCATAATCTTTCAGAAAATGCAAAAATTTGAATGGTCGATCAAATAATAAACTAAGTTTTAGTTTACAACGACAACATAAAACGACACACATTCGGCCTCCACCTTCGATCGATTGCAATGAGAATTCTAACCTTGCCAAAATCCTAAATTGAACGAGAAATCTGACACTGCAGATCATTATATTCTTACCCAATTATGATCTTGCGTCTTCAGTTAAAAAGGAAAATTAAATGCCCGTCCTTCACAAACCAACACTGCGTTCTTCAAGGTTCTTTGTTGGGTTCACCGCTGTTCTGGAGTGCGCATTAAAATGACTTTCCTCCATAATCTTGATATTTTTGGTTTCTGGTATAGTTATTATGGCTGTAAAATAAACTTTTAAGACCGATGATTGGCTTTTAAGATTTAAAGATGACATCAAAGTGGTTCAAGCAATATTTATTTGAAACTGTATGAATGGAAACAATAATTTACTTTGGAATAAAAATTCACTATTAACTTACCAAGGCACTTATTCCTGTTTGATTAGGGTAAAAATAGACTGATTTTTCCTGAATTTGGTTAACTTTATCGCAAAAGAATCAATCAATCAATCACTCACACACTCACACTATATATATATATATATATATATATATATATATATATATATATATATATAATATATATATATATATATATATATACACCATCCACTGATAACCTTCATAAAAAACTATTACTTATTTGATTTTTTTTTAAATATAAAAGTTTTAATACCCCATAAATAAAATTTTTATTCCTGTATTGTTTGATCTGTGGGAGAGGGGGCTGGGGATGAGGAAAAAACATAAAAAACCAAAAGAGGAATGACGACGACAGCTAAGGGAAGAGAACATTCATTTCCCTTCATATAATTTCACATTATACATTTTTAAATATAATTTAAATAAATAAATTTATTACAAAAATATATTTATTTTTAAGAAGTATTTTATATATATATATATATATATATATATAATATATATATATATATAATATATATATATAATATATAAAACCATCTCAATATACATAAATTCATTTTTAATAATTAACAATATCTGAACTGACCCTAATATTTATTTATAATATATTATATATATAATATATATATATATATATATATATATATATATATATATATATATATAGTGAAAGACAATAATAAAAGGTTAGACTGCAGCGGGTTGGTAACTCACTCAATGACTCGACTATCGGTCGCGATATGTTCCTTACGAAGACGGGGTAAACGAGAGGGAGGGTTGCCACACCAGAACGGGGGAGGGGTTATCCGCCCCAACTTGAGCCACGACGCAAGAGTCCCCTTTCACCCCGTTCAGGTCGAGTGCGAACTGGGAATGGGGCGCAGCGTCCACTGGTACGATCCGCGAAGAGGGACCTGGGCTCGGGGCTTCGTGGGTCGAGGGGGAATCAGAGGCAGAAAGGACGGAGAATCCCCCCACAGAAGGAATGATTTGCCCCGACCGAAGGGAGAGGGTGAAGGCGTCGGCTCCGTCGGGGGTAAGAAGGGCGTAGGCTGCGCCCTCGTGGGGGAGGATCAAAGAGGGGGAGACCAGGACTTGTTCCCCTAAAGGGGGGGTCGGAGGGTCCTCCTTCTGGAGGGAGCGCTCTCCGGGGGGTTCCTCATGCTGCACCCTCAACTCCACCACCGCCTGCGACCCTCGCGGATCAACTCGCACGAATTGAGCCTTTCCGGAAACTCTGCCAAACGCTTGCGACAGTATGTCTTCTTTTGGGGTCTCTGGCCTCTCTCTCTCGGCCTCCTCCTCCTTCCCCAAGGATGCCCTCACTTCGGGCTCTATCTCCGGTTCCTTACTGCGCCCGTGGTGGTGCCTCTGGTGCTGCAGCAGCTTCGCCTTGGTCGCGTACTGACGCGGGCACCAAGGGCACGATGCGGCATACGTTCGCGTAGTCTTGGCTCCTTCTTCTCCCATGGAGGCGCGAGACGGAGGCAGTTCCGCCCCCGGGTGGTTCTTCAGGATGTGCAGCTTCCTCTTCGTTGTACTCACGTACGCCTGAAAGGAGATAATTAAAATTAATACGTCATAATAATAATAATAATAATAATAATAATAATAATGGATGTTGTTGTTTAACCTCCTTCGTAATGGTAAAGGAGGTCAGCTTTACGCACGACTCGAACGCGGGTCACTACATCATCTGAACGCGGAGGACGGTCAACCATCCAACTACTAAACAGACCCGACGTCGCTTAATCTTGCTGATCTAACGGGAAGCGGTGTGGCGACGTGGCTACGACGTAATCCTAATTACGTCACAACCAATCAACAAACTTAACTGCCGAATAAGGGGGCTTAAATTTTATTATTTTTTATTACACCATCGTTCAATCTCCTAAATATATTGTTTATTAAACGTTCATGGTTTTAGTCAATGCTACATCTTGACTGTTAACCGGAAATATGAAAAAAACTTGTTTATGTTACACGGTAAATGTTAGCTAGAAGTCAGTCAAAATTGGTTCACCCACTCAATACACGCGTTAACTACAATTATCGTATGGGTCATTCTCTGTCAGATCAACCAAAAAAAATTGAAATTAACACCCTCATCTCTCATATTTTGCTGAAATTTGGTTTATAGGGAGTTTGTGAGCCCTGAATCCATTTCTGAAATTATAAGGTCAATCCGACCAACGGTTCAAGAGATATGACCTCGGGCAATTTGAGGTCACTCGCGAGGTTACTAACATTTGGCGAGCCATAACTTGGGTAATAAGTCATAATTATATAAAAGTATATATATTTAGAATCAGAAAACGACAAGGAATCCAAATATGCAAGTTTTAGAACTCTAGGTTGAAAAATAAAAAAGTTACACTGTAACCAAAATTTGAGGTCACGATTTGACCTCTGGGGTATCAAATGAGAATTTTTTTTTTAAATGTAAAAAATGAAGGCATAGGCATTGGCTATTAGAATCAGCAAAAAAAAAGTTTGTTTATGTTAGTATTTTTCATGTAACTAACATATAAGTGAACACCATATTCATAAGTTGTGCGTCAATTCTACCTATTTTTTCACTTAAGCTCATAATTTGACCTATAGAAATTAAAATTACATTTTTTATAGATATAAAAAACAAAGTCAGAGTTCTTGACTAATAGAAACAATCATAAAAAGTTTGTTTATGTTGGTACTTTTCATGTAACTAACTTATAAGTGAACACCATATTTATAAATTGCTTGTCATTTCAAGGAATTTTTATATCTTAGCTATCAATTTGACCTCAAGCTCCAAGAATTTAATAAAAATTGTATTTCACTGCTAATCTACACTGGCAATAATAGTTATAATAGTGAAAGGGGAAGACTAAGCTCACATGTAGCCTAAACAAACCTGTTGAAACATGTTGCTACTTGTCTAAGTGCAGAATCAACACAGATAGTTGCAAAATTCCTTGTCTACAGGTTAGTACAGTTCCAGCCAGCACTGTGGGTGGCTGGTGGGTATGGTGTTTTAATGAGCCTCAGAGACTATCAAGGCCTAAAATATTAAGTGTGAATAGCTATATATTTTCTAAAAAATATATATTACCTAATTGTAAATCCTATATCTTTACAGATCAAAATACAATGGTTCGGCACTTGAAATACTGCCAGGACCCTATTCAAAAACACAAGAAACGCATAACAATCAATCTTAGAAAAGTGACTGATGTACTTGTTGAAAAATGTGCTGGAAGAGTGAAAAAAAAGACTCATTGTTGTGTGTGAACTGCTGGACACTGATAATGAAAAACCCCACTATACTTAGTACCACTGAAAACAACGAGTCTGAGCAGGATTCAAATGAATCATCTACTATCAGTGGCTTGAGTAATATCTCTTCAATTCAAGATCTGGACAATGACAGTGATTGCTTGATAAAGGAAAATCCTTCAACTTCAGTTGAACCAGTTCTAGCATTTCTGGACCAAACACCAGTTAAAAAAAGTAAGTAATAAATTAATATAATAACTTATACTTTACTACAAGTTCTGTTTGATCTACTATATAGCCAATTATATAGCATTTAAGGTACTATAATTAATATTTAATTACTAATATTCAGGTGTGTGAAACCTTTTTTTCTGTTCTTTTCAGAAGGGCTGTCATTAAGCCAGAAAAAGCGCAAGGTTCGTGGTAAGCTATCATCTGCTCAGAAACACCTGAAGGAGAGGCTAGAACTCAGTTATGGTGTTCAAATTACCGAGGAGGTAAGTGATACTTCAAAACCTGAAACTAAATCTGAAAAACATCTAGACAAATTAATGAATGAATTGAAACAGTCATTCCTGGAGAGCAAATGTCACCATCACAAACTACAAATATTGACACTCTCACCATACACAACTGAAAAAACAGCTAGTTTCTTTCAAACTACAACATACATGGTGAAAAAAGCCATTCACTTAAATCAGAACATGGAATCCTTCCGAAGATTCCACTAATGAGCAAAGGAAAAGTGATATCTGAAGAACACAAAGATATAGTTAGAAGATTCTATGAGTCAGAAGAGGTTAGTCGTATGTGTCCTGGCCAAAAGGATTGTGTGAAAGTTATCAGTGCTGAAGGTGCAATGAAGGTGCAAAAACGATTGGTCCTCGGGAATTTAAGAGAGATGTTTGAACTATATAAAAATGATGAAAAGAATCCCAAAATAGGATTTTCCACATTTGCAAAATTACGGCCATCATATTGTGTGCTTGCCGGTAGTGGTGGGACTCATTCTGTCTGTGTCTGCACATACCATCAAAACCCAAAATTGCAGCTGGCTGCATTGGGAGAAAGAGGTCTTTCATACAAGGATCTTATGGATTACAGTGTCTGCAGTACAGAAAGAGAGACTTGCATGATGCAACTTTGCAATGATTGCCCAAGAGAAGAGGGTGTCCTGGATTTTCTTGAGTTACTTGACAGTGTGAAATCAGCTCCAAATGAAATATCTTACAAGCAATGGGTGACTGTTGACCGTTGTACAATGGTTGATAAGGTGGAGCCACTTCATGAATACTTATCATCCCTAAGCATGAAAATATCCCGCATGGTTCGTCATCACTTTGTTGCTCAGCAACAATCACAGTACTTCAAGCAGTTGAAAGAAACACTACCACCTCAGAGCGAGGTAGTTATAGTAGGTGATTTCTCTGAGAATTATTCTTTCATTGTCCAGGATGCTGCCCAAGGGTTTCACTGGGACAATTCACAGTGTACAGTTCACCCTTTTGTCATCTATTATAGATCATCTGCAGACCAGGAACTTAGCCATTTTAGTGTCTGTTTCTTATCTGCATCACTAAAACACAACACTATAATGGTTTACTCATTCATATTGAAGCTTATGACATATGTTAAATTCAGATGCCCACAATTGAAGAAGGTGCACTATTTCCCAGATGGATGTGCTGGCCAATATAAGAACAGATACAACTTCACAAATCTCTGTTACCATGAAGAGGATTTTGGTCTGTCTTGTGAATGGCACTTCTTTGCTACATCCCATGGCAAAAATGCATGTGATGGGATTGGAGGAACAGTGAAAAGAGCTACTGCTCGTGCCAGTTTGCAGAGAACTACAGAGAGGCAAATTCTTACACCAGAACACATGTTTCAGTTTTGTGAAGAAAACTTGAGCAAGAAGATAAATTTTTTCTTTGTAACTACAGCTGATTTGAAAGATGCAGAAGAACGGTTGGAACATCGATTCAAGGATAGTAGGGCTATTCCTGGAACTCAGAAATATCATAGATTTGTTCCCCTAAACAAGGAAGAACTGATGGTATATCCCATTTCAAGTGGCATTGGAGAAAAGAAAAGAATAAGGAAAAGTCATTTTACTAATGAACCTGCAATGCTTGGTAACCTAAAATGTGTCAAACCAGGAGAGTATGTTGGCTGCATTTATGACATGCAAGTTTGGTATGGAATTGTGGAGGAATATTGTGAAGAGTTTGATGATTTCACTGTGAACTTTCTACATCCCTCTGGGTCATCAGGATCAAGTGCATATTATTATCCATCAAACAAGGATTCATGTGCAGTGCCAGGACATCATATATTAACTGTAATGAGTTGTCCTACCCTAAGAGGAGGCAGCAGAATTCAATACATTTTTCCACAAAAAGAAATTGATGAGAGCATCGAGCATGCAAAAATTGTATTAGGCTAGCACATGAATCCTCTAAGTAGGTCTTCCCCTTTCACTATTATAACTATTATTGCCAGTGTAGATTAGCAGTGAAATACAATTTTACATTTTTTGCCTTTGTTTTTATATCTATAAAAAAAATGTAATTTTAATTTCTATAGGTCAAATTATGAGCTTAAGTGTGAAAAAATAGGTAGAATTGACGCACAACTTATGAATATGGTGTTCACTTATATGTTAGTTACATGAAAAATACTAACATAAACAAACTTTTTTTTGCTGATTCTAATAGCCAATGCCTATGCCTTCATTTTTTACATTTAAAAAAAAATTCTCATTTGATACCCAGAGGTCAAATCGTGACCTCAAATTTTGGTTACAGTGTAACTTTTTTATTTTTCAACCTAGAGTTCTAAAACTTGCATATTTGGATTCCTTGTCGTTTTCTGATTCTAAATATATATACTTTTATATAATTGTGACCATTATTACCCAAGTTATGGGTCGCCAAATGTTAGTGACCTCAAATTGCCCGAGGTCATATCTCTTGAACCGTTGGTCGGATTGACCTTATAATTTCAGAAATGGATTCAGGGCCCACAAACTCCCTATAAACCAAATTTCAGCAAAATCTGAGAGATGAGGGTGTTAGGCACTGGTTGATCTGACAGAGAATGACCCGTATTTTAATAAGACTCGCAACACGCGATACACAATCTGATCCCTGAACTAACAATTAACAATGGTAATTATTTATTGCCTTAAGAAATTTGCTTAAATTGTAGGGAAAAGCGTATCTTCAATTTTCAAAAGAAAAATTCCCACAATAACTGTAAATTAAAAATGCTTTCGAAACGTGTATTAATACTCAGAACGGTACTTTCGCAATTTACAGTATTTTTCGTAAAGGTTCACGCCAAATTCAGACAAAAATGCCGGTGTACAAAACTGCTAAAATTTCCATTCGTTAAATTCTGATGTCGATAACCGGAGGAGGAGGAGGGACGGTAATTTTAGACATCTCTCGAAATCTTATAGACGAGATCAATTGCGCGCAACCGTTCTTTACCTTTCCACAATATTGACAGAAATATGAATGTGAAGTGCGCAAGATGGGTTGGTTGAGCTCGGGGATGCTTGACAGCGGAATGTTCGGGTGGCGCTTGGAGAGATGATTCACGAGCATCCCTCTGCGCTTAAATCCAAGCAGACACGAGTCACACTTGTACATGAACTGCTTGTAATCCGAGGGGTCCACCTACAAGAAAAGTAATGACTGAGCGAATGTACTGTTTATACAGTATATCCAAAAGTGTGTAGATAAGGCAACCAAAACAATGTACTAACGTGGAAAGAAGCCAGTGTGTGATGTACAGCAGTTCAGGAAAGAAGTTCGACTATGAAAGTTTCTAAAAAATCAGGAAAAATTGCCAATCATCACCGTTTTTATTCGGATATTTTATTCTTCTTGGTGACGGTAATACAATTTCAAAAACAAAACTCACTAACTAATTGGCAATTTTTTTTCCTTTTTAGAAATTGTACATTTTTACTGTTAAAAAAAAAAGATGTTTATTGTAAATAATTATATCGAGAAAAAAAGCACTGAAAGTCTTCTAAAATGTGGCCTGAACGAGCTAACCTAAAATTAAGGAGGAGAGAGGCATTTCAGTGTTTCATTATTCTTTCCGTTCTTGTCCTCACCCTTTCAAAAAGACTACAACAATTTGCGTATCTCTCTACACATCCTTAAGAACCAACTCATACTATTATAAGAGGAGGGAAGATCGAGAAAATCGAACTTTTTGGAGACACAAGAAACGTTAAATGATAACACCATTGCTATCATAACTAACAGAACGGTATAACGATATCATTAATGCACTAAAAAAAAAAACACACACACACACACACACTTTGCCAAGACGTTCGACGAGTGTGATCACGGAATTATAGCGCGCAAACTGAAATATCAAGGTAACGGTAGAAAAATGTATATATATCGTAACTTCGTCTGAGAGCGTCATAAAGTTGTTAGTCAAAGGAATATCAACAAAATCTGAGGCACATAACTCGGTACCACAAGGAACAGCACTAGTTCCATTACTATTCATTATCATGCTAATCGCTGAAGATAATGAAGTTACTTTACTGAAGACAAAAATTAGTAGAAAAATAAGAAACCCAGATGATATAAAATCACTACAAACGAACACAAACAGAATTTACGGATGGTCAGAAGGAAACAATATGAAACTTGGCTCAAGATACGGAAGAGCAAGGAACCAAACTCCATGGACAGGAGATTTATGGAAACTAAAGCAGTTTCTCAAATGGTGGGTAGCGAAATGTTTTACTACCCCTCTAGTAGTGATTTGTGCGGAGAAAAACAAAAACAATCCCACCTCGCGAGTTTGTTTACCCCTGGAGGGATGAAAAGGGGTCGCGCCGACCTAAGATCCTGACACGGGGTCGTGAGGCAAATCCGGCTGAGAAACACTGCTATAAAGCAAACAATTTACGAGTTATAATGACTGATGACAAGAAAATTGTAAAATAAGATAACACTAAACAAAGCAAAATCGGTAACTTCTAAAGCTATTAACAGTAGTGTTCTTCAGAGCTCTGTCCTGTCACACTCTCTCTTCCTTTTATTTATTAATGATCTATTAAATCGCACTTCCTGTCTATCCACTCCTATGCCGATGATTCCACTCTTCACTTCTCCACCCGCTTTACAAAGCGTCCTTTTCAACAGACAATGCTTCGCGTTGAAGCCAAGCCAAGTTTGTGTCTCAACAGACACTCGATACTTCGCGTGGGACGGCGATAGTACACATGACCTCGGACCTTTCTATTATCTCTGATTGGGTTGGAGAAAACCTTGTGGCTTTTAATGCTTCAAAAAACTCGGTTCCTTCATCCGTCTACTCTTCACAATCTTCCCCACGACTATCCCCTTACCTTCAACAACACACAACTCAATCCTTCTTCTTCTCTTCATATTCTTGGCGTTTCCTTTTCGTGTGATCTTCCATGGAAAGATCATATATAACTCTCTTTCTAAAACAGCTTATAATAAGAGGTTAGGTGTGCTGTACCGCCTCCGCAGTTTGTTCACCCCAACTCAGTTACTGTCTGTACAGGGGTTTCGTCCGCCCATGTATAGAGTACGCTTCTCGTGTGTGGGGTGGCTCAACCCACACGGCTCTACTTGACCGGGTGGAATCAAAGGCTTTTCGTCTCATCAATTCCCCATCTCTTACTGACTGTCTTCAATCCCTCTCTCTTCGCCGCAATACTGCCTCTCTCTCTTTACTGTCGCTGTTATAAAGGACACTGCTCTTCTGAACTCTCTAACTACATGCCTCCTCCTTTAAGGAGAGCACGCAGTACTAGACTTTCGACACATTCTCATTCCTTTTCTTTCAAACTCTCTAACGGAAGGGTTAATTGGCATTTTCAATCTTTCATCTACTTAATCGGTCAACTCAGGCATTGATTATACTCAAGCTGGAGTATTGCGCAGTATTAACGTCTCCATATCAAAAAGAAGATATTAGTCAATTAGAAGGGATTCAGAGAAACTTCACAGCCGAGAACGATGGATGCAAAGAACTAAATTACTGGAAAAGATTACGTAAATTAAATCTATATTCGCTGGAAAGAAGAGAGGTGCACTATATTTCACACAAGGAAAATAATACAGAAACTAGTTCTTGATCTCAAATTAAACCCAATAACCATTCAATCGAGAGTGGAAAACAGGAAAGGCAAAAGGTGCAGTGTTCCCAAATTGAAGGTTTGACGAGGAATATTCTCAACACTTAAATTTAACCAGTTGCCGAAAGCATTTCGGAACACGAATGGGATCGACGTGAAAGTCTTCAAAAGACGACTTCACACCCGGATCAGTATAATCCCTGATGAGCCGGGTATACCGAATATGTGAAATGGAGAGCTCAGAAAAGCAATTTTCCTTCGCCAAGCCACCTCTAGAGGTAGGACCACGAATCTGACCTCTGAAGCGAGGAATTATCACAGGGAACATCCGTAAGGTTACGATGCAAGGTCCTAAGGAAGTATAAAAAAATAAGGTGAAATAGAACACGGAAGATTGCGTACAATGATATCTCTTATACAAAGGAGGAAAAAATTATTAGCGGTGGTAAAAACACAAATAGCTCTAACTCCCAGTCTAATGAGACATGAAATTCATTTTTCCAGTGAATGGCTCTACAATAAAAACCATCTGGGCGCGTGCTGATTATATTATTTATATACAGGGTGTCCCATAAGTCCGGCACCATAGGAGAAATTCAGATTTTTCTATTTCTACAAACCATAATTCATATGCTCGGGATGCCAATTTCCCATCCACCATTCTGTTCAGTGACGAGGCTGTTTTTTATGGAAATGGTGAGGTAAATCGACAGAACACCCGCTACTGGTCTCAAAACAACCCTCACTGGTATACCTCTTCAAAGGAACAAGGTGCATCTCGGGTGATGGTATGGTGTGGCATTTGGAAGGATCACAACATAGGCCCCCTCTTTTTCGATGAACATGTCACTGGAGGCACCTACCTACGTATGCTCAAGGAAGAAGCATTTCCCAGTGTCTTGAACGAAGAAGGAAATTTCCCAACATGGTTCCAGCAAGACGGCGCTCCTGCACATTACAGCACCCAAGTAAGGGAATACCTGTACCAACAATTTCCTGGTCATTGGATAGGACGTCGAGGGCCTGTGGAATGGCCAGCTAGAAGCCCGGATCGCACGCCACTAGATTTTTATCTCTGGGGCCACTTGAAAGCGCTGGTATACGCAGAGAAAATTATGAGTGTTGAACATTTGCGGCAGCGCATTATTGGGGCATGTAACACTATTACTCCTGACATCATTCACCGTGTGCTTGCTGACTGGGTATCACTTCTGAATTTGTGTATTGAAAACAATGGTGGACATATTCACCGACATATTGAGCACGTTCTGTAAATAAAAGCTTTTGTTTTGCCTTTTTTTATTATTTTTCCTATGATGCCGGACTTATGGGACACCCTGTATAATACAAATATGAACGTTATTCTCAAGTTTAAGGGTACGAGGAGAAAAATAAGAATACAATCCATCATTATTTAAATGTTTTGAAGATCAGTGAATGTGAGAACATTCCGCAAAAGGCAGTTGTAAACCTTGCGTAAGACTGAAGAATGTACTTCGTGCGTTTGTAGACTGTAGAAACGATGGAATAGGCTTAACTTTATCGCAATTTTATCCGCGTACATTATCTTTTTAAAACAAACGCATTTACATAATCACATTTTCTCCTACCATAATGAGCAATAGGGCGAGCCAAGCTACACAATAATAATAATAACTAAACTAAAGCACACGCGAAAATTCCCCGAGTCATACATAATACAAAGCCAAATTTACTAACTTTGGGGACAAACTTTGGATTGTTTTTCTTTTTGCTACTGAAAGTGGCGTGCGTATTATTGCTGTTGTTGTTGTTGTTATTATTGTTGTTGTTGTTGTTTGGTTCTCTCTTGATGGTGTGAATTCGTTTCAAATGTTCCTTCATCTTGTCTTTGCGTTTAAAACACTTTTGGCAAACGGGGCAAGCAAAATCCCGACGATCTGAATGGCTGAAGAGAGTTTGAAACCATTAATATCTAACGCTTCCGCTATCCTACCACTCTACTTCAGTTAAACAAATTCTAAAGAGGTCTACATTATTTACTTTAAATGGATTCATTCAAACATACATTATAATAAAAAATCTCATTTACCCAAGATTTGGGTGAGAAGGCGGAAACAACCAGAATGTAAAATGCAGAAGGTAGAAAAGGCGGAAAGTAAAGCTTACACGTCCATTCACACAGGCGTCCTGATGGACCAGCGCCACCCAACATAGCTAAATTCCACACCCGCAGCACTTCATACGCCATGCATGGTGACGCTTCCAGGCCTTATTTCACACAATACAAACCAGACATGGGACTCAGGCCTGGCCTCGGACCTCAAAAGTGGCCTTGGCTTCAAGGCCAGCTGAAAAGTGGAAAGGCCTTGTGACTTTCGTGAGGCCTTAGGGAATCCTGATTTGTTTTGTTCTGTAATTTTCATTGGGGAGGAGATTCTTCAGGTGGGCGCGGTTGGGGTGGATATTCTTCAGGTGAGGACATACTTTGATAAATCTTATTCAGACAGGTGACGAGTCAGGCAGCAGTCTTTGATAAATACTATTCAGTTAGGTGACCAACGGATTACCGACAGGTCACTGTGACGTTAGGTAGGTATATAAATTAAATATTATATAAGCACACCGGACAAAAAATTAGTCCCTCTCAGAATGTACCTAATAACGTGTGACGGCGCCTCTGGCCTTGATAACCGCACGAATCCGGCGAGGCAGAGACTCTACGAGGTTGTGCATGTACTGAACATCGATTTGCTGCCACTCGCTCATCAGCCGGTCCCGAAGTTCAGCCAGAGTCCGTGGGTGTCTATTCCTGCGCTTCACTTTCTGTTTCCAGCCTGAACAACAACACCGACGCATTCAGGATTAAAGGCTTCATTGGACCTGCGATGTACTCGTCGCCTCCCATCATTGGAGAACAAACAAAAACGGGACTCATCGGACCAAATTACACGTTTCCAATCTGCCGCAGTCCAGTTTTTGTGCCTCTGAGCCCATTTATAACGTGCCAATTTGTGACTTGCTGTTAACAGCGGCCTCTTCCGTGGTACCCTGCTCCAGATGTCCATCGCATGCAGTTCTCGTCGCAATGTCCGTTCGGAAATTGGTCGCTGGAGAACCTCATTGGTTTCTTGGAGCAATTGTTCTCTGGTTTGAAAACGATTTGCAGTTACTAGACGAGAAACATGGCGGCGGCCCCTATTGTCGAGAATTGTTTTCCGGCCACAGTTACGCCGTCGATTGTCAGTTGATTGCGAACTACACCACTCTTTGTAAACTCGCTGGACAGTACGCGTTGACACACCAACAAATTGGGCTACTTCAGACATTTTGTGTCCGTGGGCTCTGCCAAACACGATGGCTCCTTTTTGCCACTGAGTAACGTCTGCCTCACGACCCATTTTGCAGACTATATCCAACACACACTTTGTTCTTCACCACCTCACGAAACAGATCTGACCCTGTGTGCTACGTCACCGCTACTTGTCACTTACCAATGCTACATCAGCGCCCTCTGTGTGACCTTGAACTTCCTACTATCGGTGCTATTAGGGGTGAATAATTTTTTGTCCGGTGTGCTTATGTCGCAGTATATAAATATTATTCATTCAGTCAGCAGTAGACCAATTGACTTAATGCAGCAAAACTAGTGTGGGAAAGCAATCTATCAATTGGTCATCAGTTGAACTGAGCTCATATAATGTGTTTGTGATATATGTGTGTGTATAAACTATTGTATTGTATCTATTTCTCTAACAAAAAATAGGCTAAACTAGAGAAGAATACCACCTGGTATACTGATACCTAGCTACTATCGTTGATAATTTTGTTTTTTGCCCGTCATAAATTGTAACATATAAATTTGTAAATAATATGATTTGAAATGAATATATAATATTGGATGCAAACAATAATTTTGCTAATAGCAGCATTATATATAAGTGAGATGTAAATTGTTATATTATTGGCAAATAATTTTTTCAGTCTTTTTCATCTGAGGGGTCCCGCGTCTTAAGGTACCTAAGCGCCAAACTTAAAATTCGTCAGAAATCGCCTCCAAAGTTCAGCAATATTCTGGCAATAGTATCTCTGTTATTAATTGAGCTAGAACGTTCATTTTTGGCTAAATTAGAGTTCTAAGTATGCTCATGAAGATGTTGAGTTTTTGGAATAGATTTTCATATTTTATATATATTTTTTTTAATTTGTTGATTTTATTATGCCAAACTTTGGGTGAACTTTTGGCTGGCGATAGAGGTGAAAAAAGTAGTTCGCTTCATAAGGTTTTCAACCATACTTCTAGTGTCGTAAGGTCATTATAACCCAAACCACGCGATAGAGCAAGGGTGAAAATAGTGATATCCATCAAAAACACGTTTTCGCCTGTGGTGGCGCTAAGGTATCTTAAGACGCGCGACCCCTCATTTACTTTAATAATATAAAGTATTTTATATATATATATATATATATATATATATATATATATATATATATAAAAATGTCTGATAATGGATAATATCAGATGCAAATACTGTATACTCTTGAATCAAATTACATATATAACATGTTGAAATATCAGGTGCAAACATATTAATATTATCGTATATATAATTATATAGTAATGGTATGATATGAACTTCATACCTAGAGGCCTATCGAACATCAGAAACATCTTTCACATACAGTACAAGCTACAATTACATTAATGATCTTTGGTAGACTTTAAGACCACAATTTCTTATTGTCAAGATACATAAAATGCAAAACTTAAAAAAAATAAGGCATCTCCAAACGAAGTTCTGTTTGCAATACTCACTAGTCGCTAATAATTGTAGCCATTCAGAAATTATGCGATCAACACTCCGTGAGCTAGCACAATCTTGAAATATTTGGCTAGATCATCTTCACATCATAACTTTCCACGTTATCATAAATACTTGAAATATTGCGGGTATATTAAAAAAATGAGAAATAAGAATTGCATGAAATGAGAAAAGGTTATTGGGCTAATGTATGGTGCCCATGAAAACTTGTTCTGGCAACTGTGTCTGACTGTGTGACCCGGCAAGTGTAAACACACAGTGTGTCAGTGTTGTGGTGTGGCCGCGTGTGATAGATGAATGTGCTTAATGCTTAATAATTCCCTTTTATTAGGTAAGTGAAGCGAGCTGTGTCTTTGTTTATTAATTTTAAATAGAATCTTGCTTTTCCTTATGGATTTAAAAAAGAGAGATACAGACTAGTGTGAGGCTACGGTAGGTTACCTTTGGAAGAGCTTTAGGACGAGGCTAGGCTAGATTGTTGAGCCTTCCGAAAGCATGGAGGAGTTTATTCGTAAAAGATTTCGAAGCGAGTATCTGGACCCAGAGGCGCAAATACCACATTCGTTATTTGCATTCGAATATCACACCTCTGGGTGCAAATACCTTCAACCTAACAATCTTAAGGCCTCGTGAGGCCTCCCCTAACAAGGCCTCGGCCTCGAGGCCTTTGAAAAATGTACGTCCTCGGCCTCGTGGATTTCTGAAGGCCTCGAGGCCTGAGGCCAGGCCTCGTCCCCATGCGATACCAACACATCACGTTTTCCACCCTTGAACACTTCTGCTCATCATTTATTTCCCTTACATTCCACACACCCACACGTGCCTACCCGCATTTACATGGGCGGCCCGAGCAGACGCGGCGCCCACGCCCGGGGATATTGTTGCCTTTCGTGGGGGGAAGGAAGGAAGGAAGGGTCCGAAACCCAATCCTTCCCCTACTGTATCGCAGGAATTGCAGAGCTGGTAGCACCTTTCAGCGACTGCGATGGACCGCATCCCTACTTCCTTAACTTCTAATTGCGAATACGCCTTCTCTCGCAATCACTACTTCTTTCATTAACTTTAATTACAATTTCTTTTATACCGAATTCAACAAATAATTTGGGGGCGATATAAATAAAGAAGACTACAAAAATTCAGATTACCTGACCAGGTGTACTTTTAGTTTCTCCAAAGAAGGCAATTGCTTGCCACACTCCTGGCACGGATGAACAGCTGAGTGGTACGACCGGATGTGTCTCCGGATTTTGTGGTAAGAAGGGAATTTCTGCGAAGAAGATATTAAAGCTAGTTAAACGGAAAATAATTAAAATTTAATACACTATTGCATTAGGTAAATTTGTTCACGAAAATATAAAATGGGCTAATTTTTGGAGAAAAATAAACGATGGTCCTAGACAATTCCTGTATTTTTCTTATATTCGGACTATTGGGCCTCTGACAGTGACTCAGTTTAGAGTATATATGCAACCTATTCCTATTAATTAGAAATATGCTTAACAAGCTTGAAAAACGGAAATACAGAATTCAACTTCACCAAAAATTCCAGCAAAATTACTTCTAATCAAAATTAAGCACTTATCAGACTCTGTTTTCCCCCCCCCCCCCCCCCCCCCCGATTATTATATTCAAATAGCAACCCAGTGATTGGGTCTTTTTTATATATATACTTAGCTACGAGAACTATTTAAAACCTTGGATTATTTAAATTTCAATTTAAGTAATAAATAAACAAATAAATAAATATGAACCAAAGCTAAAAGGCGAGACAACACGCTCCTTTACAATTCTTACGTTCTAGCCAAAATTAAAATGCATGAATTCCAAGAGGAAGATGTTGCCTGCGCGACAGCTGTTAGTTCCAAAAACGAGAGAATATTAGGGTCATTATCCGTAATTCAAACGAAATGCAGACCTAAAGTTATATTTGTGTGTGTGTATATAAAATTATATTATGCCCTGACAAATGCGATCACGGAAGAACTGCACACAAGCTGAAAACAAGTATTAGATAAAAACAAAAACCGTATAAAATTAAGATATCGTCAATGGATGAAGAGAAGGAAAAAGGCAAAGCTCAAAAACAGTGGTATTAAATGGAGAAAAGCCAAAAACTTCAATCTTAGCTTGTTAGTTCTTCACTGTAAACAAGTTTAAAAAAAAAAAAAGTAATGAGAAAAATAATTAGAGCAGCGTTTTATTTTCGGCTGATAAGGCAAAAAAGAATTCCTTATAGAACGAGAGACAAGGAGTAGAACAGTTAATAAACAAGTATGGTAGCTCCCCTAACAACAAACAAAACATACTGAAACCACGCGTAACAAGGTTTAGAAGCAACAAATCTCAATAAATGCGAAAGAAATATAGGTCCTATTCATTACAAACCAAATTTTGATCAGAATGGGAAAAAGTATTAAGAATCCTATAAAAAGGTTTCAAAGCGAAAGAGCCGAACCTCATCAAAACTGTGGAGAAGTCTGACAGTACCAGTAACTAAGTACGGCTCAGTCCATATTTACCTGTAACGAAAGGAAGATAACTACATAACAATCAGCATTTACATCTATCTATAAATAAGTTTAAAACTAAATTCGTTGGAGAGGATTGCAAATGATACAAGAGTGTAGAAAATTACTAAAAAAAAAAAAAATTAAAGATAAAATATCAAATTGCAGCAAGGCTCAGTAATAATACAAGCCACGCGTGATATAAATCACATCCGGCTGATATTTCTAACTCACTGTTCAAGACAGCGACAGAGACAGCAACTCCCTCCTACATCAAACCCGAATAAAGATATCATCACTTAAGTGCTGGTAGCTGACAAACCCTGACAAGTCTTTCAGAGTGGCAAAATGAAGTTTTAAAATCAACTGTACAGTCTTGCGCTACTCCGACTTGAATTGGTGGCGGGAAAACACACACGTATAGATATGGCATTACCCCTCCCCTGAACCCTAGTGAGTAATACTCTCGTATTTCCCCTAAGAATAAGTGGATACAACTTTCAGGGTTATAGTACGAATGGATCATTATGTTGCGAGTCGAAAGAGCTTGTAGATGGTGAAATTTTCCCAGAATAGTCGGTCCCCGTGACTGGACATTCAGCGATTGAAGGAATACTTCTGACGTCACATCATCAAGGACACTGACGCCAATCAACTGGACGATCAGACTGTGGTCAAAGTGAGGTAGATAGGTCAAAATCTGGGGTTTCCAAATGAGTTTAAAACACTATCGCAAACTTTCGTGAGGAACAGAAAATAAACTTTAGAGAAGTTCATTTTCAACCTGGACGACAATCAGCAGCTACAGAAGGAATGCAAGGAATCAATACGCAAGACTCGTTAAGCTAACATTCAATTTGTCTCGACGAACGGCTCAATGTCAACTAAACTGGGAGTAGACCAACGAAAACTACCTGCATACAGCCACCAATATAAAATGAAGATTAACAAAGACACTGGGCATTTTGGTGTTCTGATCTAGGAGATTTTTAATCATTTCACAGAATGGATGAGCAAGGGTTGAGAAAATGGTCAATACAGAAATTCATAAATCGGTTTGTCCGAGTTCGAAACTGTAGCTTTATTTTAATGGTATAGTGTTATAGGTACCAGAGATTGAAGGACATTTTGTTCTGATAAATGCATATTCTGTCTTACAAATTACTTTTCAATGTTCCAAATTTTTTCTGTCGTTAAACACCGGTACACATATGGTGCAGGAACACTTAGAAAATCAGTAAACCTTTATTGAAAACATATGAGAACACCTTCATTTGGATCAGTTCTGAAGGAAGTTTTAAGGGCAACACTGTGACCCCACCACAATACCGCGGTTAAGTGACGCTGGACGTGGTTCATTAGTCAAATATGTAACCGTGCTCTTCGTTCGGATGATGTAATTTCCCTTAAACGATTCGGATCCGGCGCAAAGCTGTAGGTCTCTGGCATGCTCATAACCTTTGCCATTAAGGTGGTGGTTAAACGAAAAAAAAAAAAAAAAAAACCCGTGCCTTTCTCTAAACGATATATATGAGAGAGTGTGTGTTAGAAGGAGTTACAAGGAAAAGAAGTACCTCAAAAGGCCTTGCGGCCCATACCGAGGAGGTACCAATGGCAACGGGTGCCAGGGAAAATTTTGTAAAAGTTTATTTTTCTTTCAACTATCCTAGCAGTAGTAGAAAACTGGATAGAAAAGTAGAAGGCTCTCTCCCCACCCTCCGCTCCCTCCCTGCCAGAGGCAGGTACGAAAAAGGTTGAAGAAAATACCTTGACCCTGGAAAAGCAGCCAAGGAAATTTTACAGGAAAGTGGAGAATATATAAATAGCTCTATATTTAGCTTGCTCACAGAGACACCGAGCAAGCGAACTCCTGCAGAGTTTTCTGAGGTTTTAATCTTAAACTATGAGTGTGTTCAGTACTTTGTCTAGCCTATTTTTAAACAGATTTACACTGACTGGAAACAACCTCTGAGGGAAGTTGGTTCCAGATATTAACTATTTTATAGGAAAAGAAATTTCCGCAGACTGAGGTCCTAAATGTCTTTACACACTCAAATAGTGTGCAAGATTTCGTCTACCCTTTTCTTGAACTGATCCACAGAGGAACTGTTCACAACTTCCGAAGGTAACCTGTTCCATGTGTCACAGATCTTATACGTAACGTAATTCCCACACACAATAGTCCTAAACCGTTTCAAATCCAACTTCCGACCATTGTTGCGAGTTGGGTTATCATTTAAACTAAACATACTTCTAAAATCGACATCGTTGAACCCTCGTAAGAGCTTGAAAACCTCGATCAGTTGACCGCGCAGCCTCCGAGTTTCAAGCGAAAACAAGTTCAGGGCGCGTAACCGTCGATTGTAGCCCATATGCCTAACGGAAGGGATTAACTTTGTGGCCCTCGCCTGCACTCGCTCCAGCCTCTCAATATCTTTCCTGAGGGTGGGCGACCAGAACTGCACAGCATACTCCAGGTGTCATTTTTTTTTTTTTTTTACGATACGAGAGAGAGAGAGAGAGAGGGGGGGGGGGGGATATTAGGGGGGGGGGGGGGGGGGGGGGTATTAGGCTAGGAGAGGGATTGAAGTCAATAAGAGGTGGGTAATTGATGAGATGAAAAGCCTTTGATTCCACCCGCGGTCGAGTAGAGCTGTGTGGGTTGAGCCACCCCACACATGAGAAGCGTACGCCATACAGGGGCAAAGACCCATGTACAAGAACTTGTATACAGAATTTGTGTACATAATACTCAATGATTCACTGGTGGATACATGAAATACTGTTTTGCTCAAGAGATTTGTCCCATTTGTAAGGTTTTGCATACTTTGGACAGGGAGAGGGCACGCTTTAAAATACTTGTGGTAAATGTTCTACTGAAAAAAAAAAAAAGGGGGGGGGGTGAGAAAGATAGATAAGTGAATGAATGTGTGCAAAGGGATCCTGTTTCGAGAAAAGACAAATACCAATATAGTGTGTGTGTGTGTCTGTGAATAAGCGTAGATTAGCTAAAACAAACGTCAGGTGGTATATGTCGACATTTTCCAACAATAAATTTTATAGAAGAGAACTTTACCCAATCGCATTAGAAGTCAACTTAAAACCACTTAAGTTTTGTCAGTTATTTGGTTAAATGTCTTTGTAAACATCAGTCAATCGTGATAAAACTTACTTTTGAGCATGTGGGGCACGTATACTCCCCATTGACGCAATGGGAAGGCAGATGCGTCTTCAATGAGGCCACGGTGTAAAACTTTTCCTGACAAATAGGGCAGTCATAAACTTTTACCCCTTCACCTGAAAAATAATGTAAGATACATTTTCTGACACTCGGGTTAAACCCACCCGCATTCAGTGATGTTAACGAGAATAATTATAAAGTTAATAGTACACGCATTATACTGCGGCAATTCAATTTTTTAATTAAAAGCACTGAAAATTTCTTAATACGAAGCTAAAACGGGTATCCTTACTCTCTGAGTGAAGTTTGAGGTGAGATCCTAAGGCTGATTTGTTGCAGAACCTTCTGAGGCAGTGGTAACAGGCGTACGGCTTTTCAGTATCACTCTTGTGGGACTCCGCATGACCCATCAAACGGTCTCTACTGCCGAACGACTGTCGAGGGGAAGAAAAGATCAACTAACAAAGGGGAAGGGTGGAAGATTAGGCAATTACCGACAGTACAGTTAAGAGAGAAAATGAGGATGTCAAAGAGGAATAAAACTCAATGTTTAAATCTAACAAAGATTTAAATAAACTCAGAAGTTTCTGATCATCTTAAGAACATCTACAACGGGACTCTACGGGGAAATTCGCTATAAAAAGTTAATTTGTGTTATAAACAATAAGCTTTTTAAGTTTATTTTCTAGGCCTCAGTCGTTACACCTTATTAGGTACTGAGAGTTTTTAGGTTTAAAGTTTTCCTCATCAACTAGATTGAAGTTTAGTTGCTTTACTACCACCTCAACAATTTTATGTTAATGCAATATACTTCGCTTAAAGAAAAAAATAAAGCTTTGGAACTCACCTTGTAACACAATTCGCACTTGTATATCCTTTGCTCTACAGACACCTTGGGAAGGATGAACGAATGATCCTTCGTGTGTTCAACCAAGTCTTCGAGCGTCTCGCAATTCTAACAATTAAACGAGGCAAAAACGCAAAATTACAAACGAGTCCTTACTCGTGAAAAACTACAAATATTGAAATCCACAAACGAAGATTCGGATAATGACCAAAATAATCAGGAACTTCGCGTACGTGACTTGCCTTTGAACAAGAAGGGCAGGTCCTAATATCAGCCAAGGAATCTTCTACGGGACTCGCCGCCTCCTCCTCAACGGGAAGAACATCTTTAGAAAGCGAGGAGGGATGCAGGAGGATATGCAACTGTAAAAGCTAATGAAGAAACATACCATGATACCAACTGTACTACGAGGCTTTATTAATTAAGCCTGAACGAAATAATAATCGCGAGAAAGTGAAATAAATCTACGCAATAATAATTAAACTTGTGTATAATCAAAAGAGAGGAACGTATATCCATGTGAAATCTCGCAGAAATAAAAAATAGCCTACTTTTTATTTCAATAAGTACCTAATACATTTATTTATTTATTTATTTATTTTATATATAAAACAATTACAAATTAGTTTTCAGTAATTTTTTTTTTTGTATTTCAAAAGTGAATGAATTTAAAAATTACAGTTTAACAATCACAGGAAAATGAATGAATCCGAGAAAAGAGAGAGGGAGAGAGAGAGAGAGAGAGAGAATGAATGAATATATAATTAAAAATAAATAAATAAAGTACTCACTTCAGATTGATGGAAGCCCAAATTACAATGCGTACATTCAAACACCTCTCTGCAAAGAAATGGAATACTTATAAAAACATGATCCAAAATTACGATTCACCATAAAAATCTTCAAGGGAATTTGTCAGTTAACATTTTATATATACGCAGTCTCGGACTCGTACCTTCCTTTCTTAAAGGGCTGCGCAACAGCTTCAGGGTCATCCCCAGAAATGCTCGATCTCTTGCTCAACTTGGGAAATAGAAAAAAACATCAATCATTAAATGTAGCAAAGATGCGCTATTCGACAAACCAAATCCATTATCTCGAAACACGAATACAATTCATGCAAAATAAAACCGAGATAGGAACTTTACCTTAAGTCTCTTGATGAATCTTGGTGGTTGAGGAGAACTTTGCTTCAGACCTTTTGCTCTAACCTTTCTACGTGTCCTCCTTTCTTGAGTTTCTCCCTTTGAAAATTAACTAAATTTACTAAGGTGCCAGGTACATTTTTACCTTTCAGGGTTCGAGACAACTCTAGTACTCCACATCTACGCGACACAAATTTCTGGTACTGTCACCAGTACCCAAAAGTAAAGATTTAAATGTGGTTTACTTCCCACTCAAATTTCGACTACTCGAAAGAGTCCGGGTCCTCTGCGGTCTTTCTTTGCCAAAAGGGAACACTCATGACCTAGTTCAGTGGTACTCATTGGGCGGCTCGCTTGCCAAATATATATATATAGCGCATTTGGCTCGCGAGCCGCGCAATGAGTACCACTGCCATAGACCTACGCTTCTTGATATACACTATACCAGTGGTACTCACTGCGCGGCTCGCGAGCCAAGTGCGCTATATATATATACTTGGCTCGCGAGCCGCCCAATGAGTACCAGACCTAAATGAAGGGCACGTCGTTGCTGATGTCGTCACTCCGCTTCCCGCGATCAACGAAGTTAAGCGACAGTGGATCTGGGTAGTAGTTGGATGGGAGACTATGTAGCGACCTGTGGTTCGGATCCCACGTAAAGCTATAGGTTCCCCCCGTCATATGACCTTAGATGCTGCGACCAGACATGGGGTCTATTAATGGGTTTCCATTACTACTACTGTTGCTCTTCATTTCTTCTATTACATTATTTTTTATCTATTACTATTACTTTTGTATGTGGGGTACTTCACTCATTTGAAACAGATCTTTATGTCTATTTAAATGCAATTAGAAGCAGTGTGTTAACAAATATTTGTTTCGACCAAATCATTACAATTTCAGACTGTAGGTCTTCATCAATTTTACTTTATTGAAGAAAAAATTTGCCACAATATTAGTTCACATGTTTATTTTAGTTTAGAGTAGATTTAATACTGTACATTTTTTCAGTTTTGTTCACACAATATGGCCATTGTCACTGTAATAGAAAAGTAATAGACTATTATCTATTACTTTGCCTTCTTTACTACTACAGCCAAAAAATGATGATCTATTACTGTTACTTGAAAAATCCTGTAATAGTCTATTACTATTACTTATTACCCCATGTCTGGTTGCGACAGAGGTTAAACAATCCACTCAAACAAACGTACATGACCTCGATGTCCGGGAGAAAGGAGGCAACTACTGTAGATATAAGTGAGGTAGTGTGTCTGATAATTTACACATGTAGTAGGGTAATTTTTTATGTGAGGTAACACATTTGGTACCTCTGAATATTAAATTTATATAAAAAACCCTAAAATAATTGTCAGAAAATAAAAAAGTTAATCCTGATTAAGTTAGGCTACGTTTGGCTAGATTAGCGAGTACCTCACTATTTAATGACTTAACAGATACCACCATCCAAGACCTCAATTACGTTCAAAACCTTTATCATGCCCTTCTGGGTTCGATTAGGTTAAATCAAGTTTGGTTAACCAGTTGTTTAGGTACATGTATTTAAAAACGTCGGTACCTGGCTTATGCGGCGATATACGCGCGCGCGCGCACGCCCGCACACACACACACACACACATATATATATACATATACATACATACATACATATATATATATATATATATATATTATATATATATATATAGATTACATATATATATACAGGGTGTACATAAAGTCAGGATCTATTTTTGTGAAATAATTATTTTTTATTTTTCTTTTCAGAAGCCCTTAGAATGAATACAGAAGAGCGTGTGGCAATAGTAATTTGGCGAATCGAGGGAAAGAAATACAATGACATCAGAGAGAAGTTTAGAAGGAGATTTCATAAGCCGGGGCCAACAGACAAGACAATACGAAAATTGGTGAACAAATTTAAACGAACGGGATCTGTAAATGATGAAGCAAGATCAGGACGACCGTGTATGTCAGATCTTACCGTGAATGCAGTACGCGGAATTATCACTGAGGAGCCACGTACGTCAGTTCGTGCTGCATCACACAGACTCGGCCTCCCGACGTCATCTGTGCACAAAATTCTGAAAGTTAATTTGCAGAAGAAAAGCTATCATTTGCAGGTTTTACACGATTTACATGAGGAAGACTCCCCTCGACGAAGTGGTGTGTGTGCTGATCTCGTAGAACAAATCTGGAGTGATAATTTAATGGACAACATTCTCTTTAGTGATGAAGCCACTTTCTATACGTGTGGAAAAGTAAATCGCCATAACTGTCGAATTTGGGCAGATGAAAGACCGAATGATTTCGTCCAAAATTGGGAAAGAGAGACCTAAAGTTAATGTCTGGATGGGTTTAACAAAATCTAAGGTTTATGGTCCTTTTTTCTTTGCTGAAGCTACAGTTACGGGGCTTATTTATCTGGACATGTTGCAGCAATTCCTTGAACCTCAGCTGATTGGGGATAGGATTGTTAGTACCGTCGTCTATCAACATGATGGTGCTCCTTGTCACTATGCCAAAATTGTTCAGGATTATCTAAATGGACGTTTTCCAAATCGCTCGATCGGACGCGGAAGCAACAGACCTTGGCCAGCGAGATCACCAGATTTAACCCCTTTAGATTTCTTTGCCTGGGGCTTTATCAAATCGCACGTCTATCAGACGAAGATTACGAGTCTTGAAAACTTACGTACACGTATACGAACTGCTGCAGATAACATAACCCCGCAAATGCTCCAGAATGTGTTTAGAAATGCTGCGGAACGATTTGAGCTGAGCAGGGATACTGATTGGCGTTACGTCGAATCCTACTCTTAATTATTTAATAAATGTTACCACTTTATCATTTTATGATTGAATTCCATATAATTTCCAAGTGCTCCACAAAAATAGATCCTGACTTTATGTACACCCTGTATATATATATATATATATATATATATATATATATATATACCCCGCAAGGGGGTTCTAAGCTCGTACTCTTGAGTGCTCTTTGTGCTCGTTTGTACGTGCTTGTTCCTGGAGGCTTCACGTGCGCCCTCCCGGCCCTAGCACCCAAGGATGATGGGGCTCGACCCTGCAGTCCTTGTCATCCTTTGGTCTTTTTCCACTTCGACTGTCCCCTCTACCCTTTCTTTTTTCGTCTTTCCTCTCACTTTTTCTTTGTTTTTCCGCCGAGATATGCCCTTTTAAATAGAGGCGAATCGGTTCTTCCCGAACTTAAAAAAAAAAATATATATATATATATTTTTTTTTTTTTAATTTTTTAGTTCGGGAAGAACCGATTCGCCTCTATTTAAAGGGCATATCTCAGCGGAAAAACAAAGAAAAAGTGAGAGGAAAGACAGAGGAAAAAGAAAGGGTGGAGGGGACAGTCGAAGTGGAAAAAGACCAAGGATGACAAGGACTGCAGGGTCGAGCCCCATCATCCTTGGGTGCTAGGGCCGGGAGGGCGCACGTGAAACCTCCAGGAACAAGCACGTACAAACGAGCACAAAGAGCACTCAAGAGCACGAGCTTAGAACCCCCTTGCGGGTATATATATATATATATATATATATCGGCTATTGATTGGTGGCGCGGAAAACGCAGTTTAATAATAAACAGGAACACCACATAAAATACAAACATCCTTCAAGGTTTAATAGTACCGACGTTTCGGAATGCACTAATTCCATCTTCAGGGCTAAAACAATAAAATTCCAAATCACATACAAAATACAAATTGCTTAATAACAATTTAAAATAAACTTAAAAAATTATAAAAAGTAGCTAAGAAAATGTAAGACATTAAAACTAAAAGGTAAATATGGGAACCTCAAGTTTTAACATTAGAAACAAACTTTTAAAATTGCTCAAGGAATTCTACCCACAACTATGTATAAAAATTATATTCACCCCGTCTAAATCGATTTATCATTTATTTAAATACAAGGATGTTATTCCTACACTTCTTAAGTCATCCATAGTTTATCAATACAAGTGTGACCACTGTATGGGGTCATATATAGGTAAAACTAAGACATTTAAAATCTCGTATTTACGAACATCTCGGTAAATCGGTCCGTACAAATTTACCCCTTGGCAAACCACCTAATTCTCTCATACGTAATCACTCGCACAACAATAACCACCCAATTTCACAGTCTAATTTCGCCGTACTTGCTGCCAGAAGCTCTGACCTTAAGCTTAAAATTATGGAATCTTTGTTTATTTATAAACTAAAACCAGACCTAAATTCTGACGAATCATCGATAGATCTGCTGTTTTGGTTAAGATACTAGTTTATTTTATTTACGTTTCAGTTTTAATGCTTTTACTTTTTTATAATTTTAACTTTTTAACTTCACATTTATTTACCTTTTAGTTTTAATGTTTTACATTTTCTTAGCTACTTTTTATAATTTTTTAAGTTTATTTTAAATTGTTATTAAGCAATTTGTATTTTGTATGTGATTTGGAATTTTATTGTTTTAGCCCTGAAGATGGAATTAGTGCATTCCGCAACGTCGGTACTATTAAACCTTGAAGGATGTTTGTATTTTATCTGGTGTTCCTGTTTATTATATATATATATATATATATATATATATATATATATATATTATATATTATATATATATATATATATATCATCATAAGTGCCCAAGTTGATCATATGTGTAAACTTTGGTCCATGACAATTTTTTACGTAATAGGTCGAACAGGTTATATACCATGTTTTATCTTTTCAAATTTTTTAATAATTATTTTCACTTGTGGTAACGTACGGAGGTAGAGTTCCATAAGAACGTTCCGAGAGTTTTTTTTTTTTTTTTTTAACTGTATACAACGATTATTTTTCCGAACTTCACCAGAGTCACTATTTTAATTAAAAAAAAACTTTTTCTTTGCAGGAAGGATGAGCCAAGGGCGAATGCCCGCAAAGACGCCCCCCCCCCCCAAATAAAAGAAGAAAGCCAAAATGAAGGTCCAAAGTTCGAGATGTCTGGACACGCTACATTTGAAAGATTGTAGGTCATAGACAAGTGGAAAAGATGGATTGAGGAAGGTTGTTCTAAAGTTGAAGGGTTCAGTAGATGAAAGATCGAGAATACCGATTAACCCTCGCATTAGGGAACTGAAGAGAAAAGGAATGAGAATAAGTCGCCATTTACGCTTCCTCAGACTTTACACAACCCTCCGATTTGTTTTAAGTTACACCAGGTTAAGTAAGATTAACCCGAGTTAACCTCATCTTGCGTAACCTAGCCTAAAAAAAGTAGGTCGTACGAGAAAATCCGACTTAATTACAAAGTTCGACCAAATTGGTAAAAAAGGGTGGTTTACTATTGACGATACTCCGGCATTTAGCCATAAAATATATACATATCCATAATCACGACTAAACAATGAAAGAGCAGCACCATACGTTGCCCGCCCTCCCCCCCACAAAAAAACGGCACTGAAAAGGATGTAATACGAAGTTTGTCCATTAATTAAAGATTCCTACCTTACTGTGTGAGGGAGCGTGCTCCTCGAATTCTGACGGAGAGGCGAAGGTAACGTTACATTCACTACAGGATAAACTCTTCTGAAGAAGATCTGATAAAAAAGAAAGTACTCAACTTTAACACGGTATCGCATTTCTTAATTCAGTATTTCACCTATTCGCAAACGTCTCCATAAAAACACTTTACGAACGGAAAAACATATTCTACGTATCGAAAACAAGTTTATACACGACAAATAAATTAAGTTGGAGCCTCTTTTTTACCTTTTTCTTCAACGGTTGGTACTAACAAAGGGAGGTTGTACTTCACAGCATACTGTTTTGAATATCTACAAAAACGACAAAAATTTTAAATATAAATCGTTTACATCGTACACGATACATTTTACGAAAATCATTACTTTATTCGTTTTAAATTCCATTTTAATAGCTCTATTTTTATTTCCTCACACTGTACCTTAATTATGAAATACTATTTCCTTCTAAAATCATAATTCACAACATAAAAAAAACTTTTTGGTTGAAAAACCAGAAAGAAACGTATTCGTTAATTCTCTTATACTGACTATGGAATTTGACCTCCGACTGTCAACTGAAATTTAGGTAGGTTCAATACCCATTCGAAAGACATTTTATGGTTAAAAGCAAAATTACCCACTCCAGAAATATTTTAGTTACAGTCAAAACAAAACCTGACGATGACGAGTTTCCCGTTTAAAGACGTTGTTAGCTTCAACATTACGATACGTAAGAGCTACATAGGGAGCTTTTTCAGTAATTAATTTACCTCTAAAACTAATGAAAACTATTTATTTCGCCTTATTTTTAAGACAAAATAAATAGTTTTCATTAGCCTTAAATGTAGTTTCCCTACTCTCTTAATTCTCTACGAAAATTCTCCACTTCTTATTACTACTTTTAATAAAAGGCCAGTTTGGAAAAATGTCAATAATTTTAGTTCCATTAAGTGGAAAAGGGTAATGCGCCGAATGGTTTAAAACCACAAAACCAAAATACGAAATTTCAATCATTTTACTTTTAATTCCTAAGAAAATTAGTTGAAAGAAACGAACTTTTAATGCCTCTTAACCTCGTACCAGTTTCGTGCGTTGGTCTCTCTTCGCACGAAGGTCAAGCTGGTGGCCTCGCCTCTAGGCCTGGCTCGGTGGAGGAGCTACTCTACTAATGAATGATGATTTTTTTTTTCCTACTAATGAATGATGATTTTTTTCCTTCAGCTAATTGCGAAGAGAATCGCAATCGGCTGCTCGCTCCTCCACCGAGCCAGGCCGAGAGGCGGGGCCACCAGCTTGACTTTCGTGTGAAGAGAGACCAACGCGCGGAACTGCTACGAGGTTATGAAGTATTAAAGTTTGTTTCTTTCACGAGTGATCTGGCTCCAGTATTATCGGTCTTTGAGTAAATTTTTATGTTTTTAAACATTAGACCCAAATTGAAAATGGTGGAGGGCCAATTCTCTACTTAGAGTTAGAAAGTACAAATATTAAACGTCTAAATTAATATTAATCGAACGAATGACAATGAAATTACGCCTAGTGAACACGTTGTCTTATTAAGCAAGAACAAACCCTCGGTGGCTTACCCTACTCTGAGCTCTGTTTTGGGGGGAAGGTTGGCAGTGGTGAGAAAATAAATGAAGTTCTCCTCCTCGATTGCCACGCAGTTCATCTCGAGGAAAGTCTTGGCAGCCCTCACGAAACGCATCCAGTTGGAGAAAGCTAAACATCAACAATTAAAAAGTTTCTACAATTAACATTTAAGTTAATAGCTTCAAGTACAATATTTCTAAAAAGTTGGTTGGCAATTTGTCACATCAACATCCTGACAAAAGTTAACTTATGGTGGGAATAGGGCACTGTAACTTACCTTCTTCTGAAATATCAAGGAATCCCTCAGTGCTGTTCTGAGTGGTCTTAAAGACGAGTCCAAAAGTGGGCGGAGCTTCCCTCACAAACCGGCCTTCAAGAGGTCCGAACTGCGTCCTCTTCGGTATGGGCTTGCGCGTGAACACACCATTGCAATTCTCATTGCAATCGGCTGAAGAAAGAAAATATCACTCAATGAAATATTCATTAGAAGTGTGTTTTTCAATCTTTTTTGCCCTCTACTCACTCGCCCTCTATACCACCTAAGTAAGACTCGGTAAGACAGCAACCACCTACCACTACCACTTTCTGTTAAATTTTTAAATAATAAAATGGTGAAAGACGTTATTTCATTTAGCTTTGGTCAGTCACCAAAAGGGGCTTTTGATCGTTTTTATCTTTAACTATAATTTAAATTCCTTTTTTAAGTGTACCACTGGTTGAAGAGCAATACATTAGAAGTTAAATTAAACGAGTAACCTAAGTATTACTGTCAAACTCGTTACGAATTTGCGTGAATAAATTACCACTTTTCTTTTCAAATCAGTAGTTGTGAAGTAAACGACAGTCAAATTTCAGAGCAACGAAACTTTTACACGAGCTACATACAGCCTGTTGCGTTTGCTTTCATTCTGATGGCCAAAATATACAGTGTCCTTTCTCACTAACATATATTTAATATTTTAATAGGACAATAATTACCTTTATCTGATGGAACAAGTTTGATGGTCAAATGCTGAGCGGGCAATGATGCCCAAGCCCTGGTCAACACGGGTTTATCCATAATGGTTTGAACACGATGCATGGTACATTTCACTTCTAAAAATTTTTCACAGTCACCGCACCCTGAAATTAGTAAAGATGTGAACAAACTCCTCGCCCTTACTGTAAATTTATGACACGCCTCGATATCTACCACATGATAACATTTGGTTGCGGACTTAAAATTTCAATCTAGAGGTTAGCAAAGAACGCGAAAGGAATACAAAACAAAGAATTAATATCTTACAAAATCCATTTCCACTCAGATGCGAATCTTCATTTGAATGATGATTATTATTATTGGGCTTCTCACTTTCTTCATTACTTCTCTCTAATGATGTTTTTTCCACCTTCAAAACAATGGAATCATTCAGAAATACATTAGAGTTTATTCCTTTATGATAAAAAAAGTCACTCTCTCTATACACAACCTATCCAAAGGTTATGGAATTTAAAAATGTAAGCATCATAATAATAATACATTTTGCTTTAAACCCTACAATACGGAGTAACAAACACGAATCCTAAACAGCATCACTCTGAATTACTTCTAAAATTTTGAGGGCCACGTCGTAGCCAATGTCGTGACACCGCTTCCCGTTGATGAGCAAATTTAGGCGACATTCGGTCTGGAAAGTTGTTGGATGGAAGACCGTCCTTCGCGTCCGTGGTTCGGATCCCACGTAAAGCTGTAGGTCCCCTCCGTCACATGACCTTAGATGTTGCGAAGGAGGTTAAACAACCCCCATCATTACATTCTAAAATTTTATAAAAATATCTTACCCCGCAAAAACTAGAGCTTGACGTAACGTTTCTGAGGAAGTTTTCCTTTTCTGTCGAATTTTGCCGACTGCTCCCATCGTCATTTCCTGAAGAAGATTCTTCAGATTCGCTGCATTCTTCCTTCCTGAAGGAGGCCAAATTCGTCTTACGAGAAGTATCCTCATATTTTAGATTTGAAGGCTCATCTTTAGTGGCTGCAACGCCTTCATTATTCGGCTCTCTCATATCGCTGCTGTCTCCCGCACTGTAACCTTTTGTAGAAAGATTAAATTTCTCCGAATTTGGGACGAAGTCAGTGGAAAAATTTGTAAAAGGCTTAGTGGTTGAAGGCTTACGAATGGAAGGTCTATGGCCAAAAAGACTGTGAACATTGACGGGAATATCACTGTTCTTGACGCTACTTAGTTCACTGCCCTTATCACTACACGCGACTGAGCCTGACTCCACTCGGTTTAAGTGAGAATTTTGAGTGTCAGTGGCTTTTAATTTCTCATTTGACTCTACATCCGCAGTTCCAATAAATCCATTTCGAATTTTGTATATATTTCCCTTCTGACTCGCGTTTGTTTCTAATCTTGAGGTGGGAGAATCCGCGTTCAAATAAGGCCCTTTATTCGATTCATTTAAAATGGGCATTTCATTCCTTTTGCATAGTTCTATATTACGAAACTCTGGTGTAAAATTTTTGATCTTCTCACCATTTCTGGGGTTCGTCTCTCTACCTTTATTGAAACGGGATTCTAGAAATGGGGGAATGTACAGAAATAAAAACATCAAACATAAATCATAATAAAAGTTCCAATCATAAAAACTAAAAACTCGTGTTTGTACTGTACTTCATTATAAAAAAAAACTTTTGTAAAGCTGAACATTTAAAAATTCCCAATTTTATTTTTTTAATAATTAAAGTCTCAAAAATAAAATTTAATTTAACTGTAATATTCCATAATTTATTTAAAAAAAAAATAACAGTTTGTCTACTACAAGTACACGTAATGGATTCCCATGAGTAATGCCTAGCACTCATGGGCATCCTGGTAGGCGAGTACTTGAATATCAGTAATACCAACACACTAAATTTTTTATCTCTTACCAAAGGAACTGAAGTGTGGTGTGGGTGGAGATGCTGATTCAGAAACCATAATGACAAAGGGATTTTCATTGCTGGCTGGTGATGTCTCTGACTTCACAAGAGGAACCTACAATTTCAGGATGTCAAAGTTATATATATTTAGCTTGAGTCAATTAAAGGGGGGCAGCCGGCCCGCCACTTCGTCGTGAATGTAAGATACAGAAAAGACAACTGCCCAACTCTAAGCAGCAATGGGGTTTGAACCCCCAACTCAGTAGTCTCTCAGCACTGCCAGGTTGCGCCCTAATATTGAACCATGACTCTCTCTCTCTCTCTCTCTATATATATATATATATATATAAACTGCAAACAGCACACAGTATAATTAATGTAAAGAACGATGCTTGTGTAGAAGAACGTTCCGCACAAGATGAGGAGGGAGAACGAACAAATGAAAAATGAGGTAACCACCGGAATCGAACCCGGGATCTTCTGATTGCCAGTCAGATATGCTATCCACTACACCATGGGCCTCGATTAATCAGAAATCGTAATTCTCCTACATACGAGCAGAAACCAATGCCCTGAGGGGGCTCGTATGTAGGAGAATTACGACTTCTGATTAATCGAGGCCCATGGTGTAGTGGATAGCATATCTGACCGGCAATCGGAAGATCCTGGGTTCGATTCCCAGGTGGTTACCTCATTTTTCATTTGTTCATTCTCCCTCCTCATCTTGTGCGGAACGTTCTTCTACACAAGCAGTGTTTTTTACATACATATATATGGGCTACGTCATGGCCAATGTCGTAACACCGCTTCCCGGAGATCAGCGAAGTTAAGCAACATTGGGTCTGGGTAGTAGTTGGATGGGAGACTCCTCCACACCCAGATTATGTAGCGACCCATGGTTCAGATCCCACATAAAGCTGTAGGTCCCCTCCATCATATGACCTTAGATGTTGCGAAGGAGGTTAAAGAACCCCAATAATAATAATAATAATAATTTTATATATATATATATATACACACACAGGGTGGCGCAAAAATCGCGCATCATAGGAATTTTCAGTGTTGACTATATTATTTTTTCTTTTATGTAGGGGATGGCTGCAAAATTAACAATAGATGAGAGGGTGAGCTTCATTTTAATGCACGGAATACTAGGTACTACAAATCAATGAATCAGTACAGAATTTAAATTCTATACAGATTCATCAATTTGTAGTACTGTACCTGGTATTCCATGAATTAAAACGAAGCTCACCCACTCATCTATTGTTAATTTCACAGCGATCCCCTACCTAAAAGAAGAAAAAAAAAAAAAATTATAGTCAACACTGAAAATTCCGATGATGCAACTTTTGCGCCACCGTGTGTATATATATAATGCAGGAAGGAGGGGTCAAGGGTGAATGCCTTCAGAACCCCCCCCCCCCCATAGAAGAAGAAAACCAAATTCTAGGTCCTAGGTTTTTGAGATGCTTGGACACTGCATTTGAAAGATTGAAGGTCATAGACAGGGGGGGAAAGATAGATTGAGGAAGATTGTTCCAGAATTGACCAGTTGAGTTGATGAAAGGTTAAAATATCAATTAACCCTTGCATTAGAGAGTTGGACAGAAAAGAAATGGAATGTATTGAAAGTCTGGTACTGCGTGCTCTCCTTAAAGGAGGAGGCATGCAGTTAGAGAGTTCACAAGAGCAGAGTCTGTTAAAATAGTGATAGTAAAGAGAGAGAGATTGAAGACACTCCGTAAGAGGTGGGGAACTGATGAGACAAAAAACCTTTGATTACACCCAGTCAAGTAGGGCTGTGTGGGGTGAGCCACCTAACGCAAGATAATTCCCATCCTAACTTATCAAGAGATGCATATACAGTAGGGTGGATCGATTTTACATTTTTTTCGATTTCCATATTCTAATAGAGACAAAAACTTGCGCATGCATGAGAAAATAGCCTCTGCAAAATCTTAGCTTAATAGATAATCATCTTCTGCCCCCGGCAGAGCGATGAAAATCATATTTTAGTAGTCAAAAACATATTTTTCTTATAATTTTTAAAATATTTCAATATGCATCAAAATTATTCCTAATAACTATAAAGTCGATGAAAAAGACCTCATATGATCGTTTTTCCAAGCGCGTTGTCCTACATTAATATCTTTTGCCCCCGGCAACAACGTCAAATGTTGAAAAAATAGGTAATTTATATACATATTTTCAGATCATATAGTTTTAGTTCAAGAACCAGAATCCCAGTACATGGGGCATTTCACTCCTGCATCAGGTTCTGCCACTGCAATAACATCAGGTATCATCAACTTTCTAGAGACACAATATTAGCACGGACGACATTGTGGCTATCGGCTGTGATGGTACCGCAGTGAACACGGGTCGAAAGGGTGGAGCCATTCGTATGATTGAAATGAAACTACAAAGGCCAGTTCAGTGGATCATATGCCTATTACACGGTAATGAATTATCACTGCGACACCTCATTCAAGACTTGGATGGCAAAACAACTGGGCCAATGGGCTTTACTGGACCAGTTGGAAAACAACTGAACGACTGCGAAAAACTTCCAATTACAGAATTCTATGCCATTCCATCTCCCGACATTGACATAGATGATGCCGAGTTGAGTACTGACCAAAAATATTTGTTAGGCATCTACAGAGCAGTGTCGAGCAGTAGCTGCTCTTCAGCTCTCGCGGCTCAAAATCCAGGTAAGATGGCGCATTCCAGGTGGCTGACAACAGCAAATAGATTTCTGCGCCTCTATGTTTCAACCAGTGAACCCTCCAGCACCTTCAACGAAATTGTGCGATTCATTGACAGTTTACGCACCAATTTGGTTTAAGATAAAGAAAAACTCCAGTTTCACTGAGGGCACAAAACATTTTTTCGAAATGATGCGTCTCTCTCAGACCATGCCTCAAAGATCTAAGACAATCGCCAACAAAGTCCTCCGTAGAAATTCTTTCTTTGCTCACTCAGAAAATATTTTGATCTCCATGCTACATGCCGATGAGCAACACACAAGAGAATTGGGATGGAGAAGAATATTAAAAGCACGATCAAAACAATCACCAGCGGGGGAAATTCGAGCCTTCGCCATGCCTGAGCTGCTCTACGATAGTCAAAACTATTACGAAATGATCAACTGGCAAACGGCTGAGGTGACCGAACCCCCCGTTACAAAAACAATACCTGATACCCGAATAAGAGAGTTTATTGAGACGGGAGACCAGCCTGATGGACTGATCCCACTATTCCCTTGTCATGCTCAAGCTGTCGAGAGACTCATCAAATTAGTAACCGAAGCCTCTGCCAGTGTAAGTGGAATAGAAGAGAGGGACGGATTCATCCGCTCCCGTCTTCACTCCCGAACAAAAATTCCACGATTTGATTCTAAGAAAGATTACCGTATGTAAATCGACATGCAGCCAAAGGAAGGGTGGTTGGGGCTGGATAGGGTGGAACTCGACGTACAGCCACCTCCTCATGGTGAGTTCTGGGTTGCTAATTTTATAAAATTAGCAAGCGAGGAGCTGTACTTAGTACTTATCATACTTATAACATCGCATTAACGTAATTATAATCCACATTTAGACTTTTCTCGGGGACAGAAGATATTACTCTAGTCATAAAATTTTGCGTGTGTGTTATTTCATGCCTAAGCAACGATATAAATGCTATGGGAAATATATAAATGCATTATTTAAGACAAAGAGCCAATCTGAAAATATGTATATAAATTACCTATTTTTTCAACATTTGACGTTCTTGCCGGGGGCAAAAGATATTAACATAGGACAATGCGCTTGGAAAAACGATCATATGAGGTCTTTTTCATCGACTTTATAGTTATTAGGAATAATTTTGATGCATATTGAAATATTTTAAAAATTATAAGAAAAATACATTTTTGACTACTAAAATATGATTTTCATCGCTCTGCCGGGGGCAGAAGATGATTACCTATTAAGCTAAGATTTTGCAGAGGCTATTTTCTCATGCATGCGCAAGTTTTTGTTTCTATTAGAATATGGAAATCGAAAAAAATGTAAAATCAATCCACCCTAATATACAGTGAACGTTTGCATAGTTCATTTATGATGGCAAAAGGGAAGACTTACCCGATGAGAAGATTTGTTGAAATCATTTCCAACATTGTCCGTTATGGAACCAGAAGATTCAACATGTCCAACATTCACGGAAGTTTCAGTGTTATGAGCTTCCTCCAGAAGATGTGGGGGAGGAACTAAGCTTTGAGGTTCTTGTCTACTCTCCATAATTCTCCGCAACTGCTGAGGTCCCAAGCCAAGTTCCAAAGAAGCTTGAAAGTTGGATGCTCCATCTTCACTATCAGATGTGGATTCCAGCGACTCTTCAGTCTCTCTTAGTTGCCCATTGAGTCCGAGAGATCCCTCATTAAGTTCAGGACCCGTTTGTGAAACGGATTCTGGGCTTAGCCCATCCTCACTACTAAGAGAACTGTCCCCAATACCAAGGAGGTAGTGCTGGTTTAATTGAGCGAGAGTACTGCCAGATTCAAAATTATTTCCAGAAGGACTCAAAGTACTTCCGGAGGAGGCAGAGGGAAATTCTTCATTGTCAAGGTTAGCAGATGAGGCAACCAAAGTAGAAGATTCTGGCTCCATTTCCGAGATGCCTAATTCCATTAGTCCAACATGAGACAAAGCACCTTCAGAGTTACAAGAAGCAAGAGCATTCTCATTAAACGAAAGGTTGTCAATGTTACCTAGAGGGGCTGAGGACTGATCTAAAGATGCATTATTGGTGCCAAGAGAAGACCTGTAAGCAGCCTCTTTTCTTCTTCCATACAAAAGCCGCTTGGAAGCATCAGACATATGACTGGATCCTGGCATCTCTAAACTATCTGGTAAATAAGCTGATGTAGTAGGGATAAGGGCCGAGACTGTTTCATCATTGCTTTTCTCATCTGTCAATGTTGAGTGTAAAGAAGGAGAGTTTAAATTGTCAAGGGACAGGAAGGGACCAACAAAATGAGCACCATCATTTGATTGTTGTTCAACAAAAACAGCTTGAGTTCCCACTAAAAGGTTCAAATCTTGACTATCTACTCCATGCTGTAAATGTGACACTGAAGTAGATATTTCGTTTCTACCTTCATCCAAAGAACATGCAAACTCTATATCATCATTCGATCTCACAATTTCATTTTCATTTCCATCAGAGTAAGGAGAAGACAGGAGATTTTGACCACTAGTGGAATCTACTGTGGAATCCAGAACAGGAGGGTTAAGGGGTGAAGAAGCCGGACTGGAGTGGGAGGCATCATTCCCTTGAAAGTTAACCGGGGTAGGTGGAAGGGAATCTAACTGACCAGTTGAAGATGATACCAAACAACTCTCCCCAGGGGTTGTTGGGGACTTCAGATCTATCATTTGGTCCATGCCATTCATTCCTTCTGAGCTGCTTGCTACCATGTAGGTCTCATCTTCATTCAGGTTTCGTATCTCCCTCTGATTTGAGAACTCACACTGAGGGGAAGAAGTATTGACAGGATCTTCATTTTCATTATCTTCATTACCTATACCCGACTGATTTGCTCTACACTCTATTTCCAAAAGTGGATTGTTTGGTTGAGGAGAATGAACTGCAAACAAAGAATGTTTATTTGACGATTCCACTCTGTTTTCTCTGGGTCTGAAGGCCTTGACACTGTTGCACTTTGAAGGAAAGCTCTGTTTCAAGGGCAGCTTCCCCTTTCCTTTACCTTTACAACCTTTGCTCTTCCCATAGCTCTTGGTCTCCTCAAATAAGCTGGAATCTGCTTGTTTAGATGATGATGCATTAAGACTTACTGAATTTGCTTCCGAGACTTGATTAAAATTCATGAGAGGGTAACTGAGTTTATAGTGAGCCTCATTCCTGTGTTCATTAGAAGTTGGTTCAAAACTGGAATTTGAACCATCATTCCTGAAGTCTTGTCCTTCGCAACTTGGAGCAGAGAAGTTACCCGAAGAGCTAGGTCCTGGCTGATTGTCATCTATTTCCATTGGGTTGAAATCATTATCATTTTGCTTTGAATTTGATGGACTAGAATATATATCAGACCTCTCACAGAAATGCGACTGATCTACCTGACAAGCTATAGCAGCTTCATTGTAATTGTACGCTTTATCAAATGGAATGAATTCATATTCTGTGCTATTAGCGGGAGATTTTGATTGACTTTCATCAAAGTTTTCATCTTCATCAAATGCATTAGTGAAGAGGTGAGAACTGTCAATCACCCCCGAGGAAGGCCCCTCTCCCGACAGGTAGCCGTCTATACCATCGATTGTTTCACACAAGTGACTCGATGAAGGCTCTGGTGAAGCTTCTCTGTCTTCATTATCCATTTCAAGAAGATCTGAAAAACAAAAGTTTAAATAGAATAAATCATACTGTAGCACTAGGGCCAACTTAGGTCTAACTACCTTACAGTACTAAGCTATATTTTTTGTAAACTGGCTCAGTCCCTCTTCACAGGAGCCAATCTTAACTGTATAAAATGAGCATCCTTGCGACAAACATTTTATTGCAACACTACACATACGCTTAATACTTAGACTAAACAAAACTGGAAACACAGTTAACTAATAATGATTTAGCTTTACCACAGGTTTCATGATGGGCTAGGACATGTTTCTGCCACAGTGGGAATGAGTGTTTCTACCATGGCATGGTCAAGATTTTGTCAAAGTTCCACTGAAGTTTCCCTTATAGCTCTCCTAGAAGTGGGAGTACTAGGCCTATTCATTTTCGCAGTTGGTGATCAAGGTGCTCCCAAATGTGTCTAAGAGAATATGGCAGCTAGTCATTTCAAAACTGAGAGTACTACTACTAGCTTATGTTTTAGCCAATACAAAAGAGTAACATTAACAATGAAAAAAAATATGGTACTTCTTAATTAAGAGCAAATCATTTTTCCACTCATCCACTCATTTCTTAACCCATCATGACCAAAATAAGATTCAAGACCTAAACATGTACTAAATTAATGTGTCCCAGTCTATGTTATTGGTTGAAGTTTATGCGGAGGGAATCGAGTAAAAATTACTATTTACTGTTCTGGCTAAGCTACACAGGATCATCTTGCAACTCAAGTTGTGTGTGATTTTACATTGACAGAATGGGAGCCCTGCACACTGCAGTGACTGTGATGCGATTCTGGGAATGTAAAATCACAACAACTTGAGTTGTAAGATGCTCCTGCATGCAGCCAGCCTTAGTGACGAACTTAAGCTAAAGCGATAAAATCTTCCACTTATCAATCTTAAATATGAAAAATAACCAGAATTGGCTTCACTGGAGAAAATTCAACTGTCCCCAATGTGTTTTTCTGAAAAATCCAACTTAGGGAAAAAAATATATATACCGTACCGTAGCTACAGTATTTTGGGTTTCTTCAAAACTTTCTTTTTCAATACAGAAAACTAATAATCATCTTCCTAGGCTCATTTCAGTCATGTAAACTATATTTACTATTTATTAGAATAATATACCACCATATAAATTATTATAAATTAACCCTTTAGCTGTGGAATTTTCGCGCAGAAAGTCAGTTTACACTCGCACCATATGGTGCATTCCACAGCTAGTTCAAACACTACAGAATAAACTCTTTTACTTTGTTCCTGGAGACATTTATAAATCTTCAAAAGTTTGCCAGCCTTTACAACACCCAATCTGTTGTGCAGGTTAGGCCAAATATTGAAAACATTCTTTCAGTTGCTGTTCAACTTAGAGGATAACTTGACAAATCATCAAAAAATTGACAGAAACCCTGCAGCATATCAGTTTTTTTTTCTTTTTTTAAGTTTGCTTTCCCATTATGCTCCACCATTTAGAAGGGTTTGTTTTGTATTGTGATATGACCTTTTCTATAAACAAACATCTTGCAAATAAATCTTCATCCTTAGGGGTCATTCAAAAACCAAATGGTCCTTTTTTGGGTGGTTTTCAACTCCCGCCACTTGTGGTCATTTGTGGCCAATGACTTAAACCCCCCCTCCAAAACCACATGGTCTTCCGATGTCACCCCCACCCATTTTTAATCTTATTTAAATTAAAATAAAGCAAATTAAAAATAATCAAATTAAAAATATGGCAAATTTGTGTTTCATGAACGTTAAAGACTCAAATCTTCTAGAATTCCAAAATAAAGGTACAGTCAATTTGTTTATAAAGATTCTAGTAGTCTGGAATTTTCTCGAGTTTATGAAATAGGGGCCTATATAACGTTTGGTAACCTTTGGTTAGCTTCCACCTGAATTGTTCATTATGACGAAGGTCAAGCTTTTCACTCCACCTTAGACCTACAGTTTAACATGGAATCCGAACCACGCCTCACCAGCAGCCCAGCGTCTAGGCCACCCAGGGTACCCATTTATCTACCAACCACTTTCTTTATTGTGGAAGGATGAACAGCTGAGTTTTGCTGCACACCGGCTGCAGTCACTGGGTCTCGAACCCAGGGCCGATGGATTTGTAGCCAGCAATGCTAACCACTACACCACTAAGGCACATTCTAAATATTATAATATAAATATTATAAACAGGATATTTTAATGCTTAGTATTGGCCACATGGTTAAACATCAAGACCCCCCCCCCCCATGTGGTCTTGGTGGCCATTCAAAAACCACATGGTTTTTGAATGGCCCCTTAATGATGAGATAAAAAAATGGAAAAGAAATTTAGTTTTCTTTTCATTATCCACTCTCATCAACAACCTCTTCTTGCTCATCAGACAGTTCTGATCCTGACAATTGAACAAGGTCATTAGAAGTTAAGAACTTACACCAGTAAAATATATATACACACAGGGCAGGGGTGGGGAGTCGGCCAAAAACAACCAACTCCCGAGTCGGTATTTTTAAAAACCGACTCCGACTTTCGACTCTTTCCTTATCATGTTGATCTACAACCTTATAAATATTGGGATGTTTGTTTCGTAGATGGCGTTTCAAGTTTGAGGCTCTAGTTGGAGCATTAGCATGTTTCCCAGTGTAAGCACTAATTTTTGCATTACACTCTTTACCATCCTTTTCTACTTGACAAATAAAAATACTTTCATCCTCATTTAGCTTAAAATATTGAAAGACTGCTGATTTTCTACTAGGCCCACGACTCATTACTAATAGGGGCTAATTAAATTAATAATTAATATATTGCTAATTTTTATATGGTACCTAGTATCCTAAAATAGAAATATGAAATTCATTTGCTAAGATTTACCAGAACAATAAATCAAATGTGGAAATGTGAATCTAGAATTAGTTCAGGAAGATATTTATTTAGGGCAGGGTAGTATTCTGGTAAATTGTTGGCATATAGAAATTGAATCAAAGAGTCGGGAGTCAGTCGTTTTTACCGACTCCTGACTCTGACTCCCCACCTCTGACACAGGGTGTCCCATAAGTCCTGTCTCATACAAAAATTTATTTTAAATTAAATTTACAAAAGTAATACATTAGAACTAGCATTTTGTCTTGTAGGTTAGGATCATTCACATTCAAATTTATCCATTTAGGATGATTTTGAGAGCCATTCACATCCAGCACCTTCACCATTTCTCGCTTGACTTCCAGTGACGTTTCTTCATAAAAAAAAAGAAAGTCTGATGAGCTCTTCATTCAAATACCAGGGATGGCGAGAGCGCTCTTTAGATGCAGCTACAGATATTTCTTTATCATCGTAGGATTGAAGTTTCTTGAGAAGAGAAGTCATTAGCTGGTGCAGAGGAAGCAATGGGTGCTAAAAACCATTCATTTACGTAGCATCAAACAGCATATAATGCAAAACATTGCATCCCTTTTAGTTCACGTCTAGTGACTTCCATTTGTTTGTGGAAAAGACAAATTTTTATTGCATATATCACTCGTGCCATCCATCGCACATGGTGCAACGCTCCGGGTTGATGGAATTTAATGCCATCAAAAGGAACATCTCCAAGGTATATGATTGTCAAATCTAAGAGTTCTTGGTAATCTGCTTGAGGTTGTAATTTAGTCAAATGTTGCTTGCAATTTTCAATTATACTGGGCTTTTCCAGTACATCGATTTGAACAATTTCAAACTTGTTTGTGTCAAAAGTCTTCCACTTATTTTTAAGATGCTTAAATAACAAGATATCCGGACCACCAGTGGCAGTGCCATGACATTTGTCAAAGACAGATGCTATTACTATTTCGAGAATGTGATGTCGACAAGCTAGTCTGAGGAGTGGCCGTTCAAGTATGCTTTCAATAAGAGTACATGCTCCTTTTTTATCGCCAGTGTTGCTTGCAGTTGTGTCAAAGCGCATTGCCTGCACACAATCTCGTAGCCCCCAGTCATCCAAAGCTTCGATCACAGCACCTGCAATATTTTTTCCTGTGCCAGATTTAAGTTTAGGTACTAAGAGAAGCTTAGATTTTCCTCCGCCTGATACAATAATTGGAAGTCTATCCACACTATCATCACCAGTAAGATCTTGGATAAGCTTTCCATCCCAATGAACTGTTTGAGGAATATCAGTTTCAAATGATTGCTTGATGTCATCCGTAATTTGCTGACGAACTGATATTCATTTTCTCCATATTGAACTTCTACTCAGAACAATATCATCAACTTCATATCCAAGAGAAGATGCAGTAGCTGCTACTACTGATACTGCTTGGCGATCACTTAATTTGTTTCTGTCCAGTGTCATTGCTAATTCTGTTGATACAACCATTGCTGGTTTATGACTACCAAGTTTCTCCTCCTTTATGGTGACTGGTGTACTTGATGTACTTGGCTCTTCCTCGGAGGAACTACTATTTGACGAAAATTGAGTCACTGTTGTGTTCATTTTCTTTCTTAACTTGGCATTGAAATGCTTCATCTCTAGATCTTCTCTTAGATTGTTTGAGAGCACATATTTTGTCAACACTTCCTATGTAGCCTCTCTTCCCCTTCTCTCATTGAGCTTGTAAAAAAGCTCTGTCTTCTACTGTCATTTTTTGCAGAGCATTGGCATGGGCAATATCAAATAAATCATCCAAACATTCTTGAAAAGAAATTTCTTTATCTATTTGTCTGTGAATGTCTAGATTTAGATTTTCGAAGTCCTCTATAATTAAAATACTCCTTTTCTATTTTTTTCGTAACATTGCGATAGTCAGCAGTTGGTATATTTGCCATCTCCCAAAATTTCAATACTTCAGCACAAACAGCTTTAGATGCATCTTTCAACGTCTTTTTAGCATGTAGATGATGAAAAATAAGCCGCAGAATATCACCATAGGATGGTAGTTTTCTTCCACATATTGTCTCAATTGTTTGTCCAAATAAGCCACATTTCTGTTGATTTTCTAGTCGCTACTGAACTTGCCATATTTTACATCCTGTTTGTGCATCATGCCATTTGACACTCTCCTACACTGCTATGATGCTATCATCTCAACAACACGAGTAACATACCTACAGAAGATAACTACTCCACAATCCATATTTTTTTTATTTCTGATATATTTGACAGTAGTGCAGCACCCCTAAATATATTTCAAATGAGCTGATATTTTTGTCAGAAGTTATTCTTATAAAGGTTCATAATAATAATTTGAGGTACCATGTTATGATTTAAAATTTTTTGTTTTTTTTGACCAGTCTAATATATATATACACCTCGATATTTGTCATTTTTAATTTTGTTGCTTTGCACTTTCATCATATCACTCTTTATACCCATACCCTGTAGATTCATTGTCTCTTTTCACACTCACTTTGTTTTGCCATCTGGTTTTTTGTTCATTATGTTCCCTTTGGAACGATATACAAGAGCTACTTGACTCGCATGCGCACAGCTTGTCAAATGTGGAACTTATTCAGCAACAGAGTGTAGTTGAACATGAAAGTGATGATGATAATTCAGTTGCAAAAGTTTTTTCAACAAAAGAACTATCCGAGGGCTTTCATTTGTTCAAACCAGGGCTGTGGAGTCGGTGATAAAATTTGCCGACTCCAAAAATCTGACTTGCATAATTCCGACTCCGATGGAATGTTAAGGCCAAATTGATTACAATTAGCTTTATTAGGCCAATGGAGATTCATAAACAAGGCATTTCGTCACCACCACATGACTCATCAGGTTACTTAGTGGCTATAACTATGCCTTAATGCCTTTTTTTCTCTTTATTCAAAAATTACAATAAATCCCAAAATACAAACTGATTGAAGCTTAAACAAAATAAGATTATTATTGGTTTAGCAAATTAATAAGATGTTTTTGTATTATTATAAACAACCGTAACAAAATGTACTAACCTAAACTGAATTTGTTCTTAAAAAAAGGATTGCTTCCATTAACTCTTCTTTCAGTGATGCTTATCAAAATTATCAAATTGAAATCTAAAAAAGATTTAGGGTTGCTAGTACAAACTTTTAAATTTCCTTATTATTAATTATGTTAATTAATTATAATCCTTATTAATTATAAGCAACTATATTTATATATTATTTATATTTATATATTATATATTATACAGGGTGTACATAAAGTCAGGATCTATTTTTGTGAAATAATTATTTTTTTCTATTTTTCTTTTCAGAAGCCCTTAGAATGAATACAGAAGAGTGTGTGGCAATAGTAATTTGGCAAATCGCGGGAAAGAAATACAATGACATCAGAGAGAAGGAGATTTCATAAGCCGGGGCCAAAAGACAAGACAATACGAAAATTGGTGAACAAATTTAAACGAACGGGATCTGTAAATGATGAAGCAAGATCAGGACAACCGTGTATGTCAGATCTTACCGTGAATGCAGTACGCGGAATTATCACTGAGGAGCCACGTACGTCCATTCGTGCTGCATCACACAGACTCGGCCTCCCGATGTCATCTGTGCACAAAATTCTGAAAGTTAATTTGCAGAAGAAAAGCTATCATTTGCAGGTTTTACATGATTTACATGAGGAAGATTTCCCTCGACAAAGTGCTGTGTGTGCTGATCTCTTAGAACAAATCTGGAGTGATAATTTAATGGACAACATTCTCTTTAGTGATGAAGCCACTTTCCATACGTGTGGAAAAGTAAATCGCCATAACTGTCAAATTTGGGCAGATGAAAGACCGAATGATTTCATTCAAAATTGGGAAAGAGACTCGCCTAAAGTTAATGTCTGGATGGGTTTAACAAAATCTAAGGTTTATGGTCCTTTTTTCTTTGCTGAAGCTACAGTTACGGGGCTTATTTATCTGGACATGTTGCAGCAATTCCTTGAACCTCAGCTGATTGGGGATAGGATTGTTAGTACCGTCGTCTATCAACATGATGGTGCTCCTTGTCACTATGCCAAAATTGTTCAGGATTATCTAAATGGACATTTTCCAAATCGCTGGATCGGATGCGGAAGCAACAGACCTTGGCCAGCGAGATCACCAGATTTAACCCCTTTAGATTTCTTTGCATGGGGCTTTATCAAATCACACATCTATCAGACGAAGATTACGAGTCTTGAAAACTTACGTACACGTATACGAACTGCTGCAGATAACATAACCCCGCAAATGCTCCAGAATGTGTTTAGAAATGCTGCGGAACGATTTGAGCTGTGCAGGGATACTGATGGGTGTCACGTCGAATCCTACTCTTAATTATTTAATAAATGTTACCACTTTATCATTTTATGATTGAATTCCATATAATTTCCAAGTACTTCACAAAAATAGATCCTGACTTTATGTACACCCTGTATATTATTTATATATTTATATATTTATATATTTATACCGGGTGAACCAAAAGTAGGTGGACAGTAGGTTGAATAGGGTTTGTGTTATATTATAATTATAACTATGGTGTTCATTATAACTATGGTGTTTGTGTTATATTATATTAAATATTATAACTAAATTTATTTAAATTTAATCTTTTTTCTTTTCAGATAGTTCAGAGAACCCATAATGGCAAATAATCTAAATACTGATGCCAGAAAATGGGTGTTAAAAGAGTATTGGAAATCTCAAAATACTGAAACTGTTAGAACAAAATGGGTTGAAACATTTGGTACTCAAGCTCCAAAGAGACAAACCATTTACCGCATTTGTGACAAATTTGATGCCACTGGCTCAATTCTTAATGCCCCAAGAACTGGTCGACCCAAAACAGTTTGCACAGAGGACAATAAGTAACTTGTTGCCGAAGCATTTGTTCACAGTCCCAAAAAGTCCACCAGAAGAGCCTCAGCAGAACTGGACATTTCACAAACCTCTATTATACGAATTCTGAAATCTATTGGGTTGAAAGCTTATCGTCCACGGTTAATTCATGGCTTATTGGAGGATGACCCAGACAGGCAGCTGCAATTTAGTGAGATCATGCTGAACGAAATTGAAGGAAATCCAATAATTTTAGATAACATTGTGTGGACCGATGAGGCTTCTTTCAAATTATCAGGTCATGTTAACCGACATAATTGTGTTTACTGGTATAGTGAAAACATGCATTTAGCATTAGAGCAGCAACTAAACCAGCCTGGTGTCACTGTTTGGGGTGGTATTTCAAGTTCTGGTGTTTTAGGACCAATTTTTGTTGATGGAACAGTCACAGGTGATAAGTATCTTGAAATTCTAATGAATGAAGTTGTTCCACACTTACAACAACAGCCTAATTCACATGACCTCTATTTCCAACAAGATGGGGCCCCTCCACATTATTCAAGAGCATTCCGTGAGTATCTTGATGAAACATTTCCCGAGAAATGGATCAGCCGAAGAGGTCCAATTGAATGGCCTGCACGTTCACCTGACTTCACCCCAATGGATTTTTTCTTTTGGGGAGTACTCAAGGACAAAGTTTATAGTTGAAAACCACGAAGTGTTGGTGATTTGAAAAATTACATCAGAGATGCATTTCAAGAAATTAATGCACAAAGAAACTTGTGCAAAAATGTTTGTCAAAGTGTGAAAGGTAGACTTCAAAGCTGTGTAAATTGTGATGGACAGCAATTTGAGCACCTGCGTTGATAAAATTTTCAGTGCTTTTGTATTGTATTGGTATAAGTTAATTTTTTTTTTATTTTGTATTATAGTATACAAAAAAATTAAATATAATTGTATATGTATTCTCAAAATAAACGTTATCATTTACTGTCCACCTACTTTTGGTTCACCCGGTATATTATTTATATATTATATTATATATTAAAACACTAGGTTAAATCTATTTCATTCATAAAATTGAGCTAGGCCTAGCCCTAGGCTGCTATGGTTATAATTGAAGGATTTGCACCGACTCTGACTCCATCCAACTATGCACTTCCGACTCCGACTCCACTCAAAATTGACTGACTCCACGACTCTGACTCCGACTCCACAGCCCTGGCTCAAACAAGCAAAGAATTTTTTTGAAGTCTTGGATCTGAACACAGAGCACAGTAAAAGAGTGATAAGAGAATTGGAGAAAAGTATTAGCTACCACCATCAATTGTATGTGGAGAAGAAAAACTAAAACAAAACCAGGCCAATTTTTCAAAAAGAGGTTCGAAATAATTTTTCAGTTTTTTTTCTTTTTAATGCTTTTATTAATGTGTTTGTCACATTTATTTCAATACAGTTTGAAATGTAATGGTTGTAATGGTTCCAGAAATATGGCCCTTCAAATTTTGTAAAAAAAGGTCAATTTCCAAGGTCATACCATATTTCAACATGAAATGTCTCGGCTCCTATTGCACTTCGAGAGACCATTTAAACACTATTTTAAAGCTTTAAGCAGATCTATAACTTTGTTTATATTCATATTTAACTCAGTGGTAAAAAAAAAAAAAGTTGGTCTTATTTTTTACCTTTGACCTTGTGTAGGTCATTTGATGTCACAACTGATTTTTTCTCTTTTCACCCAATTTTGGGTACACATGTTTACCTTAACCTAAAACAAGATTTTTAGTGTTGATTAAGTTAGTATAGACACTACAGCCATTTCAGTGGACAATACCCACCTTCATTTTGACCAAGTACCTTTTTCCACCAAACTTTGGAACACTGTATCTTTGGAACTGTTTGAGCTAGATTGTTGAGAAAAATACCATTAGATTTTTCTTACTGAGATATATAATGTCTCCTAATTTGCAAAAAAATTGGTAACTATCTAACCTAACCCTAACACTGCAACATTCATTTACTCCAACTGGTTATTAGTGACTCAATTATGGTTCGGAGGAGTGTAATTGATATCCTTGCAAAAAGTCACCGACTTGCAACCCACTTTAATCATTCTCCTTTGGCCTGTAATAATTTCAAACACACTCAAGTGCAGCAAAATCTTGAGCCTCTCCTATTGGTTCAAGATGTCCCAACACGTTGAAACAGTGCATATTTGATGCAGAAAGATTATATAAATTAAAAATTCCAGTGCAACTGTATTTGGCTGATCATAGTGAATTACCTATCATCACATCCCTCGAGTGGACACTGATATGAAATCTCCTTAAAATTAAAAACCATTCTTCCAACTAACTCAGGAAATGAGTTCGGAAAAATCAACTTTGTTTTCCGTAATCCCAAGCATTTGTATTTTACAAAGATTTCTTTCAAAAATTGGCCATGATGACCAAGGTGTTCAAACGACAGAGAGAGAACTCCTGACTTCTCTTCAAGCACATTTCTTGTCGGAGTAATGATGGGAAGTCTTTGAACATAATGAAAAACAGGGCTTATGCGACTGCGACTGCAATACATCCGCAGTATAAGTTATCTTTCTTTCAACAAGATCAAAAAGAGCAGGCTAAATCCTGGCTGAATGAAGAAGCCATAGGTATTGAAAATGACAAAGGTAGTAGTGATTCTAATGAAAATGAAAGTGAAGGTAATGAAAGTGGAAGCGAAAGCTCAAATTCCAGTTCTCCTATGCGAAAGAGGAAAGACAAAGAGGACATTCTTGAAGCATGTTTTTATGGAGATCACAAAAGGAGAGCAATCTGGGGAAGTAAGTTACAAGAGAAGAAAGGTTGAAAAAAAAGACTGCTCCTGTTCTACTGATTGCAAGGGAGTTAGACCAATATGCATCTGAACTTCTTGTAGCTAGGAAACGCTGTCCAGTTCAAATTTGGAAGGAGGAGGACTGATTTTCTCTCTTTAAAACTATTATTTCAAAGCTTCTCTATACACCCGCATCCTCTGTAAATTCAGAGAGAATGTTTTCTGAATATGGAAACATCTATGAAGCAAGGCAATCCCAAATATTGCCTAAAAGAGGAGAAATGCTCTTGTTTCTGCACCACAATGGAAAAAACTTCTAAATCACTTTTGTTGAGTTTTTTTTTTATTCTGAAGACCTCCAGGCTGAATGGTGGCATCTGACCTACACAATACTGTCCTCCATTCATTGATTTCATTCCAGGCATTTTATATTGTATTCAATGTATTGTTTCACATTTGTCAAGCTTGTAATGTTTTGTATTGTTTTGAAAATAAAAGAAAGAAAGGAGAAAAAAGAATGGAAAGCAAGTGCAGGGGTCTAGCAACATTTTACTCTTTTTAAAAAATTTAACACCTAGATGCAGAGGTGGGGAGTCGGAGTCGGGAGTCGGGGCTTTTTTGAAGTCGGGAGTCGGGAGTCGGTAAAAATGACCGACTCCCGACTCTTTGATTCAATTTCTATATGCCAACAATTTACCAGAATACTACTCTGCCCTAAATAAATATCTTCCTGAACTAATTCTAGATTCACATTTCCACATTTGATTTATTGTTCTGGTAAATCTTAGCAAATGAATTTCATATTTCTATTTTAGGATACTAGGTACCATATAAAAATTAGCAATATATTAATTAATTTAATTAGCCCCTATTAGTAATGAGTCATGGGCCTAGTAGAAAATCAGCACTCTTTCAATATTTTAAGCTAAATGAGGATGAAAGTATTTTTATTTGTCAAGTAGAAAAGGATGGTAAAGAGTGTAACGCAAAAATTAGTGCTTACACTGGGAAACATGCTAATGCTCCAACTAGAGCCTCAAACTTGAAATGCCATCTACGAAACAAACATAAGGCGAACAAAGTGTTAGGTTTTATAGCTCGAAATTTTGAGTACAAATCGCGCGATATTATAGTTCCTCTTTATAAATCATTAGTTAGACCCCATTTGGAGTATGCGGTCCAATTTTGGAATCCGCATATGCGCAAAGATATAGACAAAATCGAAAGAGTTCAAAGACGAGCAACTAAGATGATAGGCTTAGAGTGTTAAAATTGACTACACTCGAGACTAGGAGGTTAAGGGGTGATCTAATCCAGGTTTTCAAAATTATGAATAGGTTTGATAACGTAGATAGAGATAGCTTTTTCGAAATATCTCAATATAATAGGACTAGAAATAACGGGTGTAAGTTGACAAGTAGAAGGTTCGAGACAGCAGTTGCGAAAAACTTTTTTACGCATAGAATAGTTTGCCGGTAGAAGTAATTAGTAGCACGTCTATAAACATGTTTAAGAATCGATTGGAATAGTTTGCCAGTAGAAGTAATTAGTAGCACGTCTATAAACATGTTTAAGAATCGATTGGACGTGCATGTTGATAGAAAGGGTATAGTTTAAGGTAGTAAAATTAAGGCTTTGTGGGGATAGATCCCACAGCTCAACACAAGTGTTGTGGGATATAGGGAGGCAGCATCTTGGGTTAGGGGATACTCTCTGTCCTTACACACCCCATTTAGAGAGATTCCTCTGCCGAGCAGTGCCCCCTATAGTACTGTGAGGTATTGAAAAACTCATGATCTTCACTTGCCCCACAAACACCTTTAAATGGGAGACCCATAATGGGTGCACACACAATTCTACATTACTGTACAGTCTTTACAGCCACATCTACACTTTTCCTCGTATGTGTATATATTGTAATGTATATTAGGGTGCATCAAACGCCCTTAGGTTCTTGGATTTTAATGTCTATTCTCTCAAATGTTACACTTGTTGCTAGAAGTGTGTATGCCAAAAATTAATTAAATCGGAGGTGGTCCTGGGTGGCCACCGGTCACTTTTATATTTTCGCGGCAATTTTCGGGGGCCGTGCTATGTAAAAATATCTATTTTTTTTATTTACCAACCAGTTGACTACTTACATTGTTTCTTTTAATATAGAGTTGCTAAGGGATGATTTACATAACATTTGAGAGAATAGACATTAAAATCCAAGAACCTAAGGGCGTTTGATACACCCTAAAGGGGTGATTTACATAAAACATGTACCATAAACGAAACTTCACTTATAGTCTAATAATATCCTTTATTGTCTTTCAGAAACAATGGAAGCTGTAACAATGGAAGCTAAGAAGACCAGATTAGCAAGTGCCATTTTTGGTCTTGGCAATGCTCTTACAGAAGGAGATGGTACATTGACAGGAGTCCACCTCCCAACTTGCCGGCAGGTTCTTCGATGCGTGATGTGGCACATCCAGAAAGAAATATGTGAAGGCAAACAAACATAGCCACTCAAATGGAAATCTGCCAGCATAGTCCTTATCCAGCTGAAAACATTCTACACTAAAGCAAATATTCCTATGCTTTCAGACCATCAATGCTGCAAACTAATACTTGACCTTCTTAATGACAATAACAAATTGCGTCAAATACCTGTTTCTCGCAGAGAATCTCCAAACACTTTGGCTAAGTTGCAATCCATGAATGAACGTCTTGATAAGACCTTTGGTGTATGGACAAAAGATGCAATGACAAACATTAAGAATGAGGAAGATAGAGCATTTTTAGAGTCAATGAAATCTGACAAGAGTAGCCTCATTTGGTAGTGTTGACAAGAAGAAAGCTGATAAAGATCGTAGAAAAGAAAAATGCATCTTAGCGGAAGCTTCAAGACGAGAACATCATGAATCATCCAGTGTACAAGAGATGAAAAGTTCTGTATGCTCTGATGATAGTGCCTCTGCAGATAGCTTGGAAGAAACTGAAGAAGAGGCGATTCCAGAGCTTCAAAGGAAGCATAGTCACCACAGATCAACATATGCAGGTACGTCTGCCTTTATTCCTCATGATATTCTGAAAAGGCCTTCAGTCGTGTCTGTTGCTACTCGACTAAACATAACTCCTGTTCAACAGGCTGTGCTCACCGAAGCTGTAATTCAAGAGGCAGGAGGTGATCCACGTCGTGTGGCCAAGTCGTATTCAACTGCTGATAAGGCTCGACGATCAATAACAAGTGCTATCGCCAAAGATATTCGAGAAAATTGGATCGCCCCAACAGCTGCAACACTTCACTGGGATGGCAAGCAGATGCATACGCTCACAAACAAGAATGGCAAGGAAGAAAGATTGCCAGTGTTGGTTGGGAATGCCACTGATGTAAAGCTACTGGGAGTGGCTAGATATCCTCGTGGAAGTGATATGTCATCAGGTGACATCATTGCCGAGCACACTTACACATTTCTACATTCATAGAAGTGCAAACAGTCAGTTGTCAACTTATGTTTTGACACAACAGCATCAAACACTGGACACATTACAGCTGCCTGTGTTACCATTCAATCAAAACTGGACCGTGCTCTTCTGTGGTGTGCATGTCGCCATCATGTTGGAGAGGTGATCCTGGATCATGTGTTTGACGCTCTCAAAATTGAGACATCAAAGTCTCCAGAAGCATCTTTGTTCCAAAGATTCCAGAAGAATTGGGAACGCATATCGCATGCAAAGGATGAAAGTTTAACCAAAATTGACATTTCAATGTACAATGATGATGCACAACAACTGCTTTTATCCTGCAAAAACAAGGTTTTAAGCACAATCCGCACAAGCGCTTCATACTGTAGGGAAGACTACAAGGAAATGGCACAACTCTGCCAGGTAGTCCTCGATGATGATGTCACAAAACAAGGAACACTCCACAGACCTGGGGCCATGCATAAAGCAAGGTGGATGTCAAAGATTCTTTATTCCATCAAAATATGCCTACTTGAAGAGCAAATTTCTGTACTACCTCGAGGAACTGTAACAACACAACATCAACAGGAAAAACTGAAGGAGTTTGTTGTTTTTGTTGTTTAGATTTATTGTGATTGGTGGCTCATATGTCAGTCTGCTTCAAATGCCCCATGGTTTGATTTGTGCTTATACAAGACTCTGCTCAACTATAAAGCTGTCAACTCAATCATTTCAGTCAGCGCTGTGAAAGCCTTTGATAGACATTTGTGGTATTTAACCCCAGAACTGGTTGTTTTGACACTGTTCAGCAATGCAGTACCTCAAAAGGAGCGTCGTGCCCTTGCAGATGTGTTGCTGGCCATACAACCAGATGAAATGCCAAGCACTCCAAAACACCGCTACGGTTCTGGATATGGCAAACCGTCATTTCCAAAAATTACAGAAGCGACAACCCTGGCTGATCTTGTGAACGAGGACTCGTGGTTTACAGTGAACCTTCTTCACCTGGATATGACCTTCCTAACAGAGGATGTTGACAATTGCAGAACAATGACCACTTCAAGGCAGCCAAGTCCATTGTGGATGGGTTAAATGTTGTGAATGACCCTGCGGAGAGAGCAGTAAAGCTCACAACTGATTTTGTCTCAGCTGCAAGAGGAGAAGACCACTTCCAAAATCTTCTTCAAGTGGTTGAATGTGACCGCAAAGCGAGGCCAAATTTGCGGAAACGAGCAAAGTTGGAGTAGTGACATTGGCGTTGTGTTTTATACATTTTCAACTTTCAATCAATGTAAGTATAGTAATACCGAATATTTGTATATTAGTATTATAAGTAATACCGAATATTTGCCGAATATTCGGTGCATCACTACTAAATATATAAAAGTGGCCGGTGGCCACCCAGAACCACCTCCGATTTGATTTATTTTTTGCATACATACTTCTACCAACAAGTGTAACATTTGAGGGAATAGACATTAAAATCCAACAACTTTTTGAAAATCATGGGGTGTTTAATGCACCCTAATGTATATGGTTGTAAATTTGACTTGATCCGCAATTGATATGAACCGTGACTTGATGGATACCATAATGAAATTGACTGGATTCTTTGGATCTGATATATTTGCATGTCCATTATATAATAGATATAGAGTGTAACATATTTGTGGATAGTAGTCTATTATGACTTGATCCTCTGGATCGAGAGATTCTATCTTAGTTTTAAATCAATAATTAATTATTTTTAAATTGATAATGTATATGGTTGTAAATTTTGACTTGGTCCGCAATCGATATGGACCGTGACTTGATGGATACCGTAATGAAATTGACTGGATTCTTTGGATCTGATATATTTGCATGTCCGTTATAAATAGATATAGAATGTAACATATTTGTGGATAGTAGTCTATTATGACTTGCTCCTCTGGACCGAGAGATTCTATCTTTAGTTTTAAACCGATAATTAATTATTTTTAAATTGATAATTATTTAGTTTCATAAAAATTGGTCGTTGCCAATTTACCGGCAGTTTTTAAATAGGTTTCTTATGTTCTTGTGGTTCAGAACCCACGTAAAATTGTAGGTCCCCTCCGCCACCACGGAGGACATACACAATACACGATTACAAACACAGTTAGGTAGACCAGCCATGAGTGGATCCTAGGGTCTTTGTTGGTCTGAAACATTATATCATTATAACATTATCAGCATGATAAGGAAAGAGTCGGGAGTCGGAGTCAGTTTTTAAAAATACTGACTCAGGAGTCGGGAGTCGGTTGTTTTTGGCAGACTCCCCATCCCTGCCTAGATGTTTTTATAAAAAGCTCTGATTATATTAATAGAACTGTAATCATTAAGGATGGACAGGTTTTATTTATTCTTGTTATCAGTATTGTGTTGATTTAATATAAAAAGTGTTGCTGGACTGGTTTAGGGGTGGGCCCTGGAGGGCTTTCCATTTTTTGCATATAAAATATTATTTGTAATGTGTTGTTATCATATTATGGCAGATTTTCATACAGGTGTTAATTTTCCAATGTCTTGGCCTATATATATCCAGCATATCCAGCCAGATATGACCCATATCCTGCCGGATACCGGATATTTCACAATATCTGGCGCACCCCTACAGAGTTCATAAGGGTATATATCTTGCCCCTAGTCAAAATAAGTACAGAGACATTCTGTCCAGCAATAATTACAGGCCTATTACTGTCGCTTCCTGCTTCTCGAAACTACTAGAAAAACTCTTGTTATGCCAATTAAATGATTTCCTATGGACATCTAATCAGTTTGGCTTTAAAAGGTCCCACTCAACTGACCTGTGTATCTATGTACTTAAAGAAACAATATCTAAATACATTGACAGTAATTTAACTATTTATAGCTGTTTCCTAGATATAAGTAAGGCATATGATAGGGTGAACCACAATATTTTATTTGCAAAACTAGAAGACAGGAAGGTTCCCATGTACATATTAAATTTATTGAAATTTTGGTATTCCCACCAATCTTTCACTGTTAGGTGGGGCAATGTACTATCCGAGTGTTTTGGCTCCTCTTGCGGGGTGAGACAAGGCTCCTTGCTCTCCCCTATGTTGTTTAATGTGTATATTGACAGAGTAATTGCTTCACTTAATGAGGCAACAGTGGGATGTTGTATAGATAACACAAGGATAAATAACTTAGTTTATGCCAATGATACAGGGACTTTAAGGAATTTTTACTAGTGGGCTACTTTAAAAAAAAAGGGCACATATATCTAAAAAGGGCAGACACCAAGTACTAATACTAATACACTAATAAAATACTAATCACGACCTTATCTTTGGTATCCACAGGTATTCACTATCTATATAAGCAGTAACAGTAAAGTGAAAACCAACACTAAACATCGAAAAAAGCAAAAAGTTACCTCCAGTTCCTCTAAACACACACAAACAATCCCTCTAACCAGTGATGTAGGTCTCGAGATCGGTCTCGGTCTCGAGACCGATCTCGAGACCCAATTTGCAGATCTCGATCTCGATCTCTGCTATTTAGATCTCAGTCTCGACAGACGCAGTCTCAGTTTTTCTCCCTGAGACCTTTCGAGACCTCTCGAGACCGTAATGAGAAATACATGTTATTGGCATACTCATGATGGTGGCTTGGTTGAACAGACACAATTCAGAATGTTTATGAAAGTTTGTAAAAGTAAGGGACTCTAGGTATTCACTAATCAGTCACCCTGTTTTGAGTTGCCACGTTTGTCTTGCGGGTGTGTGGGTCTAGATTTTTTTAGGTTAGCGCTACAAAAAAATTCGGCCCCCGCGCCCGTCAGATTAATTTTATTGAAAATGGAAACACTAAATAGAGAATTATTTATATATTATTTATTTATTATTTATATTTATTCATTATACCGGTATATTTTTTGTCATTAAAATTCATTATAGATCTCTTTGGGCTCAGTGGATGTTGAATTAATGTCATATATATATATATATATATATATATATATATATATATATATATATATATCAGTGGCGACTCGTGACATTTTTGTTCAGGCATGCAATGTTATGGAATGGAAGAAAAACATCCGCCTAACCCTCTTGCCCAAACTTTGCATATTGTTTACATAGAACTTAGCAAGTTAAAGGTGTTTTACAAACTTTTGGGGACCTCTCTGAAGGAAAGTTCATTTAATGTTAGGCTTAAATATGCGAACAAAAAATTAGACATATTTATATATAGTAGTTACCGAATTGATCTAAAGAAAAAGATACAAATTTAAAATTTACCTTAAATAATTGTGAAGCATTATTTGAATTGAAATTCTGCTCTCCTAGTTTTCCTGCAAAATTCTTCGATGACCAAATTGTAAAAGTACTCTCAATTCTCCATAAGCTTCTTGAGGAATTTTTTTTCAATTGAAATTAAGGCAAGATTAGATAGCCTTTCTTCACTTTGGGAACTCCGTAAATAACTTTTAATTCTTTTAAGCGCAGAAAATGATCGCTCAACACTTGCTGTCGATATTGGTATAGTTAGAATCAAATTCGTCAATTTATATATTTCCTTAAGACCTTTGCGCATTTCGCTTTCCAGTAGATATTTTAGGAGCTCAGCAACATTCTTTTTGGCAAAAGATTTGTGCGAATATAAAACACACAATTCAGAACGGAGACGAGGAAACTCAAAAAATGAATTGTAGCTTCTTTTCAAAGATTCAAAAGCTCTCTCTGGGAAAGTAACATCATAGAACTCAAATTTTTTGCAATCTAAAAGCTCAATGAATTCCAATTTTTCCATTGAACTGAAACGCTCTTTCATTTGAAGAAGTATATTATCGAATATTTCATGAAATAGTTGACTATACTTCTCTTGTGGAGAAAGACTCTGTTTCCTTTTACATACAGGTTCACCACATCTTTCTGTTATCAAGTCCCACATATCTGCAAATTTTGTATCCCTTATTTGTTTGATTTTTTTCATAGTGCTTTCAACGGTGATTGAGCTATACACAATATCCATAGATTTTGTTTGCAGCACATTAAATAGATATTCAGTAAAAGGAAAAATTGAAGAAAATACTTCTAATAAAAAATTAAAATCGAAAGTATCTATACCAGCAAGCAATCCGCGTGCACTATTTTTTGTTTTTTCATCAAATTTCTTTGGGTTTTCAAGAATGCTTTTTAGAAGATCTATTATATCTTCTTTATTTTCCTTAACTCTTTCAACTAGACGAGATGAATAGTTCCACCGCGTTGGAGCCAGTTTAGGGAAACGCTTTCCAACAACTTTGTCAAGCATTGAAGTTCGCTTAGTTGAACTGCTGAAAAATGATGACAAACTTCCTAATACTGAAAAAAAATTATTACATTCGGAAATTTCAGCGACAGCTTGGGATAAAACAAGGTTAAGTTTATGGGCGTAGCAGTGAAGAAAAATAGCCTCTGGTACAGTTTCTCTAATCTTTGTTTGTACTCCATTAAGATCGCTCCCCATAACAGCAGCACCGTCGTAGGTTTGAGCAACTAATTTTTTCAAATAGCCCAGTTCACCTAGTTGCCTTATAGATAAATCAGAAATCGCTCCTGCACTTCTATCATTACTGACGTCATTGAATTTTATAAATCATTCACAAATCTCTCCATGTTTATTAACATAACGAACAACAGTAGAGAGTTGAGAAAAACAGCTGACATCAGATGTTTCATCTAATAAAATCACCACATACATGCAGTCGATAAGCTCACGTTTTATTTGTTCTAACATAACTGCACTAATAGATTGAATTATGTCATTCTGAATAGCAGATGATGTTCCCTTAAAAACAGTCGCAGTTTTTAAATGGTTTTGAAGCTTTTCATCGAATTCTCCCATACAAAATACCAATTCAATATAGTTACCCTATTGTCAGCGTTTTCTTCTTCATTGTGACCGCGAAATGCTAATTCTTGCATACCTAAAAAACATGTTATCCTAATCAAACGTTTCAAAATTTCTCGATTCTTATTAACTTCTTCATTATGTCTGGAAATGGCAACTGATTTCTGCTTGTCGAGTATTAAATCAATTCTTTCTGACTTTCCAAATGTTTTAAGATCAACAAATGCATTTATGTGAGCAAGAGATTTTTCATGGCGAGAAATTGCAGTATGTAAATTGTTTAAATCGTCGTATCCACGACTAACAGAATTCCACACAGAGTTATCTCTTGAAAATAGGAAACATGACCAACAGTACAATTTGTTATTTGAAATATTTCCACATAACCAGGGAACATCATCATACAGCTTAGGATTAAATTTCCTAGTGAAGCCTTTATTTTCTTTGCTTAAATTCAAATGTGGAATCGGTCTGCCATTATTCAATATGCACTTTTTCTCATCAAAAGAGATTGAGTAAAATCTTCTAGTCTTCAATTGATTAAACACATCGTCAGTCATTATGGGCACTACAATGCTATAATTTATTTAACTGATTATCCAAAATAACTAAAGCACAAAAGGGAACACCGAACACAAGTGGGTGCTTGCGGCTGTGGTACTGGAAAGAAGCCTTGTCAGAATTGCCAGATGTTACTTTTTGGTGAATGCACCTATAAAACTGAATGCATGCCGTATTATTTTCATTAATTAAAAAAAATCAGAACAAAGCTTTTTAATTATTTTTAGTAAAAATATTAAGTAAATTTTCTAAGCATATTTTAAAACATATTGCCTTTTGAATTTAGCTATGAGGCTCAAAAAAAATATCTTATGGATAGTGAGAAGTCTCCTTAAAAAATTGCCCAAGGCAAGGCGGTGTAAACAAAATCATGTCTTATTTCACTAGACAATTAAGAACATTTTTCTGTACCCAGACTGAATTAGTGAATGCTTTAGCTACAAGTATTTTGATCTGTGTACAGAAAAATTTTCTTAATTGTCTAATGAAATAAGGCATAATTTTGTTTACACCGCCCAATAGCCAGTACATGCGTGATTGAAGCCTTAGCCTATTTTTAGTTTCTGAAAATTATTTTTGTCAATTATAATCCTTACTTAGATCTGAAAAGAGAACATATTTAACGCATGCATTCATTAAGAAATCGCCACTGATATATATTAGGGTGCATCAAATTTCCCATGATTTTTCAAAAAGTTTTATTTCAATCTGTCCCTATGATTACTGTGTTCCAATGCCTGAAATAGCACATATGGCCAAATTTCAAAGATTTATGTGGTCATCTAGGGGGTCCACATCATTGATGCAATATTTAGTATTGGAGTTAAATTGACCAAAAAATTAAACATTTTATATCCCGGTTTCCGTGTTTGCAAAAGTATCAGAACCAGTAAAAATGTATTAAATAATCAAAACAGGGATTAGAACTTAGCTTCACCCCACGCTCAGCACAATCATTTACGACGTTAACTGCCGAGATGTGTTCTCTGGATGTTTGAAAGGAAGCTAATTCTGGCCAATTTTCGATATTATGAGTCAGGAAAGAACTGTCAAGTTCCAGAACAGAGAAAATGTACCATGAATCTTTGTTGATTAAGTCGCCAAGCTTTGTCATGCTGGAAATGGAGTTTGGAATTTGGGTTTCCCAAATCCCATACCAAATCGATGTTGTGGTAAAGATGCCTGATCTTGTGCTGGCTTTACTGCTATAAGTCTCTCAGCCAGATAGCGGCGTTCAGCTTCAGGGACTGCATCATTAAAGAGCGCAAGAGGTACCATCTCAGCAGTCAGGTACCATAGGTGATGCTTGAGAGCTTTTATCGCACTAGATGATATGCTGGGGCTGAGTTTTTCATATCTGAGGATGTCTTGGTAAAGACAGGTCATTCCATGGAGCCTCGACCGCGCTTGAACAGGTGATCCACCACCAGCTGTACAGCAAGCAAACAAAGTTGACAAACTCGCGCAGTTTGGGTTGTTGTGCTTCCGTGGTAATGGTTCCAGAGGGAAGAGAGCTGGTCTGCTCCTCCAGCAGCACCATCTTAATGGAGTAGAGAAACTTGGCCATCCACCTAGCCTTGTGTACAGCACCAGGACGTCGAAATGAAAACTCTCTTCTTGTCCCATCCAAGTAGAGCAAACAAAGATCAGAAAATTCTTTGTAGTCATCACATTGATGCTTCACAACAGACTGCGCGCATGAAATCGCTCTGGCCCTATAGTCATGGATTATGGTTTGTACATCATCTGAATAAGAGGTACCATCCAAAAAATTAAGTGCCTGATTATTGTTTGTTGAACTGTGTCTAAATGCTTTCGGAACTGACAGAATATGGTAACTTCTAGTGACATTGGTGGTTCTATTTTCAGATCATTGAAGACTTGTGTAAGGATTACCTCGCCAACGTGATGCCGGCAAGCTGACCACAGTAAAGCTCGACCTATGTCCTGGTGCAGGCTAACACATGCAGCACTCACATGACCAGTGTTACTAGCTGTTGTGTCAAAAGTCATGTTCACTACTGAGTCAACACAATTCCATGATCGGAGAAGCTCCATGGTGAGATTAGCAATGCTTTGACCAGCTGGCTGATCTGTATTTGGCTTGTAGGAAGGCACACCAAGAAGTTTGATGTCATAGGAATTGCCAACTGCTACGGTGAGCCTCTCTTCAGCTTTAGTTTGGTATGACAGAGTTGACATCAGTTTAGAATCCCAGTGAAGAGACAGGAACTGTGGTGGAACCCAGGACTCTTTGACCGATGATGCAAGCTCTTCACCAACCTTACGTCTTGCTCTGTCGGCGATAGAATATGAGTGTGAAACATTTTTTGTGTCACCTCCTAATTCCTTAATGATGGCTTTGGTAAATGCTGCCTGTTGGGCCAGTGTGATCTTCGTGCGTGTAGACAGGGAAACCATCCTATGGGATTTGAGTATGTCATGACTTATAAAAGCAGTTGTTCCTGAACGAGTTGCTTGGCGAGATTTTTGGTTTTTGGTTTGTAATCCTCTATATCACCCTCTTCATCCTCAACATCACTGTTGCTTTCCTCACTGTTCTCAATCTGAACTTTGCTTGTAGATGCTTGGGCTTTATGAGCTTTAAGCTGTTGTTCTGCTTGCATCATTTCCTTTTCCTGCTTTCTTTGGTCTTTTGATGCGAGCTTCTTGTCATGGCTTCCAAACGATGCGACTCTGCCTGATTTCATTGACCGCAAGAACTCCAGATCTTCAGGATCTTTTATGAGTTGCTCAGCATTCCTTGGCCAAAACTGTAATGTTTCTTGTAACTCCTTTTCGATCCCCTTAAGCTTCGCAACTGCACCAGGCGAAGAACGCCAATCCACTGGAAGTTCCCTAAGTTTTGCATTTTTTGCAGATAGTGCTATAATTTTTTCAACAGCTTTCCTCTCGGTAATCATGGCAATGTTGCCTTTCTGATAAAATGGAATAACTTTTTGCAAGACAAATTTAGCATTGTTCCATTTTGTACGGTTAAACGGTAGACCTTCTTGCTGATGAAACATGTAGCATCGCAACACTTGCTCACATGTTGGCAGCCTAGATCCTGTTATCTCTGCATCTGCATCGCTGATTCCAGCACCAAGACCATAAATGGCAGCAGTTTGACGAGTTTTAACAGCATATTTATCATTTGTGCTACCTGAACTGGCCATAATGCACGACAGGTGTAAAGAGAACACAAAATTTATTAACGTAAACACTTGCACATAAACATTTAACATAAACACACAAAAATCACATTTATCATAAACACTTGCATATCAGATTATACATTGCAGTTCCTTTTAGAATATTCTATAACCCACCACTTCCTAGAGGTTTCTATCACTTTCTAGAGGTACTATCACTTTATAGAAGTTTCTATCACTTTTTAGAAGTGTATATATGACCTTTAGAAATATCACTTACATGTTCTTGGGCTGATTTTTGTAGTGAACAAAATCTTTAAACTTCTACTATTTGGATCTCAAATCACAGAATGACTGTGGGGTTGGTGTGCATATAGGAAGTCTGTGTGGACCCCATAAATGGCATTCAAATCCAAAAATAATTCACATAGTAGGTTTTCTTAACCATTGGAACATTTCTAACTTAGGGACAAAGTGAAACTTTGTCATTGGTGATTTTGATGCACCCTAATAATTATATATATATATAATATATATATATATATATATATTATTTAGACCTTATGCAATATGCTAATTGCCATGCCTCTGTTTATAGTACCGATATGTCAATTTATTTTTCATAGAAATGGTGTTGGAAAAATGCTATACAGGAAACTCAAGCACGGAGAATGAACAGATACAGAGAGACAGCGCTCATTCTCACAGCAGCGATGACGAAATAAAACAGTCAAACCAAAGTTCTGAGACTAATGGCAAAATATCAAAGCTATCGGTCCAAGCAGAAGAACGTTGAAACTGGGAAGATTTTGAACCGCAGGGAACAGTTGCGGCGGTACCTCTTAGAGATCGATGAATCTCATATTTTAGACAACTGCTCTCCAATAAAGTTTTGGCACCAGAAAAGGGATAAATTCCCATCACTGGCCAATATTGCCATGACTGTTTTAACAGTGTCTGCCTCTAATGCTCCAATTGAGCGTGTATTTAGCCATGGAAGCATAATAATGAGGCCCCACAGAAGTCGAACTTCAGCAGATCTTCTGAGCATGCTGATGTTCCTTAAGTGTAATGAGCACCTATCATGCTTTAAATAAATGCACAAGTCAAACTGGGTAGTGGGTACGTTCATTAAACCTTCTGTAACAGATATAAAAGAAGTAAATAAATAAAAAGTGTATATATATATATATATATATATATCCCCACAAGGGGGTTCTAAGCTCGTGCTCTTGAGTGCTCTTTGTGCTCATTTGTACGTGCTTGTTCCTGGAGGTTTCACATGCGCCCTCCCAGCCCTAGCACCCAAGGATGATGGGGCTCGACCCTGCAGTCCTTGGTCTTTTTCCACTTCGACTGTCCCCTCCACCCTTTCTTTTTCCTCTGTCTTTCTTCTCACTTTTTCTTTGTTTTTCCGCCGAGATATGCCCTTTTAAATAGAGGCAAATCGGTTCTTCCCAAACTTTAAAAAAAAAAAAAAAAAAAATATAATATATATATATATTAATTTGTTAATTTATAGGCTACACTTTTTGCATTCAACACACTACATCTGAGAAAGTAGTTATTAGTTTATTAATATACTTAACATAGTCTAATTTCCATAGTAGTGTAAAACAAATTGAAAGGGCATGAGCTTGGTCTCGATCTCGATCTCGAATTTTAAGGGTCTCGATCTCGGAAGGTAGATCTCGATCTCGAACCTTTGATCTCGGTCTCGAAGGATCAGGTCTCAGTCTCGGACTTGGTGGTCTCGACTACATCACTGCCTCTAACCGCCACAGTCAGTCACTGAGCTGATCACTCCCATTTTCTTCTCAAGTGCATGGGAGACCTTGCTAGAATCAATTTTTACTCCAAAGCTTAAAATTGACCAGTGGGCCAATAGAATGTGACTAGTGGGCCAATTGGCCCACTAGCATATATGTTAAAAAAGTCCCTGCGATGATATGGTGTTAATAAGTCCCTCTGTTAAAGGTCTGGCAGAACCCTAAATTTGCTGTACAACAGGTCTTTTAGACTCTTACATAAATTTAGTGATGCACCAGAGCTCTGGCTCCAGCTCCGGCCATTTTAGAAAACCTCCTGCTCCAGCTGGAGGTCTCACTAAACTCCGGCATGTGGCTGGAGGTGCCAAGTACACCAAGCTCAATTCTGACAACTTTTAGTTTTAATTCTAGAAAACTATAAAACCTCATTTCTGCACCTATCTGAATATTCAGTTCTCAGATGATTGTAATAATAATTTATTTCATGGGTGATCAGTGATTGTATTAACATTTCAGTTCTCAGTGACTGTAATAATAACACCAGTCTACATGAAAATCAATTTCTTTATTTTGAGTTGTGATTCTGAAGCAGTTCGCTGTGCTGAATTAAAAAATGTTACCAGTTTTTTTTCTATCACCCACAGTTTTAAAGTTATTAGCAAAACAATTTTGGGGCATTTTGTAATTTTTTACCTTTTTTATCTTTAATTAATTTCGTTTTTTCATATTTTTCAGATAGATAATTCTAACATTACATCTTTAAAATTTTAATAATGGCTTCTAGAGGATGTACCCATAGTCCAGACATATTTTGTTATATTTGTGGTCGGTATGTTGTTGTAAAACAAAGGACAAATGTAACGACCTTCATTAACCCTTTACCGCCGTAGTGTCCGTTATCGGACACCAAAATAAAAATGGAAATATACCCAAAATTGTTGCATTTTTGTCGGGTATGCCGTGATGGCTGTTTTCAGCCAACTCTGTGGAGTTACCAAGTAACGCTTTTCCGCGAAATTTAAAAGTTAGAATTTAGCGCCATTATAGGTAACGCTGCAGCAGATGTTGGTGATGCAGTCCACGGACCTAACTTTACCAGACCATGGAATCATTACCAGGTAAGATATAGTTCTATAATAATTTGTAGCTCTCAAATATATATTTTAGACTATATTTAGAGTAAAATTTAGAGTATAAAATTACTTGTACTATCATTAGATGATCTAGAACATGGTGCTCAAAAACGATCAGCACGGGTTTAGAAGGGTTTCCCCGCAACACATGCTTTTTTATAAAAATGAATTTTAGGGGGGAAATAATTCATTTGATTTAATTATTTCATGGAGAGTTTGAAATAAATGCATAAATAAATTAATATATAAATTAATATATATATATAAATGTGTGTGTGTGTGTGTCATAAAGAGCAGATGGCAATTCATAAGTTGTAGTAATTTTTTTTCCAATTTGCTTCTAGGAACAAGTGAATCTTCTGGATATGCATCAATTTCTATAGCAATTGGTAACTTTTATGCTGGAAACTGTAACAAGAAGTCACGCTATTGTACAGTTGCTGCAACAAGTGATGAAGAGACCATATCAGAAGATGAAAGAGAAAATTTAGAAGAGTTCAGACCTAACAAGTCAAGTAAGCTTTTCATATTTTTTTCAAAAGTAGATAGCTACAGAATTAATATAAATGAATAATAAATACTGAATACAGAAGAGTATAGTCAATTAAATCTCTATAATACAAACACTCTTACATCCCCTCTGTAGTAAAATATTGGATGAAAAAGTATATTTCTAACTTGAACTTCTTTTTTTCTATAAAGGTACAGCTTCAGAATGTGAATCAGAGGACGATATTTTGTCTTCTAGCACAGTTGTCTTATGCGTCGAAAACCATTCACCCTTGTCTGTATCTAACGAGAAAAGGCGAAAGCAGACTTCGCAGAAGCGTACCCCTATCTGGAAAAAAGTTACCAGTCGACAGCCTATTCCACCTGAACCAGACTTTGAAAATGACTCTCGCATATCAGAAAATATCGAGGATGACTTAGTGAGCCCATTTCAGTTTTTTTGCGAAATTTATTGATAAAGATATTCTTGATATTATTGTTAGTCAAAGTAATTTATATTCTGTGCAGAAAAATGTAAATCGTCCTCTAAAATTGACTAGGGAAGAATTTGAGCAGTGGCTGGGACTGTCTATTTGGTTTAGCCTCTGTAAAATAAGTAATACTCGTGAGCACTGGAATGATGGTATGAAAGATGAGCGTTACACAAGCTTGATGACTCGTGATAGGTGGGAAGAGATAAAAAGTAATATTCATTTTGTAGATAATTCTCAGCTGTCTGGTGATGATAAAATAGCTAAAGTACGCCCCTTCGTGGAACATTTGAGAGCTAAATTTAAAGAAATTCCAATGATCAGAGATATATGCATAGATGAGTCTATCATTCCATTCAAAGGCCATTCTGCACTAAAACAATATATCCCAAAGAAACCGCACAAATGGGGTTTCAAATTTTTTGTTAGCTGACAAAGAGGGAATGGTGTACGATTTTATTCCATACACTGGAAAGATTCAACCAGTTGATGACCCTACAGTTCCTGATCTTGGGGCTAGTTCAAATATAGTTTTGCATTTAGCTCAAAGCATTCCAAATGGCAAAGGATACAGACTGTTTTATGATAATTGGTTTACATCTTTGCCATTGCAAGTTTGCTTAGCAAAACGTAAAATATGGTCTTGTGGCACTGTTCAGTCAAGAAGGTTGCCAGGTCTCACATTTTCTTCAGATAAAGAAATGCAGGCTAAAGGTAGAGGTACTTTTGAGGAATGGGACACAAATGTGGATGGGGAAAGAGTAACAGCAATCAAGTGGTTTGACAGCAGGGCTGTTCATGTGTTATCAACTTTTGCCACAGCGTATCCTGTTGTTCAAAAGGAAAGGTTTGATCGTAAGACAAAGGAGAATGTAACAATAACTTGTCCAAATACTGTACATGAGTACAACAAAGCAATGGGTGGGGTAGACTTACATGACCAGATGGTTTCTCTCTATAGATTCTCATTCAAATCAAAAAAATATTACCACAGAATTATTTGGCATTTGTTTGATATGGCATTAGTCAATGCTTGGCTAATGTACAAGAGGTCATGCAATGCTATGGATATTCCTCCTAGAAAGCAAAATAAGTTATCATATTTTAAAGTTAGGGTAGCTAAGGCTTTGATGTTTGCTGGGAAAGTGACACAAACAAGCAAAAGAAAGAGACCATCTATCGAACAACCCCCCAAAAAAGTTGGGAATCAGGGCTTACCTCTACCTGATATTGATGTACGATATGATGGTCTCCATCATTTGCCTGATGTTGGTTCTGTTAGGCATATGTGTAAAATGGTTGGTTGCAAGAGACGAATTGTAACATTCTGCCAAAAATGTAATGTTTTTTGTGCATTGCACAAATAAACAAATGTTTCACAGAATTTCATATTAGGAATCAATAAATTCCATATCCTGATTCAATTGTAATAGTATATATAAATGTAATATGCAATTCCAAACCCATTTAATATGTTTGATGTAATAGTTTATAATATGTTAATAAAATTTTTGAGTTGAATTCAATGTTTTATTCTCCGTAGAGTTTCACATATTTTTAGCTCCATGTGCCGTGGTGCCCAATTTCATCCACCTTCATTAAAAATATAAATAAAAGAAGAAGTATAAATTTTAATGCCTACACTGCTTCTTTGCATCTCATTTACCACAATTATTAATATATTTTTAAAAAATAATGGAAATAAATAGACCTCGGCAGTTAAGGGTTAAGAGAGCTTATCATGCTTATTTTGGAATTAAATTAGGAGATCAAGACAAAAGTTGGGCTCCACACAAGGTTTGTCTTACGTGTGTTGCGGCACTAAGGAATTGAAGCGAAGGTAAAAAGAAAAGTTTGCCATTCAGGATCCCATCCCTATGGTATGGCGCGAGCCTAGAAACCATACCGATGACTGCTACTTCTGTTCTTGCAATGTTAAAGGTTATAATGCAAAGAATAAAGAGAGCCTTCAATACCCAAGTCTTCCATCTGCAATAAGGCCGGTGCCCCATGGTCCAGAATTTCCTATTCCCTGCCCACCCGAGAGTCTGGGTCAATACAATTCAGATTCTGATTCAGCTCCAAATCCAGACAACGATGATGTTTATGAACAGCCAACAGCTGACCAACATCCTAAACCATTAACTCAAGCCGAACTAAATGACTTAGTCAGGGATTTGAATTTGCCGAAGGACTCTGCAGAACTTTTGGGGTCTAGATTGCAGGAGAACAATTTATTGGCATCCGACACATACTTCACTTGGTACAGAAGTCCTGAAATGTTTGCAAGTAAAGAAGGTAAATATATTTTGTTTCTTTCAGTTATTTTTTTATTCTTTCATAAACAAGCAATATGCTTGTCCAAGAGCTAGGAGCTATTTAATTCTGCTTTAATTAGGTTTTACTCTATCACCTAAAGATTTCGTGCTACAAGGGGTGTTGTAATACCTCATCTGTCCCCAAATGTTAACCACCCATTGATGGGAGGGGAGAGAGTATTTTGCTGGGAATGGGACTGGTTGTTATATATATTTACCCTACATTATTATGTAAGCGTTACTGGAGTCTATAACAACAAAATTTATGGTTTAGCATGTGCAATCCAATGTTGGTCTCAATAAGATGGTTCACATTTGGGGATAAATGGGGGATTTATGACACCCCCTTTAGTAAGAAAACCATACGTGATAAGGAAAAACTAACTATATTTTTGAGATCAGCGTACTCAAATTATATAGAATCACCAACTAGTTTGTAAAAATCAATCGACAAGTTTTCAAATGTGTACTGGTGTAATTTATTTCATGAGTGATCAGTGATTGTATTAATAATTGATTTGATATAGGCTACTTTACTTAGCATTCAGCAAGACATCATAAGTTTCATAACCTGAGGATATTCTGTTCAATGGGAATTTTTAGAGAAATTAGCACACACAAAGCATAGAAAGTTGACTATTATAAAGTTTAAGTTATTAAAGACTTAATAATTTAAAATAGCAGGACTATAATACAAAGGGTGATCCAGAGAAATGGGACCCAAAAGAAACCCCTGTAACTCTTAAAGTATAAGTCCTTTTATAAAATCATACGCATCATTCGAAAGAGGATAGTTACAAGTTTGTACAGGATTGTATAGGTTTTGACAATACAAGACAAGATAAGATACAAAACAAAATAAAAGTGTTAGTTAAAACTAACCCTTCAAGATCACTGCATGGACTGTGGAACAGCTGCGTTTCATAACTGAGCAATATTATGAGCATGGAAGAAGTGTAGTTTCAGCTCAAAGATCTTTCAAGACAAATTTTCAGATTTCAAAATCACCTTCTAAGAAAGTAATCAGTCGGTGTGTCAGAAATTTTTCCCTAACTGGCAGCATTGGAAAAAGAAAACCAACTGGAAGAGTGCGCACAGCAAGGATAGATGAGATCATTAACAGAACTCATGAAATTGTACAGGATAATCCTAACATAAGCATCAGATGTGCTTCTCAGCTGTTAGGAGTTGGATATGGAACAACACACCGTATATTCAAGCAAAATTTAATGCTCTTTCCATATAAAATTCAAACAGTGCAACAACTAAATGATGGAGATTTCGCACGAAGATGACAATTCTGTCAATGGATCCAACAGAAGGTAAATGACACCACCAATTTTCTAGCAACTTTGATTATGTCAGACGAAGCCCATTTTCACTTGAATGGAACTGTAAACAAACAAAATTGTCATTTCTGGGCAACAGAAAATCCATTGAATATTACCGAAGTCCCGTTGCATAGTCAGCGTGTAACTGTTTGGTGTGGTCTTACTGCATCTCAGATCATAGGGCCGTACTTTTTCGAGGATTCCACCGGAAACACAGTCACTGTAAATGGTGATCGCTACGAAAAAATGTTGACCAATTTCCTTGTTCCTAAATTAAGAGATCTTTGTTAGAAAACCACTGGTTCCAACAAGACGGAGCTACCTGCCATACCACGAGGAACTGCATGGCAGTTTTGCGTCAAACGTTTCCAGGCGAGTTAATCTCAAGATTTGGAGACGTTGAATGGCCCGCAAGGTCTCCGGATTTTTCTCCCTTAGATTATCTCTGGAGATATTTAAAGAGTAGGGTCTACAGAAATAACCCAAGGACCTTGCAAGAATTGAAGGCCACCATCACAAATGAGATACAGGCCATACCACCGCACACTCTTGCAAAAGTGATGCAGAACTTACAAGTGAGAACACTGGAATGCTTGGTAACTAATGGAGCACATTTGAAAGGAGTCATTTTAAAAAAATAAATATTTCATAATAAACTTGTAACTCTACTCTTTCGAATGATATATAGTTTTTATGAAAGGAATTAAATATTAAGAATATTTGGCTTTTTTTTATGGGTCCCATTTATCTGTATCACCCAGTATAAACCCTAAATAGATGATATGTACTTCTGAATACACGAAAGGCCTTGGAATCATTTTTCCTTTTAGGTTTGCATTATATATATATTACAGCAATCCCTTGCCAACTGCAAGTTTTGCGACTGTGGAACCTAACCCCCTATTTCCCATAAGCCTTTAGTTTTACCAACCATGGGGGTTTTCAGGAATGTAACCCCTGCAGTTGGCAAGGGATTGCTGTATTTTGTTTATGTTTGCATTTCTAAGTGTAATTATGGCCTCTAAGCATCGAGTTGATGTTGATAGTGATGTGAAGGTCATCCCATCATTATTAAAGGTACATAAAAATATTCTTATTCACTGTTAATATTTAATGTTGTTTTGTTTGTTAATGTTCATGTTAATATATATATTAATGTTATTTTGTTCATACAGGTACATATTTCTCATGTTTATTGAGTGAATAGGATGCATAATTAAGGAAAATAGTGATTGTCAACCACAGCCATGGAACCTAACCCTCTATTTCCCATAAGCCTTTACTTTTACCAACCACAGGGGTTTTCAGGAATGTAAGCCCCGCAGTTGGAGAGGGATTTCTATCTATCTATCTATCTACACACACACAACGTCTCATTTTACACATGGGCTATATTCCTGGAAAAAAGCACATCGCATGATTCTATTTAAAATTAATCCTTATTTTCCATAGGCCCCATGTTATAAATGTGCATTATATTCCTGAGCAGCACAGAGCCACCCATCAAACATTATAATAAGTCAATTTAAGCATAAAAATTAAGTCAAATAGTAATAAACATGCATCATAATACTCAGAATCAATTTGACATAATAAATAACTTATAAAATAATATTTAATCCTTAATTAATATTTAAATCATTTTTAGTCCCATTGCCCTAGCAATGTCCATCACTTTTTTACCATGCTCAAACCTCTTAAGCACTTCCAATTTAACTTCTAAGTTGATGGCTTTAAATTGCTTCTTCGAAGAAGCTGAATTGTCCTTTGCACTTAAACTTGCATGCTTAGGGGCCATTGTTCAAAGTCACTTTGATGAATAAACACCAAAAAATACACAGAAAAGATGGTAAATATGCAGACAACAGCAGGGTCATACCAAGGCAGGGGTGAGCAGTGCCACCATTCAGGGCACCAACGTGTGTGGAGTACCAAATTGTTTATTTTAGAGCCATCACAGAATGAAATTTAAATTAATTAATTATGTATTATGTATTTTAATGAATTTGTGCGTGTTCCAAATTTAATATAATGGGGGTGGGGGTGGGGGGTGCATAAGGACTGCCTTGCACAGGGTGCCATCATGGGTTGGTACAGCCCTGGTCAACACACAAATGGGCAGCCCAAGCAATGTGGAGTGGTCAAACAAGTTCCAAAAGGGGGAGAGAGCGAGTTGTTAAGCATTTGCACATGTTCAAACTTGTTCATTCATGCGGAGATTGCAGGCAGTATGCGTAATATTGGTTTATATCAGGGGTGGGGAAACTTTTCAGTACCAAGGGCGAAAATCGATAACATAAACACCTCCGCGGGCGTCTGGCAAATTTTAAGCTTATATACAGCGTGTCCCAAAGAAATGTATACCCACTTTGTTCGATAATACCAGCTATGAGGTTAATAAATATATTACTTTTTATATGTTTTTTAATAAAGAATTTTCTCCTGAATCTAAATATGTAATTATTTTTATTAAAAATTGAAGAACAAAAAAGTTACAGATGTTTAAATTATAATTATTATTTTCGAGACTTCATGTGCGATATTTTCTAATATTTTAACAAACTGTTTTGAGATACTTATGTTTAGTGTTGATATTGAAGCATAAATGTTGTAATTATTAGTTAATTCAAAAAATTTACAAATTCCATGGTTAAATGACACTTTATCTAAAATGTTTGACGTCTTCCAGAACGTTGTTTTTGTAAGTTTTGCACAGTGCCATCGGTTTCAAACTTATCTCGTATACGTGCAAAAATATTAGAAAATATCGCACGGTCTCGAAAATAATAATTATAATTTAAACATCTGTAACTTTTTTGTTCTTCAATTTTTAATAAAAATAATTACATATTTAGATTCAGGAGAAAATTCTTTATTAAAAAACATATAAAAAGTAATATATTTATTATCCTCATAGCTGGTATTATCGAACAAAGTGGGTATACATTTCTTTGGGACACGCTGTATATAAGATGTATTTTAAAAAGCTATTTGCTGGGCTGTAAATAAATAATTTTTAGTAAATAATAAATACCTAAGCGGGCGAATTGAAATTAGCTCATGGGCGAGGGTTTCCCCACCCCTGGTTTATATAGTGCTTAAAGTGAATTCATTCCTAAATAATCTAGTGTGTTATAGTGATTCTGCGTAAAGTAGTATATACCACATGGGTCATTCCATGTCAACTCAGCCACAAAATGGTACTTTTTGCACTCACCCCTTTCAATTTTGCTCATACTTGGCACAATAGCAGATATACATGCCAAACTTAAATTCCCAAATTATTAGAGCTGACTGACCTTTGGTTACTGAGATACAAGGTCACAAAGTTGTGACATTTTGACCTTTTTTGTGTTAAATGACTATTTTCAAAACGGTGTAACTAAAAAACTATTAAAGCTAGAGCATTGATTTTGGTCTCATTTTAAAGCTCTTTAGTAGCCCCTTGTTTATTGTCTCTTGTTAAATATCTCTACTGTGAAAAATAAAAAAATCCCTTCAAAAGTTGACCTTTGACCTTGAATAAAAAAAAAATACCTTCTCCTAAAAAATTCAATTTTTTTACATTAATACCTTGAGTCATGTACAACAAAATCCCAAGAAGCTGTAAGTGGCTGATAACTAGTTCAATGTATAAAAAATAATGAATTCAAGCAACATTTTGAAAAAAGTCATTTTATACAAAAATTGTCAAAAAGTCAGAGCTGGCTCATCAGAGCTAATAGGTGAATCAATATCAGCCTGTACATTCTCAGCATGATCACATTGCTCTCTCTCTTGTCGCTTCTCTTCTCGCATCTGCCTTTTCTGTCGCTTCTGAACCTTTTCTGTGAGTACTTTGTTTACCCCAGAGTAGTAGCTACTCTGTCACTTAGCATGCTTTTCATAAAGAGTATGTCAGTATCGATGGCATCTTGTTCGGCCTGAGTTTTCCCCTTTTTCGCAGCCGCCATGTCTTTCAACACTGTGTTCTTATAAAATTTCGTCGTCAGGCTCAATTCTGATTTAAACTTCATAATTCCAGGATCATCAGCCCGTCTTCTATCCTCATTCTTTTTCATAAGCATCATGTAGTCTTTGTCATAGTAAGTTTTAATCACTCGGCCAATATTGTTCCTGCCTGTAATGGTCGGGACATTCGCCTTCTGGTAATGCAAAAGCATTGTCAATGGTGGCAGATAAAGCCTGGTCCCAATGCATATCCCGAAGGTTTGCTAACAGACATAGTAAGACCTGCCTATTAGTTGGCAGTTTGCAGCCCTTTATTTCCTTTTCTTCTTCTCGGGGTACGGTGCCCAATAACATTCTGACATATATCATCTTGCCGTGTATCCATGATTAAATTCTCTATTCACAACATCAAATCACTGTCAAGGGAAAAGAAAAGAGCATCATTAAAATTAAATGCAATAAAATAATAAGTGGAAAATTTGTGGGTCAGCATTCCAGACCCGGAAATGAAAATCTGATAAAATGTGCTATTTTCACACTTATTTATGAAGTTCATAAGCTGAAATAGCAATACTTGCTGGTACGACGGTGCTAGCTCAAACATGCACCGATCTCCAAGAAAATTTACAGGGGTGTTTCCTAGATAAATACACAACACTAAAACTTTGAACAGCATTGTAGAACCATTTTTTGATTTTTGGAGGGCAACAGTCACACCCTAGTGTGCAGTTCAGATGTACCGCATGGTGATTGCTGTGTAATTCAACTATATTTTGGTGTAATTTGACTATTTCACCAAATTTGCAAAATTTGCCTAATATTTTGACAAGCACAAAAATAGCCAAATTATCGCGATAAATGAAATGCCAAGTGTCAATTTTGCAGGGTCTGAGTTTATTTATAATGTTTTTTATACAGATATCCCTCATTTAGAGTGGCTAATGCATTCCTAAAAAATGGTGTCTTAAAAAAAAATGCACAAAGCAAAAAGCATTTTCCCATAGGAATATATGGGGCATTCCAGGACAAATCACCCAAAAATTAAAAAATTTGTCAACTCTTGACCCAGATTTTAATGAAAAATGACATATGGGGTTCTTCTGGGTGCTGATTTCACTGGTTCAAATAAAAAAGCTCTATGACTCATAGTTTTTGAGATATGGGCCCCCACTTTACCACCTAACTTTAATGGGAAATAACTCCCAAACATCTTGTTGTAGACCTATAAAACTATACATTTTTAGAATCAGCATGAAGAGATCTATTAAATGATACCACATTTAAATGTGTAGAACAACCAGTGGTGGGCACGCACAACGAATTTTGTAGCGTCACAGCCGCAACTCTGCTGAAATAGTTGCGCCGCACGCGCAAGCCTTTTCAAAAAGTTGCGCCGCAAGCGCAACGCGCAACTTTTGAAAAATAAAAAAAATAATATTAAAATAAAAAGCATTTTTACAAGTTAAACAAAATATATCTGATACAGAAAAAGATAATATCAATATTTTATTACAATATATAATAAATGCAAAAAAATCACTACATAAGAGCCAGGTTCCCCTTCATGAACACCAGCATCTCAAAGTGTGGATCGGAGAGTCCAGCCCGTTTTGGCTTCAGAACATCCTTCCCCAAAGAGAACAGACGTTCTACAGCCGCACTTGAGGGAATGGGTGTGTTATACTGCACAAAGAGGTCTGTCAGTTCCTTGCAAGTGAACACGTTCCTCGCGATATTTTTCTCTGGCCTCTGGTCCAGGAAACTGTTCACCAGCATTGTGCTCTCCTTCTTCTGTTTGCTGATTACTCCTGTGTCGTACTGCTGCTCGAGGAAGTCCCCTTTGTCTGCCGCTTCCGCATCACTGCTGCTGAACTCTTCATCCTTCCTGGCCCTGTCCACCAACGACACAACTTTGCTGGTGACCATCCTCCTCAACTCCTCCAGGTCTATTCCTGGCACCAGCTCTGGCCATCTTGACAGTTTAAACTGCGGGTTGAAGGCAGTAGCTAAGAAGCAGTCCATGTCTGTAAAGACATGGCCAAACCTGCCCATCAACCCCTCAGTCAAGGCCTCTGTCAGAGGGAGGCAGACGGCCAACTCTTTGTTGTGCTTGTGCCTGTTGAGACTGGAGAGGCAGAGGATCAAGGTGGGCACCAAGACACCCATGTAGGCTCTCCCCTCCGCCTGCAGGACATCTAGGCTCTTGGCCACCGGCTCCATGACCTGCCGATAGGCCTTGAAGAACTCCTGGTCACCTGGAAAAATAACTTTATATAAGTTCTGTAAGTAAAAGTTGTTAACATGGAAACTTATACATTTTGTAATTTAATTTTTTCAACTAACTTGACTAATTTCAGCTTCTTTTGGTCAGTCTCATACCTTAAAGTATAAAAACAAATTACAAATGAAATCAATCAAATCACTTAGTTAATAAATATTAAATAAAGAGTCTAATATGCAATAATGTAAAATTTTAAGCCTTAAGCTGCGGGCCTCTATGGATATGCGCACGCAGGAATGTGTAAAAAAAAATGGAAAAAACTTTATTCAAAGTTTATCCAGACCTCCATTTCATGATATATTTTATTACAAATTAGTTTAGATATCCATACAAGCATCATACTTTCTAATGTCATTGAAAGAAAATGAAAATTAAAGGGAATAACTACAGAATTTCTTAGTTTATAATGGCACATATATGTTAAAATTTCACTTTGAAGCATATTCGATTATAATATTTAAAAGTTTCAAACCTGGACTCGATGCACCTCATCAGTGTCCTTCACAACATACTCTCCATGTAGCCGCCAGGTATCATGGTAGCAAAGTCCATGAACGTGGGGTCCACAACAGAGAAGGGGATCATGTTGTCCACAAACATGTTGATGAGCTATAGAATTAAATATAAAAGTAAAATTTATTTTACATCTTGTCAATTTGCTATAATGTTACATTCATAAATTTAATTCAGTAGGTTAATTTTTGAAAAAAATGTTAAGCAAATTATTGAAATCAAATTTTCCTGACTCACCTTATGTTGGAAGGTAGCTTTGCTGATGTTGTGCCTACACTTGGATGGGCCTGCCATCTCCATCAAGGTTGGTTGATGGCACATCATCTGCCTCTTGGTGGCAGCTTTGTGCAAGGATGCATGGCATTTCTTGCAGGGTTGGCAAGAAGGCCACTTTTTTTGAAAAAGCCCACCCCAGGTGGGTTTTTTCACCTAAAACCCGAAAAAACCCGGGTAAAATTGGTTTTTTTCATATGTCCATATGATAGTTCATATTAGACCTACCTATTCTTATTTTTATAATAATACTGTACTGTACCATACACTATTAATATAACATTTGTCTTGTTTTTAGCAAAAAGGTTGCCTTCCAGGCAATTAAGCATAAAAAGTTATTATTTTCTCAGATTGAGCTTCACAACAAAATTTGGAAAACATGGACCAATTTAAACTAAATTTGGTGTGGTAAATTATCCTATTTGTTAGGCTATACTTCCTATGGAAGACAGGCCCCTGTGTCTTCTGCTGGAAGTAGATGAATTACAGCTCCCAAAGGGAACTTAATTCAGCTAGTTATATCTATTTAATTCATATTACTGAATATTTTTTTTTATTTCACAGTTAAATAAAACAAACTGGCAACAGCATATTTATCTTTACTGCTAGCCTACAGAATTAGTCTGTTTGAAGTTATAACTGCATTAAATAATGCCAAAGACCTTTAGATCAGGAAGAAAATCAGGGCATGAATGGAGTGAAGTCAATATTATTGATGGGACTAGTAAAGTTAGATACAAACATTGCAATAATGAAATAAGTAATAAAATAGAGCAAATAAAAATGCATTTAATGAAATGTTTGAAACACACGGAATCAAGAAACAAGACTGACAATACTGCCAGTACATCATCTTCATACTGCCATGACATAGACCTCTCAGATGATCCACTCATCCTCACCACCACTGACACAATTACAGATGAAAAAAAGAAAAATTCAAAAGAAAGTAAGCAATTTTGGCATGACAACAACAACTTTGCAGAAAAATGTCATTGATAACAAAATAGCCAAATTCTTTTATGCAAATAATATTCCATTTCTATGTGCAGAGTCTAAGTATTTTATTGAAATGATAGAGACTAAGACCAAGCTACACTCCACCTTCCTGTCGAAATTTGTCTGGTCCACTTTTAAATACAATCTATGAAGAAGTAGAAAATTCCTTGAAGATGCAGTTGACTGAAGAATCAGGATGTATAACACCCTGATTGGCTGATGTCTACACTCTATAACCTGCTACCTCACCCAAAGAGTTATACCTATAGGTCTATTTGTTGACTCATGTTTGCTTGCTTTGCATGTAAAATCATTATAGGCGCCTATACGACAATTTTTAAAAATAATTGCATATGCACTTCTTAAGTTTCATGAAAAAACCCAGAAGTGGGTAAAATAGTGGGTTTTTTCAAGTGGTTTAAAAAAAAAAAAAAAAAACCAGGTGGGTTTTTTCGGGCTGGGCCCACTAGTGCCAACCCTGGTTTCTTGGCTTCTTTTGTCCCGTCCATACAGCAGTCCAAAAACTTCTGAAGGCAGTAGCCGTGCTTACTCTCCATATGCTTCCGGAGGCTGTATCTTGACTTCTTGTTGGCTGAGAAGACCTTCTTATTGGGCCTGCAGCGGACACACTCATACAGGAAGTTGTCCGTGTGGCCCTATGCCTGGGCCTGACCCTTGAACTCAAAAAAGTCGGCCAAGTAAGGCCAGGGGTTAACGGTAGGGGCCCCCGATCCTGAAGCGGAAACCTCAGACACACTTGCTTCAGTCTCAGGGGAATGGCTGTCAACATTCTCAGTCACTTCAACCTCTCTGTCCATGTCCTGGTCAGCAGAATCAGTGCTGTCGGCCACAGACACCACAAAATGATCCATAATACTAGTACTAAAAAGTAAAAAGAAACGAAAACAACAGAAAGTCAGACAGTGATACTGGCGCATTGAGAATGTGACTGAATGTAAATGTAAACAATTGAAGTGCAGTGTTGCCAGATAAAAATATTTAAGTTACATTCGCTTGGGTTATTTTTACAAAGTAGTAATATTAAATGTTGCACGTTAATCTTAAAACTGCATATATAAGTTGCGCCGCAAACAATTCCGCAACTCTCTGTAAAAATGTGCGGCGCAAGCGCAACCAAAAATGTTGCGCCGCAACTGCCCACCTTTGAGAACAACATATATCAAGGCAATGACTACTGGCTTCAGTGGCTTGTAAATAAACCCCCAATCACTTTGATTGGCCAGTTCTGAAGTGTTGCTATAGGAATGTACATCTGACTATTGAAATTGTAAATTATCGGCTCATTCCATGACAAATCATGGGGAAAAAAAAAAAAAAAGTTCACCATACCCTCATAGATTTTGCTTAAATTTGGTTTATAGAATGGTCTATGCTAGTAAGTACCAAATTTCAAATATCGGCTCAATCGGAGTTATGGTTCAAAAGTTATGCTCCCCCATTTTTTGAAGGGGGAATGAAAACAAAATTTTCAAACCACCATAACTCAGTCCCTAATTGACATAGATCAGTGATTTAAAGTGTGTATGAAAGGTAATTGCACACAACAAATTATCATAAGCAGAAAAAAAGGCTAAAATTAACAGAAAAAAAGTTATGACACTTTATTCCATTTGAAGGGGTCCTGCCACCCCCACCCTAAATTACAGATTTTTTTTAAAATTTTCATGTATGCAAAAAATGAGTTTCAACCTTATTCTATCAAAAAATGTGTATTTGCATATAAAATAGGTATTTACAGATTTGAAAATGACTACTTTCACTTGAGAGAATAATTTCTAACAAACTGTTCAACATTCTCATTGACTTCTGGTATATAGATTGGTGTACTTGTTAAAAATGTTAATACATATACAGTACTGGCCAAATTATTAGGAATTTTTTTAAAATTTCATTTTTTGGTATAAAATGTTAAATTAAACCAATTTTAAACGTTGAAAAGTTATTTATTTCTACACAAGAATACATGGTCATTATTTAGCAATAGTTTAGTACTTAGTTTGACCCACCTTAGCTGCCATAATGGCTGCGACACGCTTCGGCATGCCATGAATCAATTTTTTGCATAATTCTTTAGTCGAACGAAGCGTGTTTGTTTGTCAGTTGTCGTTTGGTTGTCATGCGATGCGGGTGTGTTTCTCTTTCTTTTACGTGTCATTGTAACTACCATTTAATTTAAATAGTGTATTTACCCAATTTCGGCAATTATTTGTTACAGTTTTTAAGTGAATTTGAAAATGGGGCGAAAGAATGACTCGAGTCCACGGAAAATTGGGCAAATACAGGTTTTATTAACTTCTTCTACATTTAAACAAAAGGAAATCGCTGCCAAACTCCATGTTTCACCACAGTCAGTACTTCGTATTAAGAAAAAAATGGTATTTGGAGAAAATATAGGCCCCAAAAGGGTTGGAAGATGCGGCATAAAAAGGGTAATGACTCCAAGAACTGATAGACAGATTGCAATTTTGTCTCTTAGAAATAGAAGAGCTACTTGCAAAAACATTTCCAGTAGTCTAGCGGCTGATGGCATCAATATTAGTCGTAGAACAGTCAACAGGAGGCTTCTAACTGCCGGCTTCAAAGCCTACCGCCCAAGGAAGAAGCCCAGGCTCACTGAGGCTATGAAGAAGGCACGTTTTGCATGGGCAAAGGAACACATTAACTGGACTAGTGAGGATTGGGAACAGGTAAAAATAATATTTAACATTAAATAGAATGTTAATACAGTAAATACAGTATGCATAGAAGTGTATTTACAGTACGTGATAAAACTGCAATAAAAATATCTGTAAAGCAGCAAGTCATACTGTACTTCGTTTTAGTTGTACTTCATACGCTATGCACTGACTCTTTCACAGGGCTTTCTTTGATTGCAGGTGGTGTTCTCCGATGAGTCAACGATTGCCGTGCTTGACGATCGTGTTCAAAGTGTAAGAAGGAGGCCTGGAGAAGAATTTTTGCCCGAGTGTCTGATGAAAACGGTGAAATTTCCACAAAAGATCATGGTTTGGGGAGCAATTTCTGTGCATGGAACTAGTCGTTTGAGCATTGTTGAGGGGAATATGAACCGTCAAGTATATAGAAGTACTAAGAAGACGTCTACTGCCTCAAATAAGGGAATGGTATGGTAATAGACGTTGGATTTTTCAACAAGACTCAGCTCCATGCCACACGGCAAAGTCGGTTAAAAAATGGTGTCATGAAAATAGTGTTCGGTTGCTCCCATGGGCTGGAAATTCTCCAGACATGAACCCAATCAAAAGTTTATGGTGTATTTTAAAGGACGTAATCCATGAAACGCCGATAACAACAAAACACCAACTCATAGAGCGACTTATTCAAGTCTGGTTTCACTCTACACGTATTAAGGAATTATGCAAAAAATTGATTCATGGCATGCCGAAGCGTGTCGCAGCCCTTAAGGCAGCTAAGGGGGGGTCAAACTAAGTACTAAACTATTGCTAAATAATGACCATGTATTCTTGTGTAGAAATAAATAACTTTTTAACGTTTAAAATTGGTTTAATTTAACATTTTATACCAAAAAATGAAATTTTTAAAAAATTCCTAATAATTTGGCCAGTACTGTATGTTAAACTAGTATTCTAAGAACTAAACATAAAACACTAGTACCTACCATAAAATATCTTCCCCCATTCGATTGTTGGGTAAATTGGTTGAACAAAAAATCCCATGTGGACATTAAAAAAGTGGCAATCCTACCCAGGATAACTATTGCCTAACTAGAGAGATCTTTATTTTGTTTTCTGTGATGCGCAAAGCATTCAGTGTTCTCATTTAATGTATATATTTTTTTTCATTTTGAACAGATTTATGTACATATACGTATAGTGTTTTAAATAAGTAAGTGTTTGATGAAAATGTCCACACATAAAAGCTATAACAAGAGCTGTTGCAACCCTTCTGAACTGTGCAAAAAGCCTATTCTGCGAAACTTGAGGCCACTTCCAAAGCTGTTGTTGAAAATAGTGACCCTAAATATAATTTCAGTGACGAATCAGAAGTTTGTATAAATTGTCTGAAATTAATTAATAAACACGCAAAACCTGAAGAATTATTCTGACTGCCAGAAGCAATAACTAGTAGTACTGAAAGTATGACTACTTCACCTGACATATCCCCAGAAAAAATTCCAAGAAAATGTACTGAATTGGATAAAGATATTCAACGAGAAGATCTTAATGCAACTTTGGAGCAACTTCATGTCACCCAAGTGAAATTACGTAAGTAACTAGCTATTAATGTGTGTACAGCTAATGCATTTTTATACTGTCAGCTGAAATTTAATTCAGATATAGTTGTCTTATACCTAATACATATATATGAAATTATCTAAAAAATATACTTCAGTTCAGAAATTCAGATTGTTGCCACTAGATATGTCATACTTATATTTATTAATTAATTAATTGTATTTCAAATATTTTTCAGATGCCCTGAGCAGTGGAAGCAGATCAAAGGCAGTTTCACAAAAATACAAAAAAGCTTCAACCTCCCTCAAGAGGAAATTGGAAACTGCATTTGCCACTGAAGTTCAAGATGTTGGTGAGCCACTGAGTAAACAGTATCTCAAAGAAGCAGATTTGGAGAGGTAAGAAACTAAAAATAATTAATGAGATGACTTTGAACTATTGATGTATGTATGTAAATACCTGTATATAGGTACACTTTTATAGGTTGTCATGTTTGGATATATATGTAGACATTAGCTATATTTCCTAAAATGTGACATCATCCCATATACAAAATATACTGGTATATGTTCAAATTCATGAAGTACAGTACTTCCTTACTTCTTGAATAATATAAATCATGTACTTACATCCTTAATATTGTACAGTAATTTGGGGTTATGTTTTTTTTATAGGTACAAAAACCTTATGAGTGATCTTGTACAAGACTTCAAATCCTCATCATTGTACAAAAGGAGGCTTCAGATACTTACACACTCACCATTTCCTATTTCTAGGACAATGGATTTGTATGGTACAACCAGATACATGGATGACAAAGCCAGACATTTGAAACATACATTCGGTATTATGCCACAGATTCCTATCTACAGTAAAGGAAGAAAACTAACTGAAGATATCTCTGAAATAAAGGAATTCTACAAAGATGATGAAGTCAGTTGTTTGTGTGCAAGGAAATCTGATTGTGTTAGCATAAGAAATAAAGATGGTGAAGAAGAGTACAAGCAAAAATGTCTAATTTAGTGATGCACCAGAGGCTGGAGGGCCAGAACTTCTAGCTTAAGTGTTTTTTCCTCCAGCCAGAGGCTGGAGGTTCCGGCCAATTGATTTATTTCAGTATTTATATGTGTGTGTGTGGTGTGTGTGTGTGTGTGTGTGTGTGTGTGTGTGTGTGTGTGTGGTCCATTGTCTCATCTATTTAGGGTTTATATATATTATAGTCCTGCTATTTTAAATTATTAAGTCTTTAATAACTTAAACTTTATAAAAGTCGACTTTCTATGCTTTGTGTGTACTAATTTCTCTAAAAATTCCCATTGAACAGAATATCCTCAGGTTATGAAACTTATGATATTTTGCTGAATGCTGAGTAAAGTAGCCTATATCAAATCAATTATTAATACAATCACTGATCACCCATAAAATAAATTATTATTACAGTCACTGAGAACTGAAATATCAATACAATCACTGATCACTCATAAAATAAATTATTATTACAGTCATCTGAGAACTGAAATGATGTTTTATAGAATTAAAACTAAAAGTTGTCAGAATTGAGTTTCATGTACTTGGTACCTCCAGCCGGAGCAGGAGGTTTTCTAAAATGGCCGGAACTCCTGCTCAGCCGGAGCCAGAGCTCCAGTGCATCACTAACATCTATTACTAGGAAATTTAAAAGAATTATATTCAAAATATAAAAACAATGATAATAGCATAGGGTTTTCTACCTTTGCCAATCTGAGGCCTAAATGGTGTGTAATTGCTGGAGGCAAAGGAACCCACTCAGTTTGTGTTTGCACCCACCACCAGAATCCTAAACTCATGGTATCAGCAATTGCAGAGAAAAACTTAACCTATTACACACTTATGGACAAAAGTGCTTGTGATATAAATTCTTCTACATGCATGTTACATGGATGTCAAGAATGTCCTGGTAGCATAGGCATATTTAATTTCTTAAATACTATATCTTCCTTGACAAGCAGAGATTCTGTCGAATATGTTCAGTGGACTAATACAGATAGATCAACATTGGAAACTCATACCATATAGCTTCTCCAGATGAATTTATTGAACACCTTTCAGAAAACATTTTTTCTCTTACTAGGCACCACTACATTGCAAAAAGCCAGAGTCAGTATTTCAAGACTATGAAACAGAATCTTCACTGTGATGAAATACTTGTGCTAGGGGATTTTGCAGAAAACTATTCATTCATCACTCAAGATGAACCACAAAGTTTTCACTGGACAAATGACCAGGTGACCCTCCATCCATTTGTGGTGTATCACATGAAGGATGAGGAATTAATTCATACTAGTTACTGTATTATTAGCAATTGTCTTGAGCACTCAACATCAGCAGTTCACACTTTTCAGCAATATTTAATGAAGGATATTAAACAGAAATTCCCCAATGTACAAAAAGTAATTTATTTCTGATGGGTGTGAAGGCTGAGTGGAATTTCTTTGCCACAAGTCATGGGAAAAATGCTTGTGATGGTATTGGAGGAACTATTAAAAGAGTTGTAGCAAAAGCTAGTTTGCAACGTACTGATACTGGTCATATTCTAACACCAAGAGCTTTCTATGATTTTTGCACTGAACACTTTAATTCAATTATTTGTTTGTATGTTACAAAGGAGGAGGTTCATCCGAATAAATTCAATCTTTCTAGTAGGTTTAATGAAGCTTTACCTGTTAAAGGTACACAGGGTTTCCACAGGTTCGTACCAGAGTCAGAAACCCTAATACAAGCTTATCAGACATCCGATTCTGATAATTGTAAATTGTTTAGAATAAGTACTGGGGCTGAACCAGATAAAGACAGTCAACTAGTTGAAAAAGATGATTATCAAATTGGCCAGTATGTTGCCTGTAAATATTATGATAAAGTTTGGTTTGGAATTATTTTAGACACCAGAAGAATATGGTGATTATAAAATCAGTTTCCTCACCTCATCAGGATCTACCACTCAGTATTATTTTCTGATGAAAGAGGATGTTTGCTAGATAAAACAAAGTGATATGATTTCTATCATGATGACACCAAATATCAAGCCTGGTGTTAAGATTATTTACTCCTTCAATCCAAAGCAAGTTCAAGAACTTAGTGGGAGTTTGGAAACAAAACTAGGATAAAAATCTGTTGAAAATTAACTATATATAAGCTTAGGTAAGTATAGATTATTAGTATTAAGAATTATTGCACCATGTGTAAATTGCAATGTATTAATTACCTAACAGCTTACATGAATTCGTAAAAATTAGTCTTAAGTAAAAGTAGCCATTTTGAAATCAGTAAATATTACCTATTTTATATGCAAATACACATATATTTCTTTTCATATATTGATAGAATAAGGTTTAAACTCATTTTTTGTATATATGAAAATTTTTAAAAATCTGTAATTTAAGGGGGGGGCAGGACCCCTTCAAATGGAATAAAGTGTCGTAACTTTTTTCTGTTAATTTTAGCCACTTTTTCTACTTATGCTAATTTGTTGTGTGTGCAATTACCTTTCATAAACACTTTAAATCACTGTTCTATGTCAATTAGGGACTGAGTTATGGTGGTTTGAATATTTACAGTTTTCATCCCCCCCCCCCCCCAAAAAGGGGGCAGCATAACTTTTGAACCATAACTCCGATTGAGCTAATATTTGAAATTTGGTACTTAGTAGCATAGACCATTCTATAAACCAAATTTAAGCAAAATCTATGAGGGTGTGGTTTTGACCACTGCATGATTTGTCATGGAATGACCCAATTTTATTTCAGCATTTTGTGTGAAAATCATTATGCAACAAAAAATATTACTGAAAAATACCTACTAAGACTACAAGATAACACACTAATAAAAAATAACCTGTCAGCCATCTTGCACACACGTGACAAGTCTCAGCCAAATTTACCATATTGAATTTTAGGTACGTTTCCATTACAGTATCTCGCCCCCATGCAAAATTAGGCCTGGTTAGGTCAACTGTATGCCCCTGATGATTGGTTAGGTTAAGTCATGATATTTTCATTAGTTTTAATGAAAATATCATGACTTAACCTAACCAATCATCAAGTGTACAGTTGAACTAACTGGGCATTCAATAATTTTGCATGGGGGCAGATAATGGAAAAGTACTGAATGTTATATGTGTTAGACTATATATACTATCAGAGGTGTATTTAAGACAAACTACTCAGTGCAATTTCCATGAATGAGGGGCCATACAAGCAAAAGATAAAATCAAGCAAAAGATAAAATCAATCAAAATCTTGGTATACCTATATTTTAATGCTGGAAATTATAACATTATTATTAGTATTATTATTAAAAGATTAAAACAATATTAGAACTGATAAATGTCATTAATGGATATAATCAAATGCCCAAATTAATTGGTTTTATATTTATTTCTTCATAAGAATTCATGAATATAGCTGGGAAATAAGGCACATGATGTACCATGGTGACAACATAGCTTCTGCTTTGCCTGGTTAGGTTAACTATATGCCCTTAACAATTGGTTAAGTTAACCCTCTAACGCTGACTGGGTCGAATATGTACTGTTTCAAATACACGCATTTAGACTTAACCCTACGAAAATGTTGTGTTAAAGGGTTAACCCTTTCAAGACTGATTTTAAATTTTTTAACTAGTAATTTACAGTAATGTACCATATATGCTTTGCTTTAAGTACCAGGAGACTCAAAAGGGTTAAGTCATGATATTTTCATTTAAACTAACAAAAATATCATACCTTAACCTAACCAATCATCAAGGGTGCACACAGTTGACCTAACTGGGCAAAGAAAAAGCTACATTGTCAACATGGTGCATTTATCAGTTGTAATCTCTCTTAATACTTAATAAATTTATATTGAGGCTTATATATTTTCTGTTGATATTAAACGTATAAATAGTTTCTGATACTAAAGTATATGTATACCAAACTCTTTACTGTATGTCTATGTGTATGTAAATTAAACACAAAACTTAGGCTATACGATACAAGTACTTAATAATATATGATAGTTTAGTTGCAAATTTATATTTTGAAAAATGTACAAAAAACTAAATAATTAGGAAATAGTTTACATTTATTTTTATAATAATAAAATTTTCATAGTTACTTAGTTACATCTATTGCTACAATAAAGAAATATAATGCACTTTTATATATTTTAACAATTATATTATGCTGTAATGTACAAAGCACAAAATAAATGGTAAATATGCAGTTTCACAGCTCCACAAATACCGATATTTTAGTCATAAAAATCATAAATATGTATATTTGGAAACTGTCTGAAGATCATGGCATCGGTAAAGTTTTTGTAAAACCCTGTAAAGTATTTTTGGTACTTACGTATTATCAGGACTACCAAACTGTTTATTATGTATTTCTGCTCTCATCATTTTCATTTAAACTAACAAAAATATCACAACTTAACCTAACCAATCATCAAGGATGTACAGTTGACCTAACCAGGCATTTTCATACAAGACAAAGGAACTGAATGATGCTGGTTTTGAACATTTCAAGGTCAATCATAAGTACAACTTCATTGACCCTGACAGAGGAGCACACACACACACACACACACACACACACAAAGCATCGAGAGGATTTGGGGGTCAGCAAAATGGAGGAATAAGAAGCACTGTGGGACTGCCCACCCTCACTTGGAGTCCTATCTAGTGGAGCTTATTTGGCATCAAAATCTTGGAGGACGGGACCCTTTCAGTGCCATACTGGAAACAATTAAGGAATATTGGCCACCTGAAATTGATTATTGAGTGTTTATCATACTTATCTTATTATCCACAATGAATAAAATTGCTTAAAACAGAAAATGTGTTTTTCATAGGTAGTCCCAATAATACTAGATGAAGACAAAGCACTGGATGTTTTTATCAATTATGGCATTATTCTCTCATCCTTAACTTGCCTGAAATGTAGAGATGGAACCCAGTTTTAAAAAACTGGTTTTTAACCAGTGACCAAAATTTTTAATCACCACCAAAACTGACAATAAGAACCAGTTTTCACATTTTTGCGCAAGTCTCTAATCACTTTGGTCCATTTTCTATGAAACAAACATTTCCAAATGTTTAAAAACATAGTACAGTGGAACCTCGACTTACGAATTTAATTCGTTCCGAGACCCTGTTCGCACCTCGAATTGGTCATAAATCGAATCCATTTTTTCCATTGAAATTAATGTAAATTTAATTAATCCGTTCCAGCGCCCCAGATAATTGTACTTTTAATGCTTTGTAAGAGTTTATAAAGAGAAAATATAAGAAAAAAATTATACTAAATTTAATAAGCTGTATAATTTTACTGTACCTTTGTGGAGGATAATCGCTGGCATGAGTGGATGGTGATGAGGAAAGGAAGGGGAAGGGGGAGGGAAGTTACTGTTTGGAAGGAGAGTCCCCTTCCATAAGAACACTGGGCACCTCTCCTTCAGGGGTTTTCTCTCTTTTCTGTCTCTTTAATTCAATGGTTATTTTAAGTTTTCTTTTTTCACTGCCACTATCACACTTCACTTTCTTGGGAGCCATAATGAAGGGCTTATTAAAGCAATAAACGAAAAATCACAGAGCAAATATGCGAGAGAGAAAGCAATAAACGAAAAATCACGGAGCAAATATGCGAGAGATAAAGCAATAAACGAAAAATCACGGAGCAAATATGCGAGAGATAAAGCAATAAACGAAAAATCACGGAGCAAATATGCGAGAGATAAAGCAATAAATGAAAAATCACGGAGCAAATATGTGAGAGATCCACTCGCAATCGCAATCGAAGCGCCGGGAGTATGTTCGTATGTCGATTTGGTCATAAATAGAGGCGTTCGTAAGTCGAGGTTCCACTGTAATTACGCTTTGCATCATTTTGTTTCATTTTCTGTGTTTATAAGTGTAAATAATTGATGCTTCAATCTTGAATGTTATGTGGATGATTGCACATTGATCAGTTAAGATTCTAAGATTTAATATTCCATCATGTCAAAGAAATCAAATGCTTGGTATCATTTCACTCATAAGAATAAAGAAGCAGCAGAGTGTATGACATGTCACAAAGTTTTAAAGTGTTGTGGAGGTTCTACTTCAAGTTTATCATCCCACATGAAAAATATTCATGGCAAAAACATCAACCAGATTAATCAGCCATTGAAGAAACAAAGAGCAGTGGAAGAGTTTGTGCAAAAAAAAAATCCATAGAAGAGGAAATTTTGAAACTTGCGTGTGTAGATGGACTGAGTTTCCAATCAATTGCTAAAAGTGAATTCATTCAAGAAAGCCTAAGAAAGATAAAATATGACAAGCTTTATCCAACTTCCCGTAATGGTGTCAGAAAAATGGTGCTTAGTTTTTATGAGAAAAAGAAACATGAATTAGTCAACTACTTCAAGAATCAGGTGAGACAAGGAATCTGCTATTCATTAACTATGGATGAGTATACATCTTTGCAAAACCAAAGATATATTAATATTAATGTTCATGATGAAAATCAACATTGGTCTCTTGGTATCATGAAAGTAAATCATTCTCTCGATAGCACCAAAACTATTGCAATCATTAGGAAAAGATTGGAAGACTGGCTTGGACCTAGATAAACATATCGTGGGTTGCACCACCAACAGTGCCTCAGTAATGGTCAAATTTGGAAGAGAAATAGTACCTGATCACCAGCAATGCATTGCACACGCTATACATCTCGCAGTTTCAGATATCTTGTATTCAAAAACTGCTGAAAATTCAGTTGAAAGGGAAAGTGACCCTACCCCTGAAGATGAAGCCATCGAAGAAGATGAACACTCTGCACATGAGTTAAGCGAAGGTGTGTGTGAAATTTTATGCACCGATACAATTTTTGAGTCCGACAGATGACGTAATAGTTCTTCCAAAACTTTGAGAAGATTACTTAAAAGTAATAAATAAGGTGAGAAAAATCTGCCACATATTTCAAAAGTCGCCTTTGAAAAATGAGAGATTGCAGGATTTTGTCAAAGATGAATTTAATGGAAAAGAAATGAAGCTTATCCTTGACTGTAAAATGAGGTTGAACAGTCTTTTGGCCATGATAGAAAGATTTTTGAAACTCAAAAATTGCATTCCAAAGGCCCTCAGAGTGATACACTCAACAGAGACAATTTCAGATGAAGAATGGAATGCTCTAAAGAACCTCTTTGACACGCTTCATCCACTGGAAATTGTTTTGAAGGGACTCTGTTCCAAAGATGCAAATTTGCTCAAAGCTGAATCTTCCATGAAGTTCATTTTGGATAAATTTGAAAGCAAAAACAATCCTTTAGCTTTTGAGCTACGTCAGTGTCTCATTGATCGCTACTCATCGAGAAGACAAAAAGAAGTTGTCGCCTTGCTGAGTTTTCTCCACAATCCCAAGGTCTTGAAAAATGAATCATCAGCACCGTTCCTCTTTCCTTCAAGACAAGCACTTAAGAAGTATGCAGATCATACATTTAAGAGGCTTTTTCCAGAAGCTTGCCAGATTTCAGAAACAGATGACCAAGTCCAATCAATATCTTCGAAACTCGAAGATTCACAATGCAGCTCAGGTCGTGAAGTAAATGATGACGATCAACTTATGAACACGTACATGTGTGAGATGAACAAACTGAAAATGAAACCCAAGAAAGATTCTTCTGAGACCTTTAACGTAAACAATGAATTCAAATATGAACGCCCAGTTAGGTCAACTGAACGCCCAGTTAGGTCAACTGAACGCCCAGTTAGGTCAACTGAATGCCCAGTTAGGTCAACTGAATACCCAGTTAGGTCAACTGAATACCCAGTTAGGTCAACTGAATGACCTTGATGATTGGTTGTGATATTTTTGTTAGTTTAAACGAAAATGACATTTGATAGTCCCAATAATATGATATATGTAAGTACCGTATTTTTTATTAATATTTTAAATACAAACTAATACTAGCGAATCTGGCAACTTGGTAATCATTGTCCAGGTTGTTGCCATCTAGGATGGGCATGTGTACCAGTTGCTCCATGAGTGAATTATCATTAACACAAGAAGATTATGTTGAATTTAGCCAGAAACACAGATTATTGTTATACATTAAAAAGTGTCCTAATTGTAAAAAAAGGTGTTCCTACAACCAAAACACCCAATTTTTTCACTGCTAAAAGCGCCATTCAAATGGTACATTCCTGCTAGCTGCTGCCAAACTTTGCAACCCAGGATGTACTTAAGGTATGTACAACATGTGGGTCAGTTAGGGTACAATGTAATAATGCACTTAGTAGGTTAGGTTAGGTTAGGTTAGGTTAGGTTAGGTTAGGTTGGTTTCAATCAGTTTCTGGTTCATTTTCATGGCTCCATCTAAATTTCTTTCCCAAAATCACGGAAGAATACAAAACACTCATCTGCAATGTAAACAATAGTGTTTTATATTCCTCTGTGACTGCGGGGAAAAAAATTTAGATAGAGCCATGAAACTGCATCTTTACCAAATAAATAACGGTGCTATTATAGCGTGATTCCTACCAGTGACTTCGATACTATAGGGTGATTCCTACCCATTTTGGTTCGAAACTACAGTACTGTAGTGTGTGATTCCTATCCAAGGTATAAATGAAAATATAATAAATATAAAATCCTATTTATTATTCAATTTTATTTATTTAAAAAATAGTTTCGGTACTACTATAGCAGGGGTGCTCAGACTTCGGAGACCTTAGGGCAAAATTTGCTAACTATTATCTTTGGCGGGCACAAACACCAAAATTTTCCCCTAATTTATGAACTAAAAATAATGATTATGATTAGCTTTAAAATGCCTTTCAACATTATATTTTTTGGCAACAGCTAGAGTAGATTGGCATATTAAGCATATACATTTAGAATTTATGTTTGAGAAAAAGTAAATATCTTCCCATTCACTTTGAAAATTATACGTCCTTATAGTCTTATCACTGGTTCGTGTCGCCATTATGAAGCCCTGTCAATAAAAATAAAATTAAATAATGTAATTTTTAAAAAAAATATTTTGCGATCTAGCCACTAATATCAGAGGCTGAACTTTTACCACTTGAAACTTCAAAATCGGACACGCTGCCAGTCGAAATAATGCTAAACTTTTAATACTAAATGTGAAAACGTCAAATTACGTAAAAAACGACTTAAAAATAGACAAATTTCAAATTCGCATCCACACACAAGATGACACGAACGGGTGAACGGTCGACATGATGCTAAACTTTTAATACTAAATGTGAAAACGTCAAATTACGTAATAAACGACTAAAAAATAGACACATTTCATGTTCGCATCCACACACAAGGTCACGCGGACAGGTCAAACGCGGAACTAAATATCGATCCACCCACTCATCTATATAAAATCAATAAAAATTCGAAAAGACACAGAAAGCCTAGCGAGTCGTTTCTAAAATGCCTTCTGATTGGTTGTATTTTCACGAAACACCCAATCAGCCAACTCGATTCATTATATCCGTTGAAATAGAATCGTCGCTTTAAGCGACACAGAAATTGGCGGAGCAAAGCAATGGTTTCAGACATGTTTTAAACATGTATGTGAGCGCTCTGCTCGCATGTAAAAATTCATTTCTAGTAATTTTTATATTGCCAGTTAAGATTTCATTTAGGCCGGCTATTCCAAAATAAACCAGCGGGCACATTCAAATCCATGGCGGGCACACGTGTGCCCGCGGGCACGGGTGTGAGCACCCCTGTGTAACTATAGTATGTGGTCTACCTACGATTGGTTAGGTTTAGTCACGATATTTTCGTTAAAACTAACGAAAATATCATGACTAAACCTAACCAATCGTCAAGGGTGATGGACATTGGAATGTAAACAAGGTAAGAAGCTATAATTAAAAGGTAGACTGCCAAATCGAGGTAGGAATCACGCTATAGTAGCACCTAAATAACATACAAAGCATTATTTTGCCTAATCAAAAAAAATATATTCCCCATTATCCTTAGAAGCCTGTGTGGTCAGGGATCCATTGCACAGGTTGCACATATGTTGAGTACAGTACGGTATACCTCTGTATACTATCTTGACTATGCCTCTTCCTATGACTAAATCTATTTAAGTTTTCTTGATTAAGCCTAAATTAACAAGTTAGGGCCTGTCATATATTACAATATTTCTAAAGAAGCCTATTCCTAGTAGGTTCACATTACATATTTTGGCTATTAGGCTATATAAATACAGAAAACACAAAAATACAGTCAATCTTAAAAGAAACTCAATTGTACATTTTGCCTCAAATGATTTTAACTGATGTAATACAATGCAAGGTAATTATTCGTTTTAGTGCTTTTCCTCCTTTCTGAACCAAAACACATTTTCCTGGTGTTTTGTGGTGTGATTTGTTCAAATCTGAACTTCATTTCTTTGGGAAATGAGCCGTTTTTGAGAAATTTTAAAATTGAAAATTTCTCAAAAACGGCTCATTTCCTAAAGAAACGAAGTTCAGATTTGAGCAAATCACACCAAAAAACACCAGAAAAATGTGTTTTGGTTCAGACCTAACCTAAACTGATTGGGTTTTGTTGCCAGACCGTAATATCCAGCTTTTCACGTCTTTCCAACAACGCTCAATATTTTGAATGTGAACGGTGTCTTCCACGAACTGCTGTGAATGGTTGACTGTCCGGTGAATGTAGCCTAGATTTCCAAGTTGAGAATACGCACGCCACTCGTCGGAATAGATTGTAGTCCCAGGCCTAATATGTTGCTGGATCAGGCGAACAAGAGTTGTTGCATCTCTCTGAGGAACCGCAAACAACAGTAGTTTTTTGGAACTGCGTTCCAAGGTACCAAAAACCCAGGCAATCACAACCTCCGCAAACCAAAATGAAAACCAGACTGAAAAAGCATTCTTAAATGAGTATGCATTATGAGATTCAAAATGTACGTCTCTGATTGGTCGGATAAGGTCACGTGAAACAAAAACGATTTTTAATTGGTTGTTTTGACCTATGTTTCCTAATTTTGCCACGAGATGTCTCCCAATAAAACTGGAGAGGGCGACGTTCGTTAAAATTTTAATAGCGTTAAAAGCTAAATACTCGGTCAATGGCCTATAATGGCTACTTTTTACGTCTAAATTTAAAAAAAAAAAAAAAATTCCATAAAAAATAATTATTATATTTCCTTAATTTGGTAATTTTTTACTATCAGTCCGGTCTCTTCAATTCCCATAATTTATAGATCAATGGATTCGTTATTACACCAGGAATGCGATTTGGATAGTCTCAAGTGAGGGAACTGGCCCAAAATTAAGTTAGGACGAAGTTTGTTTTGGGGTATAAGTGTGAAAAAATACCCTAAAATGCGGGTAATTCCTTCAGTAGAGACTATCTAGGGCGCATTTGTGATGTAAAAACAAATCCATTGATATATAAATTATGGAAATTGTAGAAACAGCCAACATGAGTGACCTAAAAGGTGTATATATATACATTTATATATATGTAGTAAGACGAACACTGTATATATTATATATATCATAAAACTATACTATACTAACCTAACCTAACCTAATTTTAGGTACTACTATTACCTATGGCAAGGAAATGCTTTTCTGTTTTTATCAAACACACACGTATTACCACAAACAATACCTTCCTTGTTTTTCTTAGGGCAAATAAATTCTTTTAGCAATACACTGTGTTCTACATAAAACTTCAATGCAGCCTCTTCATCATCAAAAAATTTGCATGAAATTAAACAGTTAATAATTACAACCTTCGCAAACTGACGCCATCGTGACACTAAAATCTTATGAGTTCAGGTCAAACCCCCCAATTTTGTTAGTGGTACCTTACTAACCTTTGTGGGATCAGCCATTTTATCACTCCCAAAAACATGATCCGCGATTTTATCGCTCAAAAAAATAATTTCTTAACATTAATTTTATAGTTTTAATCGGCATTTGCCTTCATATTGTACTTAATAAAAGTTGTTTAAAAAATGTAGAGAGTCTTATGGTAAACTTTATTTTCAGTTTCCAGAGACCGGACTGATAGTAAAAAATTACCCTTGATTTTTATCAGTTTCCCTGAGGTTTCAAGGTGTCCTGAATATGAATTTATATGTTAAATTGTCATAGAATGTCTCCTTCTATCAAAAACGAACAAAGCATTAAAACGAATATTAACCCAATGCAAATTCTTTATCAATGAATAAACCTTAAAAAGTTTTCATGTGAATAGTGAACTCTTACAATCAAGCTGATGATCCAGACTGCAAAATCTGGAAAATTGTGGCATGACACCACCACCTTTGGCAAAATTCACTTTCCAAACTGCAAAAGTCTCATGCATCAGACTAATACTTCAAAGTTTTGAGCTAATGCACTTTCAAGAAAATTTCTCACACTAAATTAAAGTTTTGGATGATGTCATATTTTGGCATCCCAAATTATTCAACCAACCAATTAGGTCAACTATACGCTCTTGACAATTGGTTAAGTTATTATATTTTCATTTAAACTAGCAAAAATATCAAGACTTAACCGAACCAATCATCAAGGGCATACAGTTGACATAGCCAGGCAGTCAATTAACCTAATTAACATAAACAAGTAATATGAAAGTGTTGGAGCGCCATATATTTTTGGTTGGTTGAATAATTTGGGATGCTAAAATAGGATATTGCCAAGTTTTGACCGATATTACTTTGTCAGCCAAAACTTTCACCCCACGCGTCAAGCAGGAGTGTTATAGAAACATACTCCCACTAAGCCGTTGCAAAATTGAGCAGGTTTTGCAATCTGGCTTTGAACCAATATGGAATATGATCTGTGGACCTAGCCTATTATGACCATTTTCCTATCACTGTGGCTTAAGGAAAGAAAAACAGTGTGTGTAATAAAACCTACCCTAATTAGCAACATATATCAAGGTTCAAAAGTCGTGGATGACTATTCACACTCAGGCCTAGATAGGCTACAACCCAGGCCTACCTTATCAATAGTAAAAACATCTTTTAAAAATGAAGTAAAACTCAAGAGTTAATGTTAACGCACAAGCTAGACTAATCCAGCCAGAATGTAATGAGAACAATTTTTAATTTAAGGTGGTCATGATTTTATGTTTTAATTATTTCCTTTATCATTCAACAGTTTCAGGATTCCTATTGGAGGTCATTCCATTCGCTTTGAAGACCAATTCATAAATAACACTGGTTGAAATTTTAGAAAAGTCCATTAAGAATTTGGGGGAGTAATTTATGATGAAAATCTAGCACACACACACAACCAAACTTAATACGTTCATATAATAATAATACGTACCTCACATGAGAGAGCTATTGCAGTTTCTAGATTCAGCAATCTAGAAAAACATATATTCCACTAATCCTTTAAATATGAAAATAAAACTTTTTAATACTTTCTCCCCTTTCAGAAAACAAAATGGATGACACCGCTCAAAACATATTCCCGTTGTGTACACAAAACTGTGGAAATATATTATTTTCTTAAAATGGAAGGATATGCATTAAAGACAAATTTGTAACTCTATATATATTTTAATTAATTCAGACTAAACATAAAACACTGTAATTAATATGAAATAAAGATTAATTATAAACCAAAGTATATAGTCAATATGACGTCATCATAAATTCTCTTAAATTTATTAACCCAAAGCCTAGTATATAGTCAGTCCACGGTTGCTTGTGATATGCACATATATTTTGTACAAAAATTTTTAGCCATCGGAAGCAAAACATTTACTTTTAGATAATGAGGCACGTATCAGATTTTAAATCAACGTCATAATTTTTGACGCGTTTTCGGATGTGAAGCTCAAAATTTTTATGGTTGTGTTGTTACTGACTGAATGGCTTTTTGGGATTATATTAGTACTTAAGACTGATTAAACTACAAGCGAATGGCACCGAATCCACATGGAAAAATTCGCTTTATCTTTCCCTAAATCTGTGCATATCATGCTTAATTTCTTCGTTATAAATAAAAAAAAAATTAAATTAAATAAACTAAACGGATGTACAATACTAAAAACCAATAATGTGTTTTCGTTTTACATACAACAAAATATTTAAATACCTCATAAGTATTCATAAGTATTCATATAGAGAAATATTTCAGTTATATTCGTCCTTATCTTTCGTGACATGCATAGGATAGTTATATAAAGTTTATACCGTTCGTTTGGAAAGATTTAACAAGTAAAAAATTAGTTTAACTCCAACATATAATGTAAAATATCAAAGAATTTGTGGAAAATAAAGTTAGAATGCAAAGGTTTTCGTACTCACAAAATTATTTAAAACTGTACTTCGTGTGTCAACCTTTTGCTTGAATGAATTCAATGATTCATTTTGGGTATTTTTCTACATGGTTTCAACAACTCGGTAGAAATTTCAGCCCAAAAAAATTGTTGCAATTTATTCAGATTCGAAGGATTTCCCTTGCGGACAGCTTTTTTCAAATCAAACCATAAATTCTCGATTAAACCGAGATCTGGGCTTTGACTGGGCCACTCGAGAAGCTTTAAATTCTTTTGTTGAAGCCATTTCATAGTGCTCTTAATTTTATGTTTTGGATCATTATCTAGCTGCAGCACCCAATTGCGACCCATTCTGAAGGCAATACATTTTCGGTAAAGTTTTACAAGTGTAGATTACAGGATTTGTAAATCAAAACGGTGTTTTTCTGATGGTTTTTGATGCGGTTTGAACGAAGATTAATTTAGTTCAAACATCATCAAAAACAATTGGAAAAACAGTTTTAATATATAACATAACATAACATAACATAACATAACATAACCTAACCTAAATTCCTCGAAAGCCTGTAATGTACTCTTGTAAAAAATTACCACATTTTCTTCTAAGGTTTCCTCTTACTTCGAATTCAAGATTCCACTGAAGACAACAAGCTTTCCTGGACCAGAAGCATTAAAGCATCCCCAAAGAAGTAAACTACCACCACCACCATGTTTAACCGTAGGAAGCAAGTTTTTTCTTCTCGAATACCCAATTTGATTTTCGCCAAACATGATACGTACGTTGGTCGTTGTTGTCGAATAATTCAATTTTCGTGCAACTCTTCCATGCATACCATTCTTTCTCACTGTACGACGGAGAGTAGAGGGATGGACATCGATCTCAGACAATCTTAATGTTTGACAAATATCTTCTAATTCGTCAAGCCAAAGGTGGACACACAACGTATTAGATAATTTTGTAAGTAAATGTATAAAAACTTATTACATTTTTAATTTTTCTAAAATTCGTTGCTGTTTTACATTATACGTTGAAATTAAACTAATTTTTTTTAGGTTATATTTTCCCGAACAAACGGTTTATACAGGAGGAGATTGTTGACACCAGTCGACCACTCCGAGAGGGTACGTTTTGGAGGAGACAGGGAGTGCTGGAAATCCCATTTCTCCTATCACTGTCCCTTTTAGCTAATCTTTTTCCATATCTCATCTATCCTGTGAGCTGTCCAGTCCAGCATGCTCTCAAACACATTTCTTCCATTCTTCACTGCACATACATGCATTTCACACACTACACAAGATTCTCGAAATTTAAATTTATATATACAGGGTGTTTCACAACCGGTCTGCCATATTTTGGGGCGTGATTTCGGGGGATGATATCGAGTAAAAAAGTTAATACAACATCGGTGTTATTTCCAACCGTTGCGGAGCTACGGACGTTTCAAGGTGCATGGAAAAAAATAAACGAGTATTTTAATCTTATGTATCAGGTCACCCCAAAAGTAATGTCGTTTTTTAAATCGGAATTTGAAAGACAAAAAAAAAAAAAAAATTTTTAATCTAGTATATATTTTCCATCGGAATCAATGACACTCTGCCAACGTCCTACAAGCTTTTCAATGCCATGTTTATAAAATTCAGGCGGTTTTGAGGCAAAAAACGTACAAAGACTGGTGTGCAGGTCATCTAAAGAAGTATACTGTTTCTCGTCAAGATAGTTTTGCAGACTCCTGAAAAGATGATAATCTGAAGGCGCAAGGTCTGGAGAATATGGAGGATGTGGAAGGTTTTCCCACCCAAGCTCCTCAATTTTTGCAGAAGTGATCTGAGTGGTAGGAAGACGTGCGTTGTCGTGGTGGAACACGATTCCTTTCCGATTAACCAAAGAAGGTCTCTTTTCTTTTAGTGCAGTGTTCAATCGATCCAGTTGTTGACAGTAGACTTGAGCAGTGATTGTTTGGTTGTGTGGTAAGGTTTCAAAGTGTATTACACCACCTTTATCCCACCAAACACTAAGCAACACCTTTCGAGGGTGAAGATTTGGTTTTGGCTGTGGTGTCGCTGGTTCTCCGGCACAAACCCACTGTCGACGGCGCTTAACATTCTGGTAAAGTATCCACTTTTCATCACCAGTCACTAAACGGTGCAAAAACGGATCTTGGAGTTCACGGGAATGAAGAGCTGTGCTAATGTTTACCCGCACCCTCAGATTGTCGACCGACAATTCATGTGGCACCCATTTTCTTAACTTAGGCACTTTCCCGAGTTGTTGCAAATGTCAATGGATGGTGAACGGGGATGAATTGAGTTTCTGGGCCAATTCTTCGACAGTTGTTGAACAGTCTTCTTCAAGTGCGGCTAACAGCAGGTCATCATCAAACTCAGCAGGGCGTCCAGAGCGTGCTGCATCTGTCAAACAGCAGTCACCATTCCTAAACTTTTGAAACCATCCTTGACATTTCCTCACATGCAGAATATCGTTGCCATAAACGTCCTGAATGCTTCGCGTTGCTTCAGTAGCACTATTCCCTTTTTTGAACTCTTAAAACATTATATGCCTGATATGCTCTTCTGATACCGCCATGTTTATGAGGGGTTCACATAAAGCAAAACGCACGTCTTCACTGGTCAAGGTCTGTAAAGTATGTAGCGAAACACGATAGATCTCCTCTTAGATATAACCTTCGGAAAATTTATGCTTAAACCGAGTAGGACTAGTTTAAACTTAATCTATCGTAAAAAACATTACTTATGGGATGACCTGATATTTATTGCTACATTTTATGAGATACACCTTATAAATGTTCAAAATGTCTGCCTCGATTTTCAGTGCACAGCCTTGCTCGTTCCAAACAAGCGTCCACTGCCCATTGGATCATTTCGGGGTGTTCTTGTATGTAAACAGCAGCATCCATAATCCGACGCAAGAGTTCCTCTCTCGTTTGTACTTTGGTCTTGTAGACCATCTCTTTCATAAGGCTCCATAAAAAGAAATCTAACGGGATAAGGTCCGGAGATCTTGGTGGCCACGATATTGGACCAGCACGACCAATCCAACGATACCCTTACCGCTGATTCAAGTAATCCGTAACATAACGACCAAAATGTGGTGGCGCCCAATCATGCTGAAAGAACATCCTGCGCCTTGTCTCTAAGGGGACATCCATCAAAAGCGGCAATTCGTTGGTCAGGAAGTTCAAATAAATATCAGCAGTTAATCGATGTTCCAAAACGAACGGTCCAATCAGGTGATTTCCAATTACACCGCACCAAACATTCACCGAGAATCGATGTTTAGTTTCCTTCAACGATACCGTGGGGATTATCGGCAGACCACAAGTGGGAATTTCGTCTATTGTTAATTCCATCCCGAATGAATTGTGCTTCATCACTAAACAGTATGCGATTAAGAATTTGGCGATGCATAACCATCCACTGGCAAAAATGAACAAGTTTATCGTAATCATCCGGTTGAAGAGCTTGCACACGTTGTAAATGATAGGGATACAAACCCTCATAATGTATGGTTCGCCATACACGCGATGCTGATTCACCAATTCGTCTAGAAATCTTTCGAACACTGGTAGTTGGGCTACGTTATACTAAGTCCATTATGCACTCCTCCAGAGCAACGGGCCGTCGTGCTACATGTTCTTGGTTACGTGAACAATTGTCCCTGTTTCCCTTAACCTCTGGTGTGTGTCACTAAACACTTGCCTGTTCGGTATTCGGCAGTTCGGAAAACGTCTTCGATATTCCTCAACTGCCGCTCTGCTGTTACCATCACAGAATCCATAAATGAAATGGATATCAGCGTATTCAGCGGGTGTGAACTGTTGATTCATTTTGATTGTTCATCTTAGCGCCACACAGTGTCTCGTACCACAGATTAGAACCAACTGAAAGAAAAACTGAGGATTAGTAGTGCTAACTTCGTTAACCAAAACTACCACCAGTGCTGCCATCTATCGAATTACACACAAGTAGGGATTTGTTGTTTGTACATCTTAACCCTTTAAGCCCTGAATTTTTTGTATGGTTAAGTTATGAATGCTTGTATTTGAAACGTTAGCAATTTGTACCTTCAGCCCTTAAAGGGTTAAAACGTCCGTAGCTCTGCAATAGTTGGAAATAGCACCCATGTTATATATCATCCCTCAAACTATGGCAGACTGGTTGTGAAACACCCTGTATATACAGGGTGTTTCAGGAGGAAAGGTCAATACTTCGGGAGGTGATAGTATCGGTCATTGTGAAAAAAATTTCATATGAACATGTGTCTAATTCTGAATGGTTACGGAGATAGAGCTGTTTGAATCTACAAATACAAAAGCATTGTTAATGGTAATCAAGAAAGAGAAACCAATTACTGTTTCTAACATCTAATGTTTAAACATTGGCATTTTGAATGGTATCAAATACAGAAATGACAAATTTGTTACATGCTTACATTACAGCTTACATGGTTCAAGGTTATAGGGAAGGGAACGGGGAGGAAGAGCTGCGCGCGCATCAGATTCAAACAGCTCTATCTCCGTAACCATTCAGAATTAGACATGTTCATATGAACTTTTTTTTCTCACAATGACGGCGGAAAGTAGCTCCCTAATTTAAATTACATATAAATTATGTATAAATTGTGATTGTATTGTTATATTGTTATGGTGTGTTCTATAAAGTGGTACAATTGTAACGGTAATCTTTTTTTCTCTAAAGTGTTCTCTTTGTGTTCTCTAAAGTGGTACAATTGTAACGTTCATTTTTTTTTTTCATTTCAGATTGAAGGGTAACATGGCTGAGCGTTTAACACTGCAGGAGCGTGCCCAGTTGGCGGCACGGTACGAAGTTTGGCAATCTGTCGTTCGAGTTCAAAGATGGTGGCGGGCCATTCACGGACCACGTGCCCAAGTGGACCCGAAAACAATCAAGAACTGCCACTCGAAGCTCATGACCACGGGGTCTGTGGCAGATGTTCGAAGATGTGGTCGCCCTTCGACATCCAGGGCCCAGGAGACGGTGCAGGCAGTTCAGGAAATGTTCGCACGGAGTCCACGAAAGTCAACTCGCCAGGCAGCTCGGGAAAGTGGACTCTCCCGCTACTCAGTGCGAACTGTGCTGAAGAAGGAGCTGAACTGGCGTGCTTGGAAGCCGCATTACTGCCAATCTCTCTCGGACGAGGACTGCGACATTCGCATGGAGTTCGGGGAAATCATGCTGGCTTGGCATGAAGACTGGCCCCATCTCTTCCGCAACATCCTCTGGAGCGACGAGGCGGTGTTCCACGTCGGAGGCTTTGTCAACCGCCACAATTGCCACTACTGGCCAGGAGAGGATCCCATGGTTACCGCTGAAAAACGGCAGAATCGGTTCAGTGTAACGGTGTGGTGTGGTATGACCTCAGATCAGGTTGTGGGCCCGTTCCTTCTGCGCAACACCATGAATGCTGAGCGGTACCTTGCTATGTTGCGAAACGAGGTCTGGCCGGTTGTCAGCACATGGGAGAACATCGACGATCTGATATTTATGCAAGATGGCGCCCCTCCGCACTTCGCTCTTGTTGTCCGTGAGTGGCTGGATGCCCACTTCCCTGGGCGTTGGATGGGTCGTCGTGGTCCACATCAATGGCCAGCCAGGAGCCCCGACTTGACACCGTGCGACTTCTTTCTTTGGGGGTGGGTAAAGGAAGAAGTCTACCGCACCAAACCGAGGACATTGGAAGAACTGGAGGACCGAATTCGGGAAGTCATGTCCTCCATCCCGCCGGAGTTCCTGCTAAAGTCAGTGGACGCCATTCCTGGGCGGCTCCAGAAGCTGGTGGAAAGAGTTGGAGCCCACATTGAATTTTAGAGAAAACCTACCATGTATGCCTACCTTTTCATATTATTTCTTCTGAAATAAATGGATAATATACGTATTTTTTTACCAATCAAAAATAGGGAGCTACTTTCCGCCCACCCTGTATATATATATATATATATATTATATATATAGTAATCTCCAATTTACGCGATAGATATGTTCCTGAACCTTCCTTGTAAATTGGGGGAACTACTCGTATAACATAATTCACTGTGCTAAGTACGGGCCCCCGCCCAACCCCAAGACACCCCAAAAATTAAATAAAATGCAATAATAATAATGTCAAAAAATATATTAATTAGATAGATAAATAAATAAATAAATTCATACACAGGTCCAAGAATAAAGTTTCCTGATAATCCCGTGATATTTCACATATGATCCCCTCATATATAAATATATATAAAAATTATATAAAAATTGCATAAAAAGTGTAAAAAGGATTCACATTTCATATAACACAATTAAAACCTAATTTTTATTCTAGCTACTATTAAAAAACGTACGCAAAAATGGCATGGCAAGGCTCAAAAAATTAATACTAGATAACAAAAATGCGTGAGTTTTTATATAATGTAAAACAAATAGCGATTGTTTTTCTTAAATTATTTTATATTAACATTTTAAATTAATTTATAAAATATTTACAAATAATTAAGTCCTAAATATTTCATAAATATTTTATTATATTCCCCTCATATTCTCAAAAAATCAAGATATTTTTGTAGGTGTGTATGAACCCTGATACATACATACATAAACTCATCTGTAAAAAAAAGTAAAAAGTAATAACATGTAATACATAAAAAAATAATACTCACCATTAGGGTCTCTTGGAGCTGGCTTCTTAACCATCAGTGCCTTTTTAATTTATTTATTTTATTTATTTATAAAAAATTATTTTTTGGACGGCATTAATCCGCATTATGGCACTTCTTCCTGCATAAAAACAACTTTTCCTAACTATCTTATGCATGGTACAAAAGATGAGGAGGAATATAACTGAAATTCCTCTCTGTACTAACACTACTAGTTAGCGCTACTGTATGTATATTGATATGTTTGAAGGTATGGTGCATCGTAGGGCAACCAAGCTTATTCCTAGCTTAAGATAGGAATACAGGGAAAGATTAAAGGAACTGAGTATGTTTAATTTTGAGCGACGTTGTTTGAGGGGAAATATGATACAGATGTTCAAACTTTTTTCGGTTTGGACAATTTAGATGCGAGTAGCTTTTTCTCATTAGTGTCTGATGGAAAAACTCGAGGGCATAAGAAAATTAGAAAACAGACTTGGAGACTCGCTCTACGAAAATACTTTTTCAGTCATATAGTAGTAGATTTTTGGAATGACTTGCTACATGATGTGGTAAATAGTCGCTCCTTAGTTAGTTTTAAGAAAAAGTTAGACGATTTCACGAATGAGAGAGTTTATAAATTGTGTAAATAGTGTATATTTTTAGCTTATTAAGCTACTTCGGTAGCTCTGTAAATAGTTGACTTGAGTGTGACATTTTGTACATTTTTATAAAATATAGCTTACAACTTGGATAACCCCAATACGCAAAAGTGGCTTCATGTTTTCCAAATAAAAAATAATGTAATACTAAACAGGCTTTGGTTCAGCTAGCTTATAAATTTTGGCATGTAAAAATCTAATTGATGAGAAGGGTAAGCAGCTACTTGAAGTAACGAAAGTATTCAATGCAAAAATTTAAAGATTTTATTATAAAAAGTATATTTTTGTAAGAGACATTATATTTGTAACATGGGTCTCAACCCAGTTCATGCCATTCCCAACTTCATACTGGTACACCCCTGCCACACTTCGATCATGATTTCACTGTCAAGTTTGGATATAAGCAGTTCTTTCTTCAAACCTTTTCACCTTCGGACTGCGAATTTTCTATTCACTAGTTCTCTCACTGGTATTAAAGTTACAAATAAGTTAAATATCCCGTTTGAGGATCTCAGAATTGAATTTACTTATAATTCAGGTAAACTTCATAAAATGCATCTCTCAACTACAACCAGTTAATAGTTTAAAAGCAATTATATTGGCACAATAAAAAAAAATGGAGGAGCATTTTATTGAAAAGAATACAAAAATACCTGAAAATAAATGTTAACTCTTCCTCCAGATACTGTGTGTGGTACTCGATTCTCCATTATTTGGCGTACAAATTTAAAAAATTCATTCCACGCGTAAATCTGCCACATACTGTAATTTTTCTAAATATTGTGCGCACTACGTTCACTATGACAACCTGGAAGCATATCGAATGAGCACTTGAAGGGCTCTCTCTAATGAAAATATTCATTCAGGTATCGTAGTTAAAACAATGTTGTTCTATGACTGGGAAAAAGAGAAAACAGAATAAGAGCTCATATAATTTTCAGTACAAATTTACAATAATAAAAAATTACAAAGTAACGCTGAATAAAAATATTAATAAGAATATTTCGGTTATTAATTAAAATATAAAAAAAAAAAATTCTTAACACCTTTTTCCGCGAATGAAAATACAAAAAACTCGGTTTTAAATAAATAAAAAAAATATATTCAACACAAAATATTACGTGAATTTTAAACAAAATTTAATTTTAAGTAAAAACAAGTGAACAACGAGTGATGTGTCGGAAGTAGTACCTTAAATTTAAGAGAGGCAACGAAGAACTAACGCAATTTAAGAACTACTATTTGTGCTCTTGGAATTATGATCAGCATCCGGATGTGAGTAACGATATGCTTAGATATTCTGTAACAGGACTGTTAAGTTTATTTGGGTACAAAGCAGTCGCGAGTTACACAAAGTGTGATGCGGGTGACACGCAAATGAAATATCAACTAATTTTTTTTTTGTTTACAAATTTTTAGCAAACGAATCTTCAGATTTCAAAAGCATGATCTCTATCTGGGAACAAGATCGAAATCCATCAAGAAAGTGGGTTAATTCTTCGCCTTGGTCATATTACTATTACCACAGACTTACATGAGATAGACTGGATACCATGTTATTTAAACAGTTGTTCGCTGGGCAGATTTTACACACACGTTATGAAAGTCGACAGAGCTCAGAAAATTAACTGGTTCTATGGAGAAAAATAGGTGGAAGCAGGTACTATTTTTTTAGATATATTCATGCAAAATGAAATTATAATTGTTTTTCAGCGTAAATTTCAGCATTCTGAATGTATTATCCGTATACTAATACATCAACTTCGGGAAATTAGTTTAATTAGCTCTCTTTAAATACATAAAAAAGATTAAAAGTTTGCATAACTAAGATCGATAGCTGCCAAATACTGCGAATTAAACTCTTTATACAGGGTCTCTACGGCAAAGAATTGCCACATGCCTCAATTTCGCAAAATAACAAAAACAAATAGTTTCACTATTTCTTATCGTAAACGTTTATTAAACTAGAAATTTCAAGCGAAGTAGTGGTAGTAGTGGTGGTGGTAGTAGTAGTAGTAGTAATTTTAGATTTGAAAGTTATAATTACATTTCAAATATAAAAGTTTAGGTAAAGTCTAAATAAGGTCTCGAAATCCCACGATTTCGGGTTGAATAGTAGATTTATCTCATATACGTCCGTGACTATTGCTATTTAAGTAGTAAATCACTATTTCCTACTTAAACTATCGTCATCCACGGGTCAAGTACCTTCTTATAAATAAATTCACCACAAATATCATTGACTCTTCAGCGACACAAGTTTCCTACTTCGAGATCGATTCTCGGCTCTGGCGTGTGTATATTCAAACCAAAGTATGTTCGGTATGAGTGACGTGTCTCTGATCATCAAGAATTCGGAAACCTTCCTGAAATATAAAATAATTTCACAACACTACAATACATTTCTGAAAATGTGGCTATAAGAGTTTTTTTGGTGCGGGGAAATGATAAAACGTCAAAAAGCATTTTATTGTAATTAGAAGGGATTTTCGTTTCCATCAAAATATTACGTCAGCTTGAATACTTTTTAATTAATAGGTCCTCAAAATACGATTAAATGAATTTCTCATTGAGAGTACGTTGTATAAATGCGATAGCAGTATTTGAACAAGATTAAGGACTGATTACAGTTGAAATGAATACTTAAAACTGAAATTGCAGTGCATAGTTAAGCTAAGTTGGACTCTTTAGTTTGGAAACAATTATACTGTCCATCTTTCCGTCCTTAAATGGGTTATTAAGGCACTGTTTCTGAACCAGTGGTCGGCGGCCTTGTTACTGTCAGTCCGTGGAAAATTTTGGCATATTCGAGCAAAGTGTCGGGAAAATCAAAAAGTTAAAGTTGAAATTCTGATGGAAGTCGAGTACAGTTTTACTCAAAGGATAACTGACTAAAAGGTAAACGTACTGAAACGAGTATATCTCGAGTATATTCCACTTCAGTTTAGTCCACCTGCCACATGTACGATAATTCTTTAAAAAGTTCTTTCTCTAAAATGTCTACCTCATGTACGATAACTGAATAACGGGAAGTTGAGGATGATTTATAACTATAGCATCCTGATTAATATCCGCTTTCTTTTCCAACCTGCTGCGTGTTAAGTGTTTTCTTGACATACTCCGAAAGAGCATGTCAAAACAAACTTCTCAATACAGTTTCTTTAAGTGTTGGCCTAAGGAATCAGTGCTGAAAGCGAGAAAGGTAAATGTAATGACAATGTGACGCGTAACGAAAGTAATGAACGATGAAACAACGAGCCTGCAAATAAAAAACGGGCAATTTTCACTCGCAAATATGACATTTTTCGTATATTAAGTTTGGGTTATTGCGGCAGACGATGTAAAAATTATAAATCTCACTCTGCTATATGTGTGACGCCGTGCTCGCCAATGATGCAATGAAACCATCAAAACTCTAGACACTAGTAAAGAAAGCACCGCATTAACACCAAAACCCTAAAACGACATTTTGAGAGGAAACGAGACGAAGTGGAATAGTAGCAGAAAGTTCCTTGTTGCTACTACTTTAAATGAAGGTGCGCTAAAAGCAGTGTAAAGTTTCGTTACGTATAGCAAAAGCTAAAAAGTCATTTATGGTTGGGGGACTTAATAATGTCTTGTGTTAAAGAGATCTGCTTCGAAGCGTTCGGTGAATCGGCTGCCAATAAAAGTGAATACGTTCCTTTGTCAAATAATCAGTGCTGTGCTCGTTACTTTATAAATGTAATGCCGTTACCTTACTACAGTCTAAATGTAACGCCGTTATCGTTAGTTACCATTTTTAAAAAGTATCTAACGAGTAACGGCACCGTTACTCGTTACCGTTACTTTTAATGAAATGTAAATATACTGTATATGCATAGGTATATTATAATTTATATATACATAAAATATTATATTATATAAACATTCGCTTGTGCGAGTATGTGTTGGTTTGTATCCACTGGTTAATGCAAAGGCTATGAAGTCTGTGCATGCCTTCATTGCGTTGTTATGACTTATAACGCATAATATTTTCAAAAAAAGTAAAAAAAAAATTACTGCAAGATTTATTACTAGGAAGTGCAACATAACAGAGGATGTAGCATACTATTGATACTAATTTACTAATGTTAGAATATACCAGGAAAGTTGTTTTGCAAAACGATAATACGAAATACTAAAGAAATGAATCAAATGAGTTATTATGCATGGCAATGATAATTGAAATTTATTAGCTAAATATACAAACTTAAGAACTATTATTCAAAAGATCTTTATTTGCCTTTAAGAAAACAAGCTTCTCAAAAGTTGCATCTAAGAGCGAGCCTCGTTTCCGACGCAGTATATCCTTCCTTACTGAAAAAACCCGCTCAACAGCGGCACTAGATGGTATAGGAGTGTTAAGTTTAATAAACATATTTTTAAAGTTAGTGGATGGGAAGGATGCAGAGCTAACGTGCCGTGAAGGCCCAGATGAGAGGAATGACGAAACCTCCGTTGAACTTAGGTCCCTCCCTGCTCCAGGGTTCTTCGTCTTTTTACTTTGACAGTGCTGTCAGTGTAGGGGGAGAGGGTGGATGGGGGTAGGCTGCCAGCATGCCAACGGCTAACATGCACACCTCGCTCATAGAGAAGGGACAAATTTTTAATGGTTAATGAATAATGAGTGAGGATCGAAAAAAACTAATTGCGAGCTACGATAAAAAAGTAACGACGAACGAACGTATTTCCCTAAAAAAGTAACGTCGTTACTAAAAGAGTTACTCGATTTGAAATGTAATGCCCTTACCACTACGGTTACTAAAAAAGTACCGCGTTACGTAACGGCCGTTACTCGTAACGCGTTACTGCCCAGCTCTGCAAATAATACAATTAACCAGCGAATTGAAGAAATGGATCAAGATATAGAGGACTACTTAATTCACCAAATAACGTCTGCAAAATACTTCACGTTACAAATTGACAAATCCACAGACATAACATATAATGCAATTTTGTTGGTATATGTACGACAGAAGTGCAAATAGTCGTGTATCTCAGTAACATTGTTACAAGAAAGAAATTTAGCTGGCGCAAACAAATTGGAAGAAAGGATTAAAAGAAAGAAAAGAAGACAAAAATGGACTAAAGAACATTTATAAAAATCATATTTAAAAGTAAGGGTATAGAGTAAGCGGAATTAAAAAATGTAACAAGCTTTGCCTTTAAGAGGGGAGTATTCTGGCAGAAGAACTGACATTATATCTATCCGAGAAAAAGTTTGAATGGGCAAAACTCTTCCGAGATGTGGATTGGATTGCCAAACTTGCTTATCCGCCTGACATGTTTTCCATCTTGAATGAACTGAATCTTCTTTGCGGAGACGGATGACTTCAGTTTTGTGAATGACTCGTAAGATTAACGACTTCAAAAATAAAGTCCGGTGATGGGAAAAATTAATTTTAAAACAGCATTTTAACACGTTTCCTGAACTCGTTTCTGCCATAGATAAAGTTATGGAAGAGCTTGATATTAGGATTTTGACCAGCGTCACTCACTCGTTTAAAATCTTTGTCTGAACGGCATTAATGTTTGCTTTACTGCAAATAAAGACCCGAGAAACAGAAATAAATGGGTCCGAAACTTTTTCAACAAAGTTAAAAACCTAACTACTTTACAAGAACAGAAACTAATAAAACTGGCAAGTGATACACGGATTGGAAATGATTTTTCAAAATGGAGTAACACCCCCAACATTTTGGATCAAATATCTACCCGAATATCTTAGAGCTAATTTGTATTTCTTTGAGAGTTTTGCTGCCATTCCACTCCACCTATCTTTGTGAAGTTGATTTCTTCGCAATAGCTTCAATCAAAACAAAGCAGAGATATTGTCAAACAATGAATCGCGCCTTGAAAAGCTTGTATCGGAGAAATAGTAACGAACGTCTAACTAGGTCAGCAAATATACCCGTACTGTACTGCTGTTTGACTAGTGGTAACCTTAGTTTTACTTCCACCCGAATTGTTCATTCTGACGAAGGTCAAGATCGTTGCCCCACCTTGAACTTACAACCTATAATCCGAACCACGACCCACCACAGGTGGTCAGAAATTACAAAGTCCTCGACCGGACTCGATCTCACGACCTCCCAATCAACAGTCGAGCGCTCTAATCACTAGCTGGGTGAGCTGAGCAGCGCCTACCATCGCCGGTGGACTCTTAGTAAGCGATGTTAACCACTACACCACCGAGGCGCATCTCTTTTATATATATATATATTTCAGTCTAATTTTCAGAAATGAAAGTCGAAATCTAAATGTAAAAGTAAACATTTTATATATTTAGTCGGGGGGGAGGGGGGGATTTTGTATTCTTATTCTACACACTGCTCGGAGTTTCCTTTGGGCCCCTAAACAACATACTGTAATTACACCGCTATGCCCCCCCCCCCCTTTTAAAAATTGAAATGAAATTGAAACCAATTCATTGAATAAAAAAACCTGATAAATGACAAAGATTAAAGTAAATAATGATATAAGTAAAACTAAAGTAAATTTTATATATATATACAGGGCGTCCCAAAAAAATGTATACACACTTTAAATAATTATAAAGGCAGTGTTTATTAAAATACATTTCATTTTCAAAATGTAATAGAATCTACAGACATTATTTAATTGTTTTGTCAACGCCTGTTTTCAAACTGACGTCCGTTCTGGTCCAGGCACTGCTGATAACGCGAAGCAATGGAATCGCAAACATCACGAAACATTTCGTTTGGTATTTGTGTGCATTCTCGTTCAATGGCTGCTCTCAATTCAGCGACTGTTGCAGGTTTTATAGCGTAGACTTTGTCTTTTAAGTATCCCCATAAAAAAAAGTCTAGTGGTGTGAGGTCTGGTGAACGCGGAGGGTATTCTACGAAACCCCTTCGTCCAGTCCACATCCACATCTTGCCAAGTACCACTCGCAATACTCCACTCTTCGGTCCGGATCATCTTCATTAATAGCATGGACTAATCTTGGAATGTAACTTTTCCATTGACAGCGCTTCAAAATGCGTTGGACAGACGATTCTGAAATTCCTACCTAACGACTCGCTTGCCGCACAGATTTTCTTGGACTTTGGTGATACGTTTCCAGTACTCTTTCTTGCTTTGTGGGGCTTGTCGATGGCCGTGGTCTTCCGGAACGCTTCTTGTGGACATTCTGAACAGTTCCATCGGCTTCAAACTTATCTCTAATTCGAGTGATGGTAAGTCGCGTTGGTGGATCTGTTTGAAACTCCCTCCTAAACTGTCTTTGCACTTCAACTGCATTTTCACACTTCCAGTAGCATTTTAGAATGAATTTCCTTTGTTCAAAGCTTAGTCTGACTGCCATTATTAATTCTAATGGGTTTAACTTGGAAAGAAAGAAACATCAATTGAGCTATCAGCTGTTAAAGTGTGTATACATTTTTTTGGGACGCCCTGTATATATATATATATATATATATATATATATATATATATATATATATATATATATATATATACAGTATATGTATATATAATAAGAAATCTTTTTCCGTATATTACTTAAAAAATCAATTGAAGCATACTAAAATCAAAATATTCACCTTAAGAAATTTAAAATTACTGACACCACTGGCCTTTCCATTGATACACAGGTAGCTTTTTTCTCGACTCCAGTACACAATTCTATCTTGTGATGCTTCTGTTACCACATTTACAGCATGTTCTACTACCTGGCTGTGACAGGGAAAAGGAATAAGCTGAAGTGGTTCATTTCGAACTTTAAGGTCATCATCATTTGTCAAATTCTGTAAAATAGGTGGAGGAGTGATGGTTTCGTTGTCCCAGTCGATCATGTTAGGATAATCGTCTGCTTCAAAGTTCAGTGTTTTTGGCAGCTCAAAATTTCTCGCATTGGTGCTCCTAGTTCTTGCTCGAATGATGTGCTGAAGAGCCAGCTCTCTGACCTCTCTTCTTGTGTCTGTTATCATTGAGAGTAAGATATTCTCTGGGTGGGCAAAATAGGCGTTACTTCTGAGGACACGCTCCATAATCATCCGATGCTTTTTATCTAAGCCTTTAAGCACGTGCATGATATACCAAAAATTAGATGCTCCCTCATTTGCCTTTGGATGAGACTTTATCCAAAACCAGCCTGGAGCGTAAACCAGCATTATAATTTTTACTAGGTCTTGGATGTTTTTGTCTGGATTCCGTGTAGAGACATATAAGCGCAGGATCCTGTTTGTTCGTGTTAGCCATCTTGCATGATGGAGGGCACCTGGGGATCTGGTGGGTAACGCTCGTGAGATGCGTCCAGATTGTATGCTAATGCATATCGGCCGAAACTTCTTTAATGTTGCCCTCTACAGGGGTATAATCAACTATATCCAGTTTGGTCAAATCCTCTCGGAGTTTATTTCCAAGAGAACCTTTGAAGATGTTTGGTCCCGAAGTTTTTCCATCAATTGCTTCAAATACGTGCCTAAAGGGCAGTTCGTTTGCATGCAAAAGGCAAATCAGCCATTGTACCAGCCTGTCCAGATATAATTCAATCAATTTTAGCACTCCGCCAATCCTGCCAGTGTTCACTGGAGTGCCATCGCATAGCAAAGCTTTGAGGGATTCTTTGCTATTAGAATCAGCTATAAAAGTTATTATTTCATCTGCAATACAACAAGCAGTTCCGTTATCTGGAGCTATATAATCCATATAAACATCACCAGGTTCTTTGACTATTACATAATGTTCTTCGTACTCCATTCCCTTCTTTGTCTTAGTTTGATCTTTTCTACCATCAAATCCGATGCCTTCAATCTGTGTGTTCTCTGATTTCACTTTGATTATGTTCTTTTTACCCACACGTATTCTTTCTATTTCCACTTTTTTCCTATCCAACATATTGGTTTCGTCTAATATTCCCATATCCTTCAAAGGTGCATTTACTATAGCTGCAGTAGCTCTGTAACTTACACGGTATCTATCTGCTGTTATTGTTAAGTTATCATAAATAATTCTGTTTTGATGGTTTTCTTTCAGCTCAAAATCCGGAACAAAGTCAATATCGTCGCTGTCATCATCAATTTTCATGCTCTCATCTTCCATAATATGTAAAGGGTCCAGTTTGCTGGTTGAGGCGACATTCATATCTAGGTTTATCTTGGCTCTTCTTTCTAATCCTTTAACTCTATCGTGAGTCCTTTTTCTTGCGGAAGTCGTTACTCTGTCGATTGGTCCTAGTTGGTTTTTTCTTTGTTTCTGCCCCACAAAAGACTCCCACTCAATCATTGGAACTCTAATATCACATCTGCAATCCGTTCGACTGATTTTTTTTATCGTAACAAGTACAAGTGCAAATATCAAACATTTCATCGAATGTCTCCACCTTCTGCTGAAAACTGTTGTTTCTTTGTTTTAATGGTACTTTATTTAGCTTTGCTGCAGATTCTATCAATCGTTCAACTTTTATAGCTATTCCTTCAAATCCTATATGTGGAAAGGAAAACTTCTCCCAAATGGCTTCCACATCTTTAGTGACAATTCTGTAACATTCTTTTGCTGTTGTAGAACCTTTCGAAATCAGTTCTTCTCGTTTTCTTACCGATAAATAATGCCTAAATACGTCAGCTTTTGAAGGAGTCATTGAAGGTGGAAATTCTGTAGGGTGACCAAATGTTCAATTGTGCGTTTTGCTTCTTGTCGCCATGATTTCACTTATTTAGGCCTAGTAGCATTAATAACAAGAAACTAATTGTTAAATTCTAGCGATTGAATCATTCAATCTGAATTTAATATAACTCATTCGGAATTAAATCATAACTCATTCAATCATAAACAATCTGAAACTAAACAAAAAAACGTGACAATTTATATACTTCGTCTAATCTATCTAAATTAATCTATGTAATCTATTCAATCTATCTAAATAATCTATCCAAATTAATCTAATCTACTTAATAAGACTTAATATAATGCACGATTGTCACATTTGGGGTTTATATCTGTGGAGAGTAAAATGGGGAGGATGCTATGGAAGGGGTAAGGGGGGTCGCATATACTCATTTTTTTTTTACAAGATGTTGAGATCATCATTTCCAACTACGTGCATACTGTGGAATTGGAGAAACTCTATTTTTGATATGTTTTGACCCCCCAAAATTATTTACTCTCTTCTGAATGATTGCACATTTTTAAGTACTTCATAACACTATGTTGCACGTCTATGTGTACGTTCAAGATAATTTTTTTTCTTGCAAACATATATTGGGCTTAAGTTAGACATGAAAAACTATGTACTGGTTTAACAAATTTTGGCACCAATTTTGCCGGTTCGCGATTTGAAAGAGGTTGGGAACCACTGCATAAGGAATCGATGAATAGTTTCTACATCAGTAGTTTTCAAAGTACGGGTCGCGACCCAGTAGTAGGTCGCGAAATATTAAATCACTGGGTCACTAGGTGTAGAAAATTCTTTCTACAAAACAGTTATTTGAAATTGGTGCGTAAAACGAAATCTCATTTTTACTTGGAAAGGCATCGCATATTCGAAAACTGTGTACGTACTCGGTTAGCATGTACTCTTCCTTCATTGTGATTCTATGAAAACACTAGTCACAAAATATTATTGCTTTAGGTCGCGGGGATAAGCGTTTTTCTTCTACTGGGTCGCGAGAAAAGAAGATTGAAAAACATTGCCCTACATAACCTAATTTCCAGGTGGTAACAACGTAAAAGGTAATATGTGACTAAACAATTACAGTATGAATTTAGTTTGAATACTATATACACCCATGGTGTGAATCCTACGTAAAGATACAAGTACCCTCCATCATTAAAGTAGGTTAACTAACCGCAAACATTATGTCCATTTTCTCAGTGTATCAGTTGCTCGGAGACATTAGCACCGGACCTCATATTATTGAGTTATATACTGCAACTGTGTAAATTCAATTTTGGAACGGAAGACGGTGTTAAAATGTAAAGGAAAAAAGCATTTAAATGAAAAACTAAGAGTTTGTGAGACTCGAACCCGCGTCCCATGGTTTTTAGATCACGCTGTCCATAACCCTAAGAGAAATTCGTTCAAGCGAGGCCAATAGTTACGCTCTTTTGATCGTGTCTCATTCAGTTCTCTCCCTTTTAAAGAGCAAATGAATTTAAGTGTGGTTAATGCGCTTAAAAAAAAGCGAGAGTTGAATGGAGTATGATCAAAACAGAGCCAAACACTGGCACAATGCTCAAAGCAGACGAATGCGGCTCACTGCGCTAACTCCTGGATTATTATTATTATTATTATTATTATTATTATTATTATTATTATTATCATTATTATTATTATTATTACTATTTACTAGCACCATCAAGAGTCGAATCCCCGACCTCAGTCTCTTCACTTCGCTGATAAGGAAATGGTGTTAGCCAGTGAGCTACGGAGGCTGGCAATCTGACATATTAATACTTTCATTTAACGTAAAAATTGGAGTGGTGCTATAAAGTAAACATTAGAAGTCTACAAATACAATACGAAAAACTTTAACAGCAAAGAAACAACGTAAGTTCTACACCAATAAAACTTAATAAATGCGAGAATTAGAATGGTATGTTTCAAAATTGAGCGCTCGGTAGCTCAGTGGCTATGGTGTCGCGTTATAGGCGGTGAGGCAGCAGGTGGGGGTGGGCCAGCCACTCACCCCGTTTCTGCTCGGACTCGGTGACCTTCGGGGCACACTCACCCCTACGCAGTGGGGAAACGAGCTTCCTGGATGTTTTAAAATTCATATCCTTCACTCTTGACCATAACAACAACAACAACAACAACAACAACAAAAACATATTTAAGACCCAAAATCCGAGATAAAAAATTAAACTAATTTATACAGTACCCATAATCTTAATCTTTCTGAAAATGTAGAAACTAAAATGGAAGATAAAATATTTATAATACTTTATTTCCGAAAAGTTTACGACGACAACGTAAAATCTAACAATAGTTCGCAATCGACCTTCGGTCATCTCGCAAAAAATGATGAAAACTTCTTCGGATGACGTACAACTAATGAAAATATGTAAAAATATTCTTGGAAGACTTTACTGTATTTGATATCGAGAGAGAACTTGAAAACAAACGCAAGAAGTTACCATGAGAAAGGTACAGAATCATTCCTAAATACCCAAAAATGTCTCTTCTGATCGCTTAATAAACAGCACATGAATGAGATACTGTACTATTATTTGGAATTAAGAATAACCATGTTTTTTATACTCTCCATCTCCTTTATGGGTCAAATTTAGTTCCTAATAAAGAAAATTCTGTTCATATTAAGTGACTAGTCCCATTTTGAGGTTGTTGGTGTTTGTTCAGCTTATGGATGAAATGAGAACAGCGAAAAAACACCAGTACATCAGGTGTCCAGTACAAAGCATCCACACAAAGTTATGGGGTGATCTTAGTTTTCATAATATGGACTTGGGGCGGGAGGGAAGGAGGGGAGTTATACTTTGTTGACGGCATGATAAATAGTGCCAAATGCGTTCCAGTGCTGACGTAAAAGTAGTCTTCTGCTTGTAAGTAGTTTGAGGACGAAAATGGATCTTCTAACGACGCCTGGCCCCCTGTCACACATTTAAAGTTGTACGAAAAATTTTCAAGATGAACAGTGAAATGATGGACTGACCACAAAATTACAAATTTAAATTCTAAAGAGAAATTATGGCCTACGTTCAAAAGTAGTGCGCGAAAAGACGACGCTTCAACAAAATTTCTACACTGGTGGTTCAGAGATCTGGGAATCACGAATATCTGCAGGTCTTACTGAATCCATGCCCGAAGGTGCGTTTCACTTTCGAAAGCAAAAGGTCATACAAAATACACACCAAATTCGTTTGCATTGTTTTGCTTATTTACTTCCAAAGCATTTCTACTTTTCAGATTTGAAGAGGGAGGGGAGGGCTATTACTGTACCTCATTTCCGGTGGTGTGCTGTCGCACATGCGAGTGACGAGAAAGTTTTAGGCCCAATATCAAGCATCGTACCGACCCAATGGAAAATAAGTTTTTATATTACACATGTATATGAAACTGAAGAGCTACATCTTCTAAATTAAATTAAACAAGTGAAAACGTACCAGGATGCAATTGTGGGGAAAAATGGAGTGAAAATAACATGAGTTACAGCAAACCAAACACTTCCTAAAATCGCTCCGATGAAGCTTCCCCAAATGACTTGGCTCCAAGTGTGATATAAAAGGTAAACTCTGCAAAAGGAAAAAAAAACTTTCACGACAGCACTAATTACTCTGCTCGAGCACACTCAAATTTTGGTGCGTTGTCCATTAAACGTTCAAAAGACGATTAACAAGAAGAAGTTGAAGAGAAAACAATTACAGTTTAGATCATAGAAGAAGCGGAAGAAGTTGAAGAGAAAACAATTACAGTTTAGATCATAGAAGAAGCGGAAGAACTTGCGAGTAATGAAAACCAGCATTTATGATTCAGATAGTTAAACGAGTGATAAAGACCCCATTTGTAAATGATTGTTATGAAGAAATAAAATATTTATAGCTTTTGAAGGTTAATCGAGACAGAATGGAGAAGTTGCAGTGATGGGGAAAAAAAAAAAAATTATGTGGTAATAACATCACTGTCCACTTTTCTTTGTGACTTCGACCTTTGATGCAGGGACTCCGAGTTTTTCTCAAAACACGTGCGTCTTATGATCATCCATGTGTGCTTAGTTTCATCCATTTATGATGAATGGTTCGAAAGTTACAGCATGGACTTCCATTTGACTTCTATCTGTGACCTTGACTTTTGATGTAGGTACCTGAGCCTTGCTAAAAAGACAGTCTTACGATCATTCATATATGTATGAAGTTTCACCAATTTATGTTGAGTGGACCTCCCTTTGACCTCTGTGCCCTGACCTTTGGTGCAGGGACCCCGAATCTTGCTCAAAATACATCACATTATAATGATCCATATGCAAGCATGCGTGAAGTTTCATCAATTTATGTAAAGCGGTTCAAGGGTTATGGGGTGGACTTCCATTTTGACCTCTGACCATTAATGTAGGGGTAATAATCCATGTGTGTTGTTTCAATATACATAGAGCAGTTCAAAATTTAAGGCATGGACCTCCATTTGTGATCTTGACATTTGATACAGGGACCCTTAGTCTCGCTCAAAACACAGTCTTGTAATGATCCATATATCCATTAAGTTTCATCAATTTATGTTAGTTGGAGCCATTCAGAAGTTATAGCCTAGATACGAAAAGCTCCATTTGACCTTTATTTATGACTGACTTTTGATGCAGGAACTTGTTTCTTGTTCATGACACTGCATCGTTGTGTGTGTGTGTGTGTGTGTGTGTGTGTGTGTGTGTGTGTGTGTGTGTGTGTGTGTGTGTCATTAATTTATGTAGAGTGATTGAGAAAATATAACCCAGACAGAAAAGTGTGACAGACTGACAGACGAATGGACAAATACAATCCAATAAAGGCCCAATATGGCCCATTCTTGCTTATCAGACTCTCCAAATACTTAAACCATCCATCAGCTCCAATATTATTTAATTTACAACTATTTTACACTTTATATTACCAGCCTTTTCACACACCATCACATTACACTTATTTGCATTCACAATTAACAGCCACCTTTTACACACATTCATATATGCTTCAACCAACCTCCACGACTCTTACTCACTTCTACCACTCAGCACTGCATCATCCATATATAGCAGATGAGACAATGCCCATTCATTACCACTTAACTTCATCACATCCCTTCAAGCATCCTCATCCTTACTGTACACACCACCCCACCTATAAATATATCAAACAATCATGGTGACATTTCACACATCTTTATCTAAAGCCATTTATTTCAAACCAATCACTCTTACAGAGGTCTGACTTCTTATAAAACTCTTTACACCAATCAACTACTTACTAACTACACCATACAAACTACAACACCCGCCACAAATGCCTCTACACACTATCATATGCTTTCTACAAGCCATAAATATTGCAAACGGTTTATCATTATACTCTCCTGCATTTCCATGCAATTCTACAAATCTCTGTCACCCACTGCACAACCATTTGATCATATTTCATCAGACTTATTCCCATCAGATCGACAAAACCATAACATCGACACTAAAAACCAAGTTACCCTAACCTACAATATCCTTGTTGATAGGATATAAAATTGATCAGATGGTGTAATCCCAATTTCATCATCTCTCTGTAAATTCAATACATAATACAATAGGTCTAAATTTATAGTCAAATCCGCAATCATAATTTGAGAAAATGGATTCTCACACTGGAAGAATATCTGACCTAAACCCAAAATACTGTACCAAGGAACCAAGTACAGTAAATACTTTCATAAGGAATTTTTTTTTTTTTTTACAAATTCTTTTGGCAAAAACAAACACTTTAATGTTATCAAATAGGTTTCATCTTACCTTGAATAAGTAACTAAGCAAGCTGCATTTATTAAGCCAAGTATAATAAGGGACTTCCAAAGCACTTCTATAAAACAACCATGATTGTGATGTAACCTGAAATAAAGTTTAATTTACTTTACTGACATTACAATTTGCAAATAAAGTTGAAATGTGATACGCATCTTTAGCTCAACAATATATGTTGAAATGATGTTCAGTTCATGCCAAAAATTTATATTTTTTATCAATACAGTCTTCTCACACATCTAAGTACATAGCCTTACGATACTTTTATTTTCATAAAATTGAATACATTGAGAAATATTGTAAAACTTGTCAAGCTGTAAAATAATAGGGTCTACTTTGCGCAAGGCAAGAAATTTAATAACTCATCATCTTCAATAACTATTTCAAACAGACCTATCTTGAGAGTGATCAGTGCTCAGAGGTTACAATATTGGACCGAGTGGTGAGGCTCTAGTTCACCCTGAGCCACTGGCATTGGGTGGGGTTGAGCCAGCCACTTATCCCATTATCGCTTTGGCTAAGTAACCCTCAGGACACATCACCCCCACATAGTGGGGAAACGAGTTTCCAGGATTCTTATCTTAAATATTTAAAATCCCAGAAGGAATTCTGGGTAGGAAACTTCAGTTAATGTCTACGATCTTTAAACTTTGTTAACTGTACGCAAGATTATGAGAAAACTAAAATGTAATTACCTAAAAATTACAAATAAAATACAGTAGACAGCAAAAAACCAAGACATCTGAGAATGAGACGAAGGCATGCCATACTCCGTGTACAAATTTTCTCTTAAATGTGGACGTGGTTGAGCGATGATTGTCTTAACTATCAAATTCAATACTTCACAAATTAAAATGCCAATGAAAAAACATATCTGGAAATAAAATACTGAACGATAGTGGGAATGATTTCTGTGTAGCAGAACTATATGAAAATTATATTTAAACTGTTTAACATGTTTATCTATAGTACTGCAAAATGGGGTGGCCCCACACAGAGGGATACCAAACAGTTTTAAAGTTTTAAAATGTCCATTAAAATTCTATCAATATTACATCTGCGAGCTTACATATATTGAAGTTTCTTCAAATTTTAAAATATTCTTTTGGTGGTGGTGGTCTACAACTTCAGTGGGGTAGTTAAGTTACTAATTAACCAATATTAAATTTGCGAGTGTCCAAAGTCACCCTTGCTCTATGGAGTCACCCCATCATTTGGTATTCCATTTAACAGGTTATATTCATAAATCAAATCTTACTGAACATAGGCCTACTGCCTGCACAGCCTAAGCTACCATATTTATCTGGTTTTGAGCTATGCTGTACTAGTATATTATGGCCACAAAAGTTTAAGGGTTTATTCAGATTTATACACTTCTATTAAATGTATAAATTAGTTATACTGCAAAACTTACCGTATGAATATCTCTTCTAAAAATAATTAATGTTATGAAACTAACGACCAGAGAAATTGGTAATAAACTGCTAACTGCCAATATCAAACCGAAGTTATCACCTGTAAAAGAAAAACTTTAAATGAATTACCATTTTTCACACAAAAATCTGAAATCTAAGAGAATGTTAATGGGATATTATTTTTATTGCTCCCATTTCCACCTTCTACCCCATACCTTCTTAATATAGGACCTTTAGTACCAATCTCATACACTGAGATACAAGCTACAACCTGATGAACAACACTAGCGAAGTATTTAATATGACCAATATACTTCCTGTAACAGGTAATTATGTTTGAGAATTCCAGAAACTCTTCAGAATAACAAATTTGGTCTAGATTAGTACAAAAAAAATTTATTTGCAGTAATAAGATTTTCCCTAAAATTCAAGTTTTAAGGCCAAGACTCGGGGAAAATGTCAATTATGCACCAACAGTCAAAGCTTAAGACTAGCATGAGCTTGGCTCCTAGGGCTATAGCCTCAAGAGCATACAGGAATATAATCAGGGTTGTGGAGTCGGAGTCGTGGAGTCGGAGTCGTGGAGTCGGAGAGTCGGAGTCGTGGAGTCGCACGTTTCAGGGTGGAGTCGGAGTCAGTAAAAAACTTCCAACTCCGACTCCAATTTCTGTGTCCTGTGTCACCCTTAATTTCTAAATCCTAAATACTAACATTTAGGTTATTTAGTTTTTTTGGTCAATAAACCTTATTCATTGATAGCCCCTAGATTAAGTTTTTTTAATATTTTTTTTTTTACATTTTCAGAATATACAATTAATATTTATTTAAATATAAAATATAAAATATAAAATTTCACACTTAGTGTGGTGGTGATGAAATGTCTTATTATTATGATAATTATAGAGTGAAACACTAGAGGAGTCGGAGTCGTATATTTAAAATGTGAGGAGTCGGAGTCAGATTTTTAGATTTTTTACAATGTGTGGAGTCGGAAAATTTTGGACCGACTCCACAACCCTGAATATAATAACAATAACTATTAATAAATTAATGAATTTAATTATAGCATATTACACTGTTAAAATAGCTTAATTCCAGTATGAGTAGTTTGGCAAGTGTGACACTCAGATCCTAAAATTTGCAGAAATGTAGTGCATCACTCAAATTACTGTACCATACATCAGTTGTGACACTGACACTATCAGGCCATCAACCACTGCCCTCCTTTACTGTACTTTTTCACAACTATAGGACTAAGGGACCTATGCATAATAAACGTGTGATGATTTTTAGCCTCTTTTTAATTAATGAATGTGGTTCCTGTCTGCAATAATTTCTAATCATACAAACTACGTGTTTTACTCAGGTGTAATGCCACTAATACAGAAATTGATACATTTAAGCTCAAATACAATAACAGAGATCTTTACGAGTGTTCCGATGTAAATTTGTGAGACTTGGATTCATTAAATTTCCATCAACTTCCATAACAGTTGGGAGATGGACCAAGCCAGCCATCCACTCTGTGACTGCACAGGCTCAGATGGTTCTCAAATTCATGCACACTCCCTCTGTGTGGGGAAACAGCAGTTCTGGGTATTACCTCATTTTAGTTGGACAGTTGAAAACCAGTGATCTATCCACAAAAATATAAAAATTCTTGTCCTTCCTTTCACAGGTGATCTATGTACATACAGTATTACAGTAGATCAACTTTTAACTCATTGCATGAGCAAGCAGTTATGCATAAGGGATAGGCCTAACTACTCATTCATCATTCACACTGCATTAAGAAGTAATCTATGTACACACAGATCACCAATAGAAAAAGAGCAAGAATTTTTACATTTCTGCAGGTAGATCACTCTGGCTTTGCATCATCCAGTTCTACTTCAATCTTGAAAGTTTCACTAAATAGCTATGGTATATAAAATAATTCAACCTACATCAGCTTATGGCAAGCTTAGTCCTATGATTATAAACAGATCAATCTTCCAACTTAATAAAACTAACTATGGCTAAATTTAATGCTATAATCCAAGCCTGATTTGTTGTTATGACTCAAATAAAATTAAAAACTAACCTCTGGGATATTCCACATGTGACAATGAAAATGCTTTCCACTCAATTTCTTCAGGTTGATTAGTACCAATGCCAAATCCACCTTCTGTTTCTGCCATTGTGTGATTGTTTCTATATAGTTCTAGTATAGCCAAATAGTGCTTACACCTAGTTAAAACCAAAGGCTTTGCTGATACCTCAGAGTAATTTTGCTATAAAAGTTTATTCTAAGATTTAGTTTAGGTTAAGATTGTAGTTAGGGTCTAAGTTTCTTAAAAATAAGGAAACCTAACATCAAAAGTAGTACTTTAAGGTGGGAGGACTCCATACAGCAAGGTTACATCCAACTTTCATTTTATACTTTAAAATAACTACAAGTTACAGAAAAAACAAGCCAAATTTGTTTCTAATGGTTGCAACTGTTATGTGGAATATCTCTCTCTCTCTCTCTCTCTCTCTCTCTCTCTCTCTCTCTCTCTCTCTCTCTCTCTCTCTCTCTCTCTCTCTCTCTCTCTCTCTCTCTCTCTCTCTCTCTCTCTCTCTCTCCTCTCTCTCTCTTCTCTCTCTCTCTCTCTCTCTCTCTCTCCTCTCTCTCTCTCTCTCTCTCTCTCTCTCCTCTCTCTTCTCTCTCTCTCTCTCTCTCTCTTCTCTCTCTCTCTCTCTCTCTCTCTCTCTCTCTCTCTCTCTCTCTCTCCTCCTCTCTCTCTCTCTCTCTCTCTCTCTCTCTCTCTCTCTCTCTCTCTCTCCCAACTTGCTCGAGTTTTTCCACGTCATGTTGAGTGAGTACGATAAGAGTAGGGCGATTGATATACTTTATCTCGACTTTCAGAAAGCCTTTGATAAGGTACCTCACCGCCGGCTAATGGCGAAAGTGCGCGCGCTGGGTATCGGTGGGGAAATAGGTAGGTGGATTGAAAACTGGCTGAGGAATAGGCGGCAGAGGGTGGTAATTAAAGGGGCTAGTTCGGGTTGGGCCTCGGTCACTAGTGGGGTTCCTCAGGGTTCCGTTTGGGGCCGCTGTTGTTTACCATTTACATAAATGATATCGACGGTGGCATCGTCAGTCGGATCGCCAAATTCGCTGATGACACCAAGCTTGGGGCCAATGTTGGGACGCCCGAAGCGATCGAGGAACTGCGTGCGGACCTAGGTAGGATAGGAGAGTGGTCCGAAAAATGGCAAATGCCGTTTAACTTGGGTAAATGCAAAGTGATGCACATTGGCTACGCCAATCCCAAGTCGGACTACTCGATGTTGGGCAGTAATATCGAGGTGACTGATTTAGAAAAGGACTTGGGTGTGCTAATTAGCAGCGACCTTAAGTTTACGAAACAGTGTGTAGAGGTGGAAAAGAAAGCCCAGAAACTATTGGGTTATATCAGGAGGCAATTTCAGTTTCGGAACAAGGAGATTGTGCTCTCACTGTACAATTCCCTTGTTCGGCCGTACCTGGAGTATGCTGTGCAGTTCTGGTCGCCCACCCTCAGGAAAGATATTGAGAGGCTGGAGCGAGTGCAGGCGAGGGCCACAAAGTTAATCCCTTCGGTTAGGCATATGGGCTACAATCGACGGTTACGCGCCCTGAACTTGTTTTCGCTTGAAACTCGGAGGCTGCGCGGTCAACTGATCGAGGTTTTCAAGCTCTTACGAGGGTTCAACGATGTCGATTTTAGAAGTATGTTTAGTTTAAATGATAACCCAACTCGCAACAATGGTTGGAAGTTGGATTTGAAACGGTTTAGGACTAGTGTGTGTGGGAATTACTTTACGTATAAGATCTGTGACACATGGAACAGGTTACCTTCGGAAGTTGTGAACAGTTCCTCTGTGGATCAGTTCAAGAAAAGGGTAGACCAAATTTTGCACACTATTTGAGTGTGTAGAAAATTTTCCGTGGCACCCGTTGCCATTGGTACCTCCTCGGTATGGGCCGCAAGGCCTTTTGAGGTACTTCTTTTCCTTGTAACTCCTTGTAACTCTCTCTCTCTCTCTCTCTCTCTCTGAGGATGTTTCCAGTCAAAGTGTAAATCTGTTTAAAAATAGGCTAGACAAAGTACAGAACACACTCATAGTTTAAGATTAAAACCTCAGAAAACTCTGCAGGAGTTCGCTTGCTCGGTGTCTCTGTGAGCAAGCTAAATATAGAGCTATTTATATATTCTCCACTTTCCTGTAAAATTTCCTTGGCTACTTTTCCAGGGTCAAGGTATTTTCTTCAACCTTTTTCCGTACCTGCCTCTGGCAGGGAGGGAGCGGAGGGTGGGGAGAGAGCCTTCTACTTTTCTATCCAGTTTTCTACTACTGCTAGCATAGTTTGAAAGACAAAATTTTCCCTGGCACCCGTTGCCATTGGTACCTCCTCGGTATGGGCCGCAAGGCCTTTTGAGGTACTTCTTTTCCTTGTAACTCCTTGTAACTCTCTCTCTCTCTCTCTCTCTCTCTCTCTCTCTCTCTCTCTCTCTCTCTCTCTCTCTCTCACACATTTGAAATTTGTCAGCTAATGCTAAAGTCTTTCACACTATATTTTGCAGTTCAAACTTGCATTTTCCTTAAATTTCACTTCTGATCATCTAATACAGTAGCTATACAGTCGACCCTCGACTTACGTTGTCACCATCTTACGTAATTTCAAGTTACGAGAAGCCCCCATTGACTGTAATTGATTCATCTTACGTAATTATTTTGTGTTGCGTAATAGCTGCGTAATCGCAAACGCAGTGCGTGACCACTCACTGGCAGGATGCCGGGTATTTCATGTTATTTCATTGTTATTTTTACTGTGCATTATATAAAGTGATACTGTATGAAGTGATTAATAAATTAAATTAATTTTTTATTATTAATTTTTAATATGTATTTTCTTTTACAGATGGTGTTTCTTAATAATAATTATTAATTACCATTATATAATTCTGTTTATGTACACTGTTTTTATCAAAAAATGTAATTATTTTATTATTTTCAATACTTTTTTGGGGTCCTGGAACAGATTACCCGATTTACACATATTTTGGGGTTCGACTTACGTCATTTTCGAGTTAAGTAACTCATCTCGGAATGGATTAATTACGTAAGTCGAGGGTCAACTGTACTCTCTACTATTTGCACATGTCCATTTTCTGGTCATATTTCATAGTATTTTTATAGATTTATACTCTAATATTGTATTTTATTCGATTTTATTGTAGTAGGTTATAGAATATGGATAAATAAAAGTTCAATATTGTATTTTATTGTAGAAGACAAATAAATGTTTGAATATAAAAAAAAAATGATACAGTATAAAGTATGATATACAGTAGTACATAAATAAAAACAGCAAAATAAAATAATTATAGAAAATAGAAAGCAATTATACAATTATAAAAAAATTACCAGAAGCTACATGACCAATTTTGTGCGGACACTTGATGTGTGACATCATAGTTGTGCAGATAGTTAACACGCAGATAGTCAAGAGTGAACTGTATATGTATTCCTTCTTATTCAGATAAATATATTATATTCTTTAATTATTATTATATATACAAAAATAGTGTTTTTTGACTAATATGATGGAGGAGGTTATTTTTTCCCATTGACATTCTCCAATTAAAATAAAAATCTCTCTAAATCATAATGTATCGTGAAAATGGACACACAGTTTAGTGTGGGCTGACCCTCACTAGGGATAAGTTTGGCGTATGGAGTTCTCACTTTGTTCTAATAGCAATAATAATAATCATCAGTATGCCCAAAGCTTGTGAACTATCAGCGCATAAGCTTGGACAGTTGACAGCCTTGATAAAGATGGGCAAACATGTTAATACTTGCGTAGCAAATGAAACAAATATCAGTGAATCAGCTGTATACCATAAGAAGCAAATTATAAATGAAGGAAGTACTTCTAAGATGCGGAGACATGGAAGGAAATTATTCTGAGAGTATGGTGTCAGACAACTTAAAATGGTCACACTTGAAAACAGATTTATGGGTGCAAATAACTTAAGTAATGAGCTGATGAAAGCTAGACAAAGAAAGGTCAGTCATCAAACCACTAGAAGAGTCGAGAAAAATAATATATTTGTTAGAGTTAGCAAAAGGAAGCCACTTTTACCACAAAAAATGTTAAAGGTAGGTTTGAGTTTACAAAACAGCATCAAAATTGGAATAGTGACCAATGGACTAAAGTTGTTTGGAGTGATGAAAGTAGAGTCAAAGTATTTTGGTAATAACAAAAGTGAAATTGTTAGCAGACATATTGGAGGAGAACATAGAGCAGAATGTTTAACACCAGCAGTGAAAAAGGGCGGAGGGGGGATAAATGTCTGGGGGGTGCTTCTCTTTATGTAGGAAACTTCTATATAAATTAAAAGCTCATGGAATATTGGGGGTCAGTTATAAACTGGGTAGAAAAATGGTTAGAAGACAGTAATTCTAAATGGTTGTGAATTTGGGTGGCAGAAAGTTAAAAGTGAGGTACCACAGGGATTAGTGTTAGGTCCATTATTCTATTTTATATCTACATGATTTAGAGAAGGGAGTAGGTAGTGATGCGAGATGAGAATATTCTCTGATTGATTATTCTATTTACCTGGTACCCATGGTTTTGTTTACTTTAAGGAGATTGGATGAGAACCTCAAAAAAAAAAAAAAAAAAAAAAAAAAAAAAAAAAAAAATTTTGTCCAAAGGCTTGATTTACAAATGAAAAATTCAAAGTTACAACAAAATTGTTCATTAAATTTGAAATTTTTTCGTAGCATCAGCAGATGTCTGAAGGTGACTGCAATATTTTTGGTAGTAGTAAATATCCTATTACTAAAAAATAAAATTAAACCATATAAAATGTTTTAAATGTATTTAATACCTTCATTACTGAACCATATTCACTACAGTAAAGACAAAATATTTTGTCTTTACTGTTGTGAATGGTCTCTGTCATTAATGAAGCAACATTAATCATTACAATTTTACTTAACTGCACTTATTATTCATATTTCATATATATTTATTATTGTAGAGATCTAAAAACATTGTTTACAGCAAACACTGTGCGCAAAAACATGTTTTTGTAGCATTTTAAGACATTCTGAGGAAGTGATTTTTGTTCATAGGAACTTCTCAACTTTTATAAAGGGAGTCAATGGGAAAATAGGGTTTGATTTATGAATGGGTTTTTAGGAATGTAACTCTTTCATAAACCAGGGGAGAATTTTTTGTTTGTTTGTTTGTGTGCGCACGCGCGATTACAAATATATGAAAATAGGTCATGTAACCAATGTCTGAGGTTTTAAATCCAAAAATTGGTGAATGTTTGCATTACCAATAATATATAATAGGTAGCAGCACATAGATGCCACATATCCATCTATAATTCTATATTATACTATAAAGTAGGTAAAAGTAGGTATTTTATTCAAAAGACTGTCCACATTGTAAATGTATATTAACATAATATGAATATAACTAATGTGAATCATCATAGTATTTGTTAAATACCATTTTGCATTAGGAAATAAAAAGTTGAAAACTAATTTTCTTCCACATCAGTAGTGTATTCTAATGGTCAGTATATATCATGTAATCACTACTGCTATGCTTCTGACCACATTACAAATAAAAATAAAATTTGATTTTTTTAATTTGTTTTGGGAGAAAATTCTTGAAATTTCACTTACACAGAAATAATCAAGAATTTTCAAGAATATTCTCCAAAAGATTATTCCTGAGAATTTTACATCACTAGGAGTAGGTAGTAAAGTTTCTAAATTTGCAGATAATACAAAGTAGGTTTAGTTTTGGGTCACTTTTGAGAGACGTTGTTTTGGGGGAGATATGATAGAGATGTTTACACTGTTTTCAGGTTTAGACAATAGATGTACTGTTCTTTGGTTTGTACTAAAAAGTTCCTTTGCATTCTTACGCTTTAAGAAGCACCAAATATTGAGTTGAGTTTCCCTTTTAATATTTGGGGTTTCTTAAAGCATAAGAATGGAAAGGAACTTTTTAGTACAAACTGAAAAACAGTACATCTTCATTCACGATACACTCCTCAAGACCATTCAGAGTGGCAATATTTGTATTCCTTTGGCAGGACTCACTCCCTACATTAAAATGCTGCAAGCCCCCAATAGCCCACCAGATCAGCAGCCATAGCCTTGGTTCTTTTTGCAACATCAGCACAAGCTTCTCACAAACTTTAATATAGTGAATGCAATGAAACCAGTTAACTGAGAAAAGAATCATAGTTTGGATCATCTACCAATGGAGAATGGAATAATCCATTCGATTCCCAAGCCTGGTGTTGATGGTTCCAATTACATTAATGCCATGTGGTTAATGTGTCACCAGCACCTCAGGGAATTTATTTATCATCATGCAGCACCCTTTGCCAAACACCATTCTCAACTTCTGGCAGATGATTTGGGATCACAATGCCAATATTAATATTTCTCAAATGAACTCAAACAAGTTTTCTGTTTGTTAAACAATGATCATGTTAACCCACCACACACCATAGAGGGGGGGGGGGGGGGGGGGGGATCATATATATGGGGCTCTCACTGAGCCACATATACGAGAAACTCAAGGACACCCTGATGGCAACAGCTCACAGACTGCCAGATCAAGAAGTTCCATCCATTTTTCAGGCCATCAGCTTGAAATTCTGGCTCGGATCTGACAAAGTTATTTAACACCCCCTGGGCTCACCGCAGTGAAGAGTCATATGACACCCTCTGGCCAACATGGCTAAAATATTGAAGGAAGCCGATCACTAAAACCAAACTGTGACTATAGTTTGCCTAAATGTATATGAACATATAGTAAAAATATGAAAGTGATGGCTAACTCTCCTGATGGGTAATAATGGTATGAATGTAGGCTTCTTTTTGCAAAAATAAAATTTTTCATTTTTTTAAGTTATTGTTTCCAATTCTATAGATATTAAAGACCTTTTGAAAGTATTTCTATTTCTGACTACAAATACATAATGACAAACTGTAAAATTAATTTTAGCTCTCAAGTATGAGTTGTTTTTTATCAGTACCAGTGAAAAGAGGGTAACCATTAGTGAATTTTTAAGCTTTCTTTGATTTTTGAAGCCTTGTAGATGGCTAACTATAAGAGAGAGGTCTGATTTGACATCAAATATCGATTCTATGACTACTGTTTACCATATATACCAAATATCAGCCTTGTGAAGGGATAAACAAAAAGATATGGTTGCCTAAAGTTGGACATTCATGCAATTTTGCCAATGACACCAAACAATAAGGAAAAATAGCATATTTTCAAATTGCTGTATCTCAAAAACTAAGTAATACTGACCTAAAATTTGGGATCTATGCATAAGTTTGAAAGAATTACAAATGATAATTTTTTCAGAATTTTCTGAAAGGGTGACCTGGGGACCTCTAGGCGACTTCATCTGGAATGACCCCAATATATTTGCATTTTATTTGAAATTAATTAATTACGATTCTTTAATATCTTTAATGAGTATAAATACATACCACATTACATTTGATGATCAAAATACAAAGGATTTCTCTCATTATTACAATATAAAATTAATGGAATGATTACACTGTGGTGCATATCTTAAATTATAACATTTTTTACAAAATACAGACTATATTTTTAAATTATCAAAAAATTACTTTCATTTAGACAGTAAGGAATCATATGATGATAATTCACTGGTTGACAAAATCAAACTTTTTATTTGTCACATGAACAAAAATGGGTTGATCTTATAGGTTTTTTACCACTGAGTTAAAAAATGGCCTCAAAATTTGTCTATCACCCACCAATATTGAGTGAATAGAAAATGAAATTTGGACTAATTTATAGGCGTAATAGCAATATCAAAGTAGAAAATGCATATTGAATTCACCTAAAATGTGGCTACTGATGATTTACGCTTGTATTTTGCCTCTGGGCCATCCCTTGACAATGTCCAGCAGTAGTCATCCAACATGCTGGGGCTCCACTTGCCCTGGTATCACTTCTCCATCGTGGATATTTGTTGATGAAAGCGTTCCCCATGCTCATCACTATCACCACCTAAGTTTGTTGGGAAGAAGTCGAGATGTGAGTCAAGAAAATGAATTTTCAACAACATATTGCACCCCACACCTTTGTAAGCCTTGAGAAGTTCTTCAACAAGTGACTTAATTTTCGGCCTTCAAGTTTCCGAGGAAATTTGTGTTCGCTACTTTAAATGCTCTCCAAGCTACTCCTTCAACTTCACTTAGAGTTTCATCAAACACGCTGTCTCTCATGATTTCTCTAATTTGCAGGACCACAAATATCCCTTTCTTTGATTTTGACCTCGCTGATCCTTGGAAATTTCTGTTTCAAGTACACCCCCCCCCACCCCCCCCCCCACCACCATTTTGATCCATATCCTTAACAAAATTTTCCATTAAACCAAGTTTAATATGTAGTGGTGGCAAATAACCTTTTTGGATTAAGAAGAAGTGAACTGGTGAGATTTTTATGCCCTAGAATCAACGCTTGTCGAAGTGGCCATTGTTTCTTTGAGTAATGGCTTTCCCGTGCTCTGCTGTCCCATTCACAGAGGAAACAGAATTTTGTATAACCCAGTTGTAAACCAAGAAGAAGTGCAATCACTTTCAAGTCTCCACAGATATGCCAAGAGTATTTATCATATTGGATGTTTCACAAGCAGGCGCATATTGTCTATGATTCCTTCATATGTACGGCATGTGCTAATGGAACTGAAGGGTATTTATTTCCATTATGGAGTAATACAGTTTTTAAACTCAGCTTCGACGAATCAATAAATAGGCACCATTCATTTGGATCATGTTGTTGGCCAAGGGTTTTCATGAGAGGGTAGAAAGTTTCTTTGATGCTTGCGGTAAAAAGATATCTTAGTGCCTTTTTCTTGAAGATTCCAACCTTTCAACCTGGAAGCCAAAAGTTTGGATTGATCTTTTGACAATTTTAGATCACAGACAAGCTTGCTCAGGTCTGCTTGAGATATTAAGTGAGACTGTCGATGAACAAGATGGTTCAAACATTGGATCAACATCGTCCGTCAGTAAACCATGTCGAGCTTCGTCATTACCATTGTACATCAATTTCATTTTCATCATCTAAACTCCACGTTTCTGGTGGCCTTGGTACTGGCAAATGTTTATTATGTAAAACAGGCCTTATGGCTGATGGTAAATTTGGGTATTGTACCATATGTTTAGATTTCGCAGTAATGCCTAGTAGATTTGTTAAGCAGAAATAACAATCCGTTAAATGGTCTTTCGGCTCTCTCCATATCATCAGAACAGCACACGGCATTTGACGAGACCCATTTAGCCAGCCTGTCAGAAGTTTTAAACACGTAATACAGCATATATGAGGTGCCCATGTCTTGCTCTGATCCCTTACCTTGCAACCAAAATAAAGTTTGTATGCTTTTTTGATGAGAGGGGTGAAATTTTGTCTTTGAAATTTAAGTGTTAACTCTCTGCACATATACCAGAAACAGTTTGGATGGTTGACACACTTGCGTGGCATTCTGTCATGAAACAATACAAACACACTGACACAAAAAATGATTAAGGAAAATCACGAATAAAATGCACGATGTTCACTGAGTGAAATCAAATGAGTAACTGACAAATGAAAGTCAACAGTGATGTGTAGCAACTTATAAGCAGAGGAAGGGGCAGACCCCGCCCCCTTCCTATTCTCACTCAAATCCTAAGTAATGTAAATTCATGTGTCACTCTAAAACTGCGGGTGATAGAAAAATTCTGTTTTCATTTTCGTAATCAACATAAAAAATTATACACAGTTCAAGTAAAAATATCTCTGTGACAAAAACTTTGTTGACCAGTGTAATCAGTGTGAAAATTCTATACATATTTCAGTTTAGCAATTATAATTTATAATAAATGAAAAATAATAATAGAAATATTAATTTATTTATGAAAATTTCACATACAGCAAATCACTTGAACAGAATGGGACATGAGAAATATAATTTCATGGTCACATAACACATCTAAACATATATATAATTGAAATCAGCTAGTAATTTGGGTAAAACTTTACAAGACACCCACATTGCCATGAAATATGCTACAGTAACAAAACATATATCAATCAATAGAGCAGAAAAAAATGGTGCAAGCAGCTATGTATCATTTTGAAAATATTAGAAAATAACAAAGTTATGATACTTAGGTTAAGTTGTGATATTTTTGTTAAAACTAATGAAAATATCATGACTTAACCTAACCAATCATCAAGGGCCTACAGTTGACCTAACTGGGCATTCAGTTGACCTACATTAAATATCTTATTTTCAACAAAATTGGAAACAGTACATGAAATGGAAAAGATCTAAATGGTGTAAGCTATGATAGGCCTAGTAACATCTTCATAGTGTCATAACTTTGTTATTTTCTAATATTTTCAAAATGGTACACAGCTATTTGCACTATTTTTTCTGCTCTATTGATTGATATATGTTTCGTTACTGTAGCATGTTTCATGGCAATGCAGTGTAGGGTTTGGCTGAATCTCATTTCTCAAGTCTTTTAATTTTAAATTCATGTTTTTTCTTTCCAGCCACTCAGCTTTCGCAGCCTCAAGTATTCATTAAGTCAATTTAGTCAAGCATAGGCAGATACTGTAATAATGAAAAAGTGTTTAAATCATTGTAATAGGGCATCGTGCTAGGAACAACTCTGGACTAGTGTAAAAATCTAGTCCAGTATTTAGCCCTGTTAGTCCCTGTTGAACTCAAGAAAAGGCAAGATCATAGTCCAATACTGAAGCCAGAAGGTATGTTTTGAAGTTTAGCACTGAGGATCCAGAACTTAAGTGCTCCTTCTAGGCAGACAATCCAGTGTTGTGCATGAGTCCAAATTTCTTGAAGCATTGCCAGTTTGCTTTGGCTTATAAACCTTTAATTAAGCCATTGCATGCAAATTCATTAAGCGCCTATACACGTTGTCTTGTCCAGATAAATTGGGAAATAAACAAGTGAGAAGAATTCCAGTGAATATAATACAGTTGAAATCTAGGAAGTTAAGACCCTCCAAAGTTTAAGATAGTTATTTAGAATTCTAGTGTTTTGTACATAAATTATCTTTATGCTCATTATCACCACTTACCTTATTAACCCCATTATCATTTAATTTAAGATTAACTGTCATTTTTGGAGATGGGTGAAGCTACTTCTTTTTACTTCATTTATGAATTATTTACAAGTATATATTGTTGTGCCTCTAAATAGTCTTCTAAGTGAGGCCTAACACAAGAATTATATAATTTACATAATTTATATAACTAACATCCCCCTTAATAACACCTAGCATTTTATTTGCCTTATTTCTAGCCTCTAAGCACTGCATAAAAATTTTTAGATCACTACTAATCAGACATGGGGGTTGAGGCCAACCTTTTCTAAAAGACCTTGAGGCTGAGGCTGAGGCCTTAAATCCTTAGCACAATTATAATATGATATAATGTGTTATGTGTACATGTTGAGGGAAAAACCTACCATATTTTATGCATTTGAAACTGATATTACCTCTTTTTATGTGCAAATGTGATGATCCTAAAACATATTTATGGAATGGTAGGCTTCAAAAAAAGAAAAAAAAAATCGTAAACAAAAATTGTAATGTCATGACAAATGACTATGTTAGGTTAATTATGGTACTCATCAAAATAAATATGAAGATGTACAAAATATGTATTGACATCAGCTTGTCATTTGAGAAGAATTGGTGGTAAGTTAATTCATTGAAAGCATCACAAGACCCAAAATTTGCTGAGGTTGAAACAGAAGAGCATCTAGAGTCCAAACCTGAAAACATTTTGGTCATTTTTTTGAGTCTCCAGACAGTATTTTTAAAATTTTTTTCCTTGGCAATCCATACTGTAGACAATTCTAAGAAACTTTTCTTCTATGAGTTTCCTCAGCAGACAACTGATTACTGAGATATCCATAGATAAAACTGATATATATCCAAGAATTTTTCAAAGTCCAAAACCATCTTCTCTGAGGTATTTTATGTCAAATGTACACATTTTTTGGTGATTTCTGCCACTCATCTCACCGATTTTAATGATTTTTGGTGTGGTAGTTGGGTATGATGAGTAATGAAGCATGACCAAATTTTAGCCACTTGGGTCAAATAGTTTGGGAGTAATGACACCCCCCCCAATTTGGGGTCAGCAGTGTAACCTCATGATTTTGAAAGGTCATAACTCAGGAGCTAATGGATGGATTTTCTTTAGATGAAGCATATTCAAGCAAAAAATTGGAGTGGGATCTCATGGGTTTGCTTTCCACAAGCATTTGAAATTGTGCATGTTGAAAATTTTGAGCATTTTATTTAAGGTAACTTTACAAATAGTTTATATATACATATTATAATATAGCTACATACATGATTTGATATATATCTATAGGTAAGCATCAAGATTTTTACAAACAAATTATTTGGTTCTCTAAAAGTATCAATAATTTTTATCACAAATCCTCTATAATTTTTGCAGTTAAAAATAACTTGAAATTCAGGTGTTTGAAGTTTGAACAGTGAACAATGACTAACTTGTACAGGTATTTCTGATGAATTAACACTTCATATTGCCGTGCTGAACCTGAAAAATATAAATTTTATACCTATTAAAAATTTAAGTAAAATTATCATGATAAGGAGTTGTTTAAAAAATTAATTAGCAAGGTAGGTAGTTAAACCCCTTAGTTACCTCACAAGGCCTAGGTGTGTACCTCGTTCCAACTTCTGAAGGACCTAGGCCTAGACACTATGCAGGGTGCCAAAACAGTTTTTTTTCATTCCGTATTAGTTTAGAGATCTTATATATTCTACTGTATGGCAGAAACAAGCATAGGCAGCAGGCACGCGCTTGTGGAGAAAATAAATTTTCTAACCTCTAAGCTACTAGGATTCTAACCCAGGACCATTTATTCACAGTCACAGGCTCTAATGACTAGAGGGTTAGAGGGATTTCTGCTATTTAATAATAATTTAATATTAGGAAGCTGTACAATTTAAGATAGACTAATACTCAGAACTGTATTCATAAGTGTAATTATTAAAATATTGTTAGTTACAGTATATAAGCATACATGTTAATAGGCAATTTAAATAGCAATACTCACATTTTCCATGCAGTTTAAGTTTTTGATTATATGTTTCTGACAAATTTGTATCCAGTTTCTTGGTTACTTTTTAAGATGATGCTTTTTCAGGATCATATTGGCTTCATTGGTTTCCTTTTTTGTGATTGTATATGTTCTTCCAGTAGCTGTCATTGGGTTTATGATTGTGAGGATGTCGGGCAAATCTACCGTAAGTATATCAGGATTTTCAGGGTAAGTAAATGACTTGTTTGGGCCACAAGGGTGAAGGAAGTTTACTTTCACTTCATCCTCACCAGGATATGTTTCCATCAACACCCAATCCACCAGTGGTTATCATACTCCACTGTTACATATCCTGTGACATTTTCAATTAATTGAGTGGCTTGTTGGGGGGAAGCAAATTCCTTTCAACTTTCAACTGTGGCACTGTGCATTTGTACCTCTCTTAATGAGTAACCCTAATAACGAATTTTCTCTTAATGAGAAGCCTCCCATTGACCATAATACTCCACATAATGAGTGCAGACCCTCATAATGAGTGCTCAATGAGCGCCCATTGGAACATGTGATGCACAAGTGTCTGTAGTGTCCATCCCTACCGTAGCATTTTTTATATATTATATTTTGTGTTTTCATTTGTGTGTTTTCATTTAATATAATTTATACATCATTACATACATACATATATATATATCATTTTCTTGGGTCTCTGCAACCAATTAATGAAAAACCCATTAAACTAATGCATCTCAATGAAATTTCCTCTTAATGAGCCATTCAATGGAATGGATTACATTCGTTAAGAGAGGTACCACTGTACTTCTAAACAATTTTTTGTCAGTGGTATGAATGAATGTAATTTTTTAGTTCCTGGTATGGTTCTTGCTTTTGATAAAATTGGATCTAAAAATTCTCTCTCATTTAAGTACTGTTCTTGTGTTGCAAAGCTAAAAGACATTTGAGTCAATATTAAGGAACAGAAATCAAAAAGATCTTTTGGGGACAGAATTTGATTATCATATGGCCTCCGAAGACTTTCTTTTGATGGTTCCTCCGACACCATCCAGTGGTCCCTTGCCATGGCTGGTAGCAAAAAAATGCCACTCAGCCTTAACTCCAAATTCTTCATGGTGGCAGCATAAATTTAAAAAGTTTTTGCAGTTTTTGTATTGACCTGCGCATCCATCGGTAAAATAGATAATTCTGTTTAGTAGCTGAAAATTTGACTTAAGATGATTTATTAAAACTTTTATGAATAGATGCACTGCAACAGTATCATATGTATTATACTCTGAGATAATAGTTAGAGAGCTGTGATTTACTTTTTCTTGCTCTTTGTAATAATAAACCCATGGATGAAGAGTTGCTTGGCAATTATTCCAGTGAAATCCTTGAGCACAATCTTGAACTACAAAGGAATAGTTTTCAGAAAAGTCCCCAATCACAAAAAAATTGCCTTCATCCAGTTCAATTTTTCTTTTTTCTAAATACTTGGCTTGTTGTTTGGCAATGAAATCATTATGCCTCAGTTGAGTTAGTCGAGAAATAAAGGTATCTAGGAAATCTTCTAAATTTTGAACAACACAGTCCAGCTGAGACCAATCTGTTGTTTCTACTGTTTATATTGGATTTCTTCAATACCTTTTCCTTCGTAACATGTAAGAAGAGTTTCCTTTAGCAAATCAGGTCGAGGACATTGATCACACACTCCTAAATAGCAAGAAGGTTGACTTTTGTCACAAATAATTTTGGCTAAAGCACAGTGGTAACTACTCAACAGAGTTTCTTCCTCACTGGTAATTTCTGCCATTCTAGAACCTGTCATCATTAACTTAACATTCTGATGAATTGTGCAGATGCACACACTATGCATCCCACTTGCTCCCGCCAAAACACATTCTTCGGGGCGTAGCATTGCAAATTCCGAAAATCCTATAGAAAGAGCTGGAAACTTAAACTTAAATTGTTGATATGCTTCTTTTAGATTACATAAAACTAACCTCTCTTGATATTTTTTTTGTTCACCATTTTCTTTTATTGTTACGCAGTCTTTCTTGCCTGCCAATTTGTCTACTTATTTCATCATTTCTAAAAAACTCTTTAACAGTGTTAGTTACTTCCATTGGCAATTCCTTTCCCATCTTTGGATTTGTGACGACAATACTGCCTTTTCTTTTGCAAGCTGCTGAGCCTGAACAGCCATTCTTTGTGAACAGTTAAATTCTTGAATTAGTTTTCTTACACTCATTAACACTTACACTGCAAAAACAGTTAGAATTAGGGGTGCACCAGATATGAATTTTTCATATCCAGCTGGATATGACCATATCTATCCAGCCTGATATATATTATTAGGTACTGTATTATTTTTACACTCATATTGCTATGTTTTGTTTTGCATTGGAGGCAAGTGCCCCCCAAATATAAGATAAATAATAATTTAAGTATATTGAGATGTTTAATTATTTTGTTCTCTTTCAGGTTCTTGTGTTGTATTAAACTAAGTATTAATCATGACAAGTTTTGTGTGGTCACTGTATACAATAAATGATCCTAGTGATATCACTGCAAAGCATAATATTTGAAAAAAGATTATCAAACATGGGACGGGGAAAGGTGGCCAAAAGTCTTTTAGCACAACACCTCTTCATAATCATTTGAAGATTAATCACCTGAAAGAGTATGCTGAAGCCAAAAACGAAAATGACAAAAAAAGAATAGCTGCAACTGAATCAAAGGAAATAGGCATAGATAGAATATGGGCTAGACCATCAACTTCTACTGGTAGTACTCTGAAAGAAAAGAAAATGGACCAAATGAGTACCGTAAGCAGATCTCAATAGAGGAAAGCTTTTCATCTAAGAAAATATGGGACATCAATGACTCCAGGTCTGTGATGATTCACCGTAAAATTGGCATGATGATGGCTTTGGACAACCAGCCATTTACTTTAGTTGAAGATGATGGTTTTATTGATCTAATGGCCTACCTCCAACCCAGATATCTCTTACCGAGCAGAAGGTACTTCTCTGATACTATAATTCCTCGTCTTTATAATGAGTTCAAGTCTAAAACTTCTCAGAAGCTGGTAGTAGTAAAGCATGTCAGCTTTTCTTCAGATATATGGACATTAGGGTGCATTAAACACCCCATGATTTTCAAAAAGTTGTTGGATTTTAATGCCTATTCCCTCAAATGTTACACTTGTTGGTAGAAGTATGTATGCAAAACATAAATCAAATCAGAGGTGGTCCTGGGTGGCCACCGGCCACTTTTATATATTTAGTAGTGATGCACCGAATATTCAGCAAATATTCGGTATTACTTATAATACTAATATACAAATATTCGGTATTACTATACTTACATTGATTGAAAGTTGAAAATGTATAAAACACAACGCCAATGTCACTACTCCAACTTTGCTCGTTTCCGCAAATTTGGCCTCGCTTTGCGGTCACATTCAACCACTTGAAGAAGATTTTGGAAGTGGTCGTCTCCTCTTGCAGCTGAGACAAAATCAGTTGTGAGCTTTACTGCTCTCTCCGCAGGGTCATTCACAACATTTAACCCATCCACAATGGACTTGGCTGCCTTGAAGTGGTCATTGTTCTGCCAATTGTCAACATCCTCTGTTAGGAAGGTCATATCCAGGTGAAGAAGGTTCACTGTAAACCACGAGTCCTCGTTCACAAGATCAGCCAGGGTTGTCGCTTCTGTAATTTTTGGAAATGACGGTTTGCCATATCCAGAACCGTAGCGGTGTTTTGGAGTGCTTGGCATTTCATCTGGTTGTATGGCCAGTAACACATCTGCAAGGGCACGACGCTCCTTTTGAGGTACTGCATTGCTGAACAGTGCCAAAACAACCAGTTCTGGGGTTAAATACCACAAATGTCTATCAAAGGCTTTCACAGCGCTGACTGAAATGATTGAGTTGACAGCTTTATAGTTGAGCAGAGTCTTGTATAAGCACAAATCAAACCATGGGGCATTTGAAGCAGACTGACATATGAGCCACCAATCACAATAAATATAAACAACAAAAACAACAAACTCCTTCAGTTTTTCCTGTTGATGTTGTGTTGTTACAGTTCCTCGAGGTAGTACAGAAATTTGCTCTTCAAGTAGGCATATTTTGATGGAATAAAGAATCTTTGACATCCACCTTGCTTTATGCATGGCCCCAGGTCTGTGGAGTGTTCCTTGTTTTGTGACATCATCATCGAGGACTACCTGGCAGAGTTGTGCCATTTCCTTGTAGTCTTCCCTACAGTATGAAGTGCTTGTGCGGATTGTGCTTAAAACCTTGTTTTTGCAGGATAAAAGCAGTTGTTGTGCATCGTCATTGTACATTGAAATGTCAATTTTGGTTAAACTTTCATCCTTTGCATGCGATATGCGTTCCCAATTCTTCTGGAATCTTTGGAACAAAGATGCTTCTGGAGACTTTGATGTCTCAATTTTGAGAGCGTCAAACACATGATCCAGGATTACCTCTCCAACATGATGGCGACATGCACACCACAGAAGAGCACGGTCCAGTTTTGATTGAATGGTAACACAGGCAGCTGTAACGTGTCCAGTGTTTGATGCTGTTGTGTCAAAACATAAGTTGACAACTGACTGTTTGCACTTCCATGAATGTAGAAATGTGTAAGTGTGCTCGGCAATGATGTCACCTGATGACATATCACTTCCACGAGGATATCTAGCCACTCCCAGTAGCTTTACATCAGTGGCATTCCCAACCAACACTGGCAATCTTTCTTCCTTGCCATTCTTGTTTGTGAGCGTATGCATCTGCTTGCCATCCCAGTGAAGTGTTGCAGCTGTTGGGGCGATCCAATTTTCTCGAATATCTTTGGCGATAGCACTTGTTATTGATCGTCGAGCCTTATCAGCAGTTGAATATGACTTGGCCACATGACGTGGATCACCTCCTGCCTCTTGAATTACAGCTTCGGTGAGCACAGCCTGTTGAACAGGAGTTATGTTTAGTCGAGTAGCAACAGACACGACTGAAGGCCTTTTCAGAATATCATGAGGAATAAAGGCAGACGTACCTGCATATGTTGATCTGTGGTGACTACGCTTCCTTTGAAGCTCTGGAATCGCCTCTTCTTCAGTTTCTTCCAAGCTATCTGCAGAGGCACTATCATCAGAGTATACAGAACTTTTCATCTCTTGTACACTGGATGATTCATGACGTTCTCGTCTTGAAGCTTCCGCTAAGATGCGTTTTTCTTTTCTACGATCTTTATCAGCTTTCTTCTTGTCAACACTACCAATGAGGCTACTCTGTCAGATTTCATTGACTCTAAAAATGCTCTATCTTCCTCATTCTTAATGTTTGTCATTGCATCTTTTGTCCATACACCAAAGGTCTTATCAAGACATTCATTCATGGATTGCAACTTAGCCAAAGTGTTTGGAGATTCTCTGCGAGAAACAGGTATTTGACGCAATTTGTTATTGTCATTAAGAAGGTCAAGTATTAGTTTGCAGCATTGATGGTCTGAAAGCATAGGAATATTTGCTTTAGTGTAGAATGTTTTCAGCTGGATAAGGACTATGCTGGCAGATTTCCATTTGAGTGGCTGTGTTTGTTTGCCTTCACATATTTCTTTCTGGATGTGCCACATCACGCATCGAAGAACCTGCCAGCAAGTTGGGAGGCGGACTCCTGTCAATGTACCATCTCCTTCTGTAAGAGCATTGCCAAGACCAAAAATGGCACTTGCTAATCTGGTCTTCTTAGCTTCCATTGTTACAGCTTCCATTGTTTCTGAAAGACAATAAAGGATATTATTAGACTATAAGTGAAGTTTCGTTTATGGTACATGTTTTATGTAAATCACCCCTTTAGGGTGCATCAAACGCCCTTAGGTTCTTGGATTTTAATGTCTATTCTCTCAAATGTTATGTAAATCACCCCTTAGCAACTCTATATTAAAAGAAACAATGTAAGTAGTCAACTGGTTGGTAAATAAAAAAAATAGATATTTTTACATAGCGTGGCCCCCGAAAATTGCCGCGAAAATATAAAAGTGACCGGTGGCCACCCAGGACCACCTCCGATTTAATTAATGTTTGGCATACACACTTCTAGCAACAAGTGTAACATTTGAGAGAATAGACATTAAAATCCAAGAACCTAAGGGCGTTTGATGCACCCTAATGGACATGCACAACCTCTCAAGAAAGTTTTATATCATTATCGGGTCACTGGATACGTAAAGATTTTGAAAGATGCGATGCTGTGCTACATGCCTCTCATTTCTCAGGGTCGCATAATGGCAAGAATATATCTGAAAACTGTCACTCTATGTGGGATAGTTGGGATCTTGATGCAAATAAGAGGAATTTATTAGTGAGGGATGGAGCTAGTAATATGGCTCTTGGTAGTGACCTGGCTGAAATACCTTCAATACACTGCAACATTCATTTACTCCAACTGGTTATTAGTGACTCAATTATGGTTCAGAGAAGTGTAATTGATATCCTTGCAAAAAGTCACCACCTTGCAACTCACTTTAATCATTCTCCTTTGGCCTGTAACAATTTCAAACACATTCAAGTGCAGCAAAATCTTAAGCCTCTCCTATTGGTTCAAGATGTCCCAACACGTTGGAACAGTGCATATTTGATGCTAGAAAGATTATATAAATTAAAAATTCCAGTGCAACTGTATTTGGCTGATTGTAGTGAATTACCTACCATCACATCCTTTGAGTGGACACTGATACGAAATCTCCTTAAAATATTAAAACTATTCTTCCAACTAACTCAGGAAGTATTTGTATTTCACAAAGATTTCTTTCAAAGATTGGCCATGATGACCAAGGTGTTCAAATGAAAAAGAGGGAACTCCTGACTTCTCTTCGAGCGCATTTCTTGTCAGAGAGTAATGATGGGAAGTCTTTGAACATAATGAAAAACAGGGCTTATGTGACTGCAACTGCAATATATCCACGGTATAAGTTATCTTTCTTTCAACAAGATCAAAAAGAGCAGGCTAAATCCTGGCTGAATGAAGAAGTCATAGGTATTGAAAATGACAAAGGTGGTAATGATTCTAATGAAAATGAAAGTGAAGGTAATGAAAGTGGAAGCGAAAGAAGCTCAAATTCCAGTTCTCCTATGCGAAAGAAGACGAAGAGGACATTCTTGAAGCATGTTTTATGAAGATCACAAAAGGAGAGCAATCTGGGGAAGTAAATTACAAGAGAAGAAAGGTTGAAAAAAAGACTGCTCCTATTCTACTGATTGCAGGGGAGTTAGACCAATATGCATCTGAACTTCTTCTAGATAGGAAATGCTGTCCAGTTCAAATTTGGAAGCAGGAGGACTGATTTCCTCTCCTTAAAACTATTGTTTCAAAGCTTCTCTGCACACCCACATCCTCTGTATTTTCAGAGAAAAAGTTTTCTGAATATGGAAACATCTGAGGCAAGGCGATCCCGAATATTGCCTAAAAGAGGAGAAATGCTTTTGTTTCTACACCACAACGGAAAAAAGTTCTAAATCACTATTGTTGTTTTTTTTTATTCTGAAGACCTCCAGGCTGAATGGTGGCATCTGACCTACACAATACTGCCCTTTATTCATTGATTTCAGTCCAGGCATTTTATATTGTATTGAATGTATTGTTTTACATTTGTCAAGCTTGTAATGTTTTGAAAATAAAGGAAAAAAAGGAGAAAAAAGAATAGAAAGCAAGTGCAGGGGTCTCGCAATATTTTACTCTTTTTAAAAAATTTAACGCCTAGACATTTTTATAAAAAGCTCTGATTATATTAATAGAACTGTAATTGTTAAGGATGGACAGATATTTTATTTATTCTTGTCATCAGTATTGTGTTGATTTAATATAAAAAGTGTTGCTGGACTGGTTTAGGGGTGGGCCCTGGAGGGCTTTCCATTTTTTTTGTATATAAAATATTATTTGTAATGTGTTATTACCATATTATGGCAGATTTTCATACAGGTGTTAATTTTCTAATGTCTTGGGCCTATATCCAGCATATCTGGCAAGAGATGACCCATATCCTGCTGGATACCAGATATTTCGCAATATCCAACTGGATATCATATCCAGTGCACCCCTAGTTAGAATCATAATTTGGTCATGTTTATCCGAGTTTTGATATTTATCTTTCAATGTTTGGACAACTACTACTGGCTCAGACAGTTTGTCTACATTTGATGGACCTGGCTCTTGAGGAATTTCACCTACCATATCTAAGTGTCTTCTTACTGAACTTCGTATTTTGGCCATTTCTGTTGGGAGGTATGCTTCATTTCTTTGAATCTTGAGCTTGACAATCAGACTTTCCCCAATCATGGCGATTGTCTCATTCATTGCTGACAATTCAGCCTCCTTGTCAACAAAAACATCATCTGATGACACAGTTTCCATAGTAGTATCAGATGAGCTTGATGATAATATTTCTGGTTCTGCTATATTTTGAACTTGTAAAATAGGTAAGGAAAATTTTTTTCTGCATGATGAACATAACTTTTGGCCTGGCTTCAATTTGGAAATTTTTCTAGCAATGATTGTGAAGCAGGCAGAAAATCAGAAGATTTTAATTTATTGTGGAAATTGAATGGATCACAATAATATTTTGATGACATTTTATCAGCATATAGTCAAAACCTGAACACACACATTTAACATGATTAAATATACAAATTATACATATATAGGTACTGTGATGAAAATTATTGTTCTTTTAGAGCAGCAAATACCTTAATATTTGCAAAAATCTTAATACATACAGTTTATTTATTAAACCATGAATGTAGCTATATTTATACATACATACATATATCTAATATACTATTTCAGAAATGAAGCCTTATATATATATTATATATACATATATGTAACAGCTTTTTTGCACACACCTACAGGTCACTACAATTGGTGTAGAACAATGCGGTTTTCACCATTCGATGCGTCTTTTTATTGTGCAGTGCCCATGCTAAAAAAAAATTCCCGAACATAAATCCTGCCCCCCCCCCCTTTTAGGGGTACAGTTCTTCCCATTTCTTCATTTTTAATCATAATTTTGGCACAAAATGGGGGAGGGGGTGGGGTTAATGGAGAAACTCAGAAAAATAGATGCAATATATATTATATATATGTAACCAAAAAAAATTAAAGTAAATCCTTGGCAAGGTGCCAGCCCCCTTCCCCCCCTTGGGGGTAATGGGGGAAGGGGGGGGTAAATGGGGGAGAGGGGTGGGGGTAAATGGGGGAGGGGGTGGGGGTAAATGGGGGAGAGGGTGGGGGTAAATGGGGGAGAGGGGTGGGGGAGGGTGTATTGAGGGAGAGGGGTGGGGTAATGGGGGAGGGGGTGGGGTTAATGGGGAAACTCAGAAAAAAAATTGGTGGGGTAAATGGGGGAGAGGGGTGGGGGGTAGTGATGTTAAAAAAATGGGTTTTTTATGTCCGTTTTTTTTGTTTTTATTGTTTTTTTTTGTTTTTTTTAATAATTAATATAGATATTGCCAATTTAATTATAAGGTATACTTTTGCAATGATATATATTATAAAAATAAATAAATAAATAATAAAATAGGCCATATGGTACCAGTATAGAATGTCCTTTTCAGCCTATTTACAGAAAAAAACTGGCTTCTTTCTTGCACTGAAAGTCTTGTATCTTGAGATCCGTTAAACTTGCGAGAACACTGGCTGGGAGCTGACTGCCCATTGTCCAACCTTTCCAGGACTCTCCCATCCATGCCTCAGACTTTGAATCTCCCACTTAACTATCCTTTAGACCCGCAATGACATTTTCCCCCTCCCCGAGACCATCCATATATATACATACACATATATCCATATATATATATATATACACATATATCCATATATATACATACACATATACCCATATACATATATACCAATATATACATAAATACTTATATACACATATTTATATCTATATACCCCATACACACGCATTCATCCAGAATTCCAGATACATATGCACGCATACTCACATATATACCTACACAAACTCATACACCTCTATTTCACCCTTTCATTACCTCCGAGATCATTTAACACATACAGTAATATCCATACAGCCAAAAGAAACTGATTAAGCACAGACAGAGCAGCAAAGCTAGTATTTATATCCCAAAATGCAAAATTCCAAGAAAGTGAAGTAAAACATGGTGCTACATTGGCTTCGTCAACATCCAAATCTGCAATAAGTACCAGTACCTGTGATATTGTTATAATGTTATAATGTTTCAGACCAACAAAGACCCTAGGGTCTACTCATGGCTGGTCTACCTAACTGTGTTCGTAATCGTGTATTGTGTATGTCCTCCGTGGTGGTGGAGGGGACCTACAATTTTACGTGGGTTCCGAACCACAAGAACATAAGAAATTTATGTAAAAACTGCCGGTAAATTGGCAACAACCAATTTTTACGAAACTAAATAATTATCAATTTAAAAATAATTAATTATCGGTTTAAAACTAAAGATAGAATCTCTCGGTCCAGAGGAGCAAGTCATAATAGACTACTATCCACAATATGTTATACTCTATACCTATTTATAACGGACATGCAAATATATCAGATCCAAAGAATCCAGTCAATTTCATTACAGTATCCATCAAGTCACGGTCCATATCGATTGCGGACCAAGTCAAAATTTACAACCATATACATTATCAATTTAAAAATAATTAATTATCGATTTAAAACTAAAGATAGAATCTCTCGATCCAGAGGATCAAGTCATAATAGACTACTATCCACAAATATGTTACACTCTATATCTATTTATAACGGACATGCAAATATATCAGATCCAAAGAATCTAGTCAATTTCATTACGGTATCCATCAAGTCACGGTCCATATCGAATGCGGACCAAGTCAAATTTACAACCATATACATTACAATAATACACTTCCGAGGAAAAGTGTAGGTGTGGCTGTAAAGACTGTACAGTAATGTAGAAATGTGTGTGCACCCATTATGGGTCTCCCATTTAAAGGTGTTTGTGGGGCAAGTGAAGATCATGAGTTTTTCAATACCTCACAGTACTATGGGGGGCACCGCTCGGCAGAGGAATCTCTTTAAATGGGGTGTGTAAGGACAGAGAGTATCCCCTAACCCAAGACGCTGCCTCCCTATATCCCACAACACTTGTGATGAGCTGTGGGATCTATCCCCACAAAGCCTTAATTTTACTACCTTAAACTATACCCTTTCTATCAACATGCGCGTCCAATCGATTCTTAAACATGTTTATGGACGTGCTACTAATTACTTCTACTGGCAAACTATTCCAGCTATTTACTATTCTATGCGTAAAAAAGTTTTTCACAACTGCTGTCTCGAACCTTCTACTTGTCAACTTACACCCGTTATTTCTAGTCCTATTATATTGCTCTAATCAATAATGATTCTTCAATGGAAATAGAATCAGATAATGAAAGTTAAATAGCATTAGGTTAACACAAAGGTTAAAGAGATGAATATTTTTATTTTTTTTATTTTTCTATTTGGAATATATATATATATATACACTGGTATTCTTGCCAATCACAATTATATATATTGTTTTATACCAGTATTATGTATTTTTTATTATGTATATTATACCAGTACCTGTGATATTGAAACTAGCATATATGCTCTACCCAATCTAGTGATGATTCTTCCATGGAAATGAAGGTTAAACAACATTAGGTTAACAAAAAGGTTCAAAAAAAGGTGAATTTTTTTTTTCTATCTGGAATATATATACTGGTACTCTTGCCAATCACAATTATGTATATTGTTTGAAACGAGGAAGAATGTTTTATGTTCTAGTTAAAAAATATATATACATATAAAAAATTTGGGTTTGTTTTTCCTTTCTATTATATACTTTTTGCGTGATTCAGTTTTTAAAAGATGACTATATATACTAGATATAACCGTATAAGCATGGTAGTATAGTAAATTATAGGTAATACTAATATACTTATTAGATTAAAGGAAGAAAAATATGGAATAAGTTTAAAACAATAAAAAAAAAAAAAAAACAGACTATCTTCATTTTAAACAAAAAAAGACAAAAAAAAACAAAAAAAAATGACAATAAAAAATGACTTACATCACTAGGTGAGGGAGAGGGGTGGGGTTAATGGGGAAACTCAGAAAAAAAAATAACCAACATCGATTCCGGTCAGGAAGATCATGCTTATCACAACTAATGGAACACTATAACAATATTATTGATGCACTCGAAACAATGAAAACTATGATTTGGTGGGCCACAGGGCCCCGAATTACTGTCGGTTCAGTTATTTGGTCAATAAAACTATAGAAATGAACGCAGTCATGAAAATCTTAGGCTTCAAATCCGAGCTCATTGTATTAAGATTTGTGAAGCTTTAGATTTTCATGGCTGTGTTCTTTTCTGTAGTTTTATTGAATGAATAATTGGTTTGCCAGTAACTAGAAGGCCGCAGGCACCCCAATTACTGAGGCCCAAGGTGAGAGGAATAGGAATGATATCCAGATAAAGGGCTACTGATGTTCAAAATAAAATATGCTGTAGGCCCACAATTCAGCCGAAGCACCGCAGATCTAGCAACCTTTTGCTAGTATAAACTATTTGTGAAGTTATCTTAAATAAAATGCTCAAAATTTTCAACATGCACAATAGGGTGGATCGATTTTACATTTTTTTCGATTTCCATATTCTAATAGAGACAAAAACTTGCGCATGCATGAGAAAATAGCCTCTGCAAAATCTTAGCTTAATAGGTAATCATCTTCTGCCCCCGGCAGAGCGATGAAAATCATATTTTAGTAGTCAAAAACGTATTTTAAACCCTAGCTTAGAGTCATAAAATTTTGCGTGTGTGTTATTTCATGCCTAAGCAATGATATAAATGCTATGGGAAATATATAAATGCATTATTTAAGACAAAGATCCGATCTGAAAATATGTATATTATACATATTTTTAGATCGGCTCTTTGTCTTAAATAATGCATTTATATATTTCCCATAGCATTTATATCATTGCTTAGGCATGAAATAACACACACGCAAAATTTTATGACTCTAGGCTAGGGTTTAAAATACGTTTTTGACTACTAAAATATGATGTTCATCGCTCTGCCGGGGGCAGAAGATGATTACCTATTAAGCTAAGATTTTGCAGAGGCTATTTTCTCATGCATGCGCAAGTTTTTGTCTCTATTAGAATATGGAAATCGAAAAAAATGTAAAATCGATCCACCCTAATGCACAATTTCAAATGCTTGTGGAAAGCAAACCCATGGCGATCCCACTCCAATTTTGTTCTTGAATATGCTTCATCTAAAGGTCTTTACTTATGCCAATTTTCATGACCTTGAATTTTGAACTCTGACCTGAGGTCAAGGTCAAAGGTGAAATATAAATGCAACTTTTCTAACAGAATGTACGTGCTGTGCATAAAATTAAAGTTATTCTGCTGTCTTTTCTGAGCATTTTGACACCAAAATCATTAAAATCCATCCATTAGATCCTGAGTTATGACCTTTCAAAATCACAAGGTTATGCTGCTGACCCCAAATTTGGGGGGTCATTACTCCCAAACTATTTGTTTGTGTGTTTCTCAAGGGAATGTAACTGCACATACGCCACTGATTTTAATTTAATAGCTCACTTTAGCCATGGCATCAGTGTGTGGAGGCAGCACTCTCACTTACTACAAAATTATAGCTCGATTCTACCAAAAGAACAGTGAAACAGTTGCTTTTTTTTGGGGGAACATGGTGTTTTGCCACAATCTGTTGTGTGTCCTAAGTGTAATAACTAGTGATGCACTGGAGCTCTGGCTCCGGCCGAGCAGGAGTTCTGGCCATTTTAGAAAACCTCCTGCTCTGGCTGGAGATCTCACTAAATGCCGGCCTCTGATCAGAGGTGCCAAGTACACGAAACTCAATTCTGACAACTTTTAGTTTTAATTCTATAAAACTATAAAACCTCATTTCTGCACCTATCCGAATATTTTGGTTCTCAGATGACTAATAATAATTTATTTTATGAGTGATCAGTGATTGTATTAATATTTCAATTCTCAGTGACTGTAATAATAATTTATTTTATGAGTGATCAGCGATTGTATTAATAATTGATTTGATATAGGCTACTTTACTCAGCATTCAGCAAGACATCATAAGTTTCATAACCTGAGGATATTCTGTTCAATGGGAATTTGGTAAATCTCTAGGAGCGCTCCATTTTCAATATTAAACATACACTCATAAAACATATACCATTTGAAAGCTCACAAGCTCACAAATACTTACATTTTAAAAGTATCAATAGCAAATAAGAAAACCTAACCAACCAAATCTAATCTAATCTAATCTAACCTAACCCATATATATATCCCCTGAATCAGTATTTGTGACTTGGTACATGTATATATTAACACTTATCTAATAACCTGGATTATAGAGTCATGCAGCTTCCAGAAGAAATTTATGAAAATGTAGAGGTACATCTGGGTTGGCTTTAAGAAAATAGCTTCGTGCTAAATAGCCAACAAAAAATGTTTTCCTTCTGCCGTATGTTGGTGTCAATTGATGTACATCTCTCCACGTTCTCTCAATATTCTGGGTATGGGCTTGGGTGATAGGGTCCACACGTTTATGCTGTACTAAAAATTTAACTAAATTCTCAAAATTGTCATGAAAATCACTGAATTTTCACTACACTGATATCACATCCATCACATTCCATCTTACAACACAGACTGAAGATTTATAACTTAGCCAACCTTTATAATGTAGTTAATGACATCATGCTTCAAACAATTAAACCTAGTTACTTTTTATTTGCTACATTTTTAGACTCAGAAAAATGTGAGCTTTCAAATGGTATATGTTTTATGAGTGTATGTTTAATATTGAAAAATGGAGTGCTCCTAGAGATTACCCAGGAATTTTTAGAGAAATTAGTACACACAAAGCATAGAAAGTTGACTTTTATAAAGTTTAAATTATTAAAGACTTAATAATTTAAAATAGCAGGACTATAATATATAAACCCTAAATAGATGAGATGATGGACCATCACAGAACAAGAACCAGACTAAATTACAAGCAAAATATTCCAAGGGTTCTTTGTCATTTTTCTATGTAAATGCAAGAAGTATCGAAGATAAAATAAATTAATTCAAGGCATACATAGGTATTGAAAATCCTGATGTTATGATTGTCACTGTAACTTGGACAAAATTCAGTATGATACCAAATAGTCCATTTAGTGAAAGAGATAATATCATTACTTATGAAATTGATGGCTATGAACTTTTTTATTATGAACGTAAATATTCAGAGGGTGGTGGAGTATTTATTTATGCCAAGACAAATCTGAATCCAGTTGAAGTTACCTCCGTTAAAGAGGAAATAGTTGAATCTGTATGGATAGATATTGGGCATAAAAATGCCAGGAAAATCAGGATAGTGGGTATCTATAGACCACCTGAGGGATGTTCAGTTGGAGGAATCCCCAAAAGTAGAGAAGAAAATAAGTATGTAGAAAATAAACTTATTGAGGAAATAAATAAAGCAATGACAAGCAATATTATTATTGTTGGAGATTTCAATTATAGGCATATAGACTGGGAAATATTACAAACACCAGAAAATAATGAGATATTCTTAGACTGTATAAATTGAGAACGGTTTAACCCAGTTAGTAAAGGAGCCAACCAGGGCCGATGTCATTCTAGATTTAATTCTAACAAATAATCCAGATACCTTCCAGGATATCTCAGTTTCAGAAATACTAGGTTCAGGTGATCATTGTATCCTTTGGTTTAATATTGTTTGTAATTCAAGACCTAGTGAAAATAAAGTAGAAGTTCCAGATTTTAAAAGAGGAAATATAAAATGGACTAGTAAATGATCTGTGTCTAATAAATTGGACAGATATTCTACAGCCTGAACAGACAGTAACTAGTATGTGGGAAAAATGTAAAAGTATAATAATGAACATACAAAGGAAGCATATCCCACAGTGTAAAATCAGAACTGGAAAAAATAAAAACCTTGGATAAACTGCAATGTAAAAAGAGCAATCAGAGAAAAAACAAAAGCATTTCATAAATTCAAAAGAACTAAAAATGGCACAGACTCCGAAATATCTAAAAGGAAAAGAAGCATTTGCAAGAAAGCAATCAGAGATAGTAAACAAGACCTGGAAAAAAGCCTAGCCAAGAATTCAAAAAACAATCCTAAGTTTTTCAGTCACTTCAATTTGAAAAGTAGAGTGAAAAAGAAAATTGGCCCCCTCGATATAGATCTACAGAAGCTAAGGCTAACAAAGACCCTATGATCCACTCTAAGGTTAGCCCGAGAGAAAGGAAAGAGTAGGGGGTTAAGAGAAGAGAAGAGAAGAGAATAAGGGGTTAAGTAAGGAGCAACACCTATCACTCGTGGGTTAACATTCATTCAGAAAAAGAGGAAAAAAGTCTCACCATCATCATCCACCAGCCACTGCCGACAAGTCAGAAAAATAGTCAGAGAAAATAGGAGAGGGGTGAAAGATGAAAAGAAGTAAAATAAGAACGCTTACAAACCATGCAAACACAGTCTTAACTCACTGTCATACCATGCAAACTACAAACATGCAAGTAAAGGGAGTTACAGACAGGCAAAGTAAGGAGATAAGAAAAAAAAAAGTAGGTACAATTAAACAAGAAGTGGGTTAGTTTACGCTACGAGCTACATCTATGTTTGTGTTAGTCTAATATTTTTTTTTTTTTTTTTTTACTGCTGGCATCACACGCTGGCATGTCACAAGCTGGCATTCATTGTCAACAGACTCATCCTCGAGCACCACCACCAGAGCTCCTGTTGTTAACTTTCTTTTTTAATTTTAAATGTAAATATTTTTAAAATGTCTGTCAAGACGGTTCTTAAACACATTAACGCTGGTAGAATGAACGACTGATGCGGGAGAAGATTATTCCATTTATCAATTGTTATCGTCCATAAACTCAACCAATCTCAAACCCTCCTCATTACCAGTAAAATTCTCGTAATTAACATTAGGGCAGTTAAAGTCTCCAACAATTATACTATTCCGATTGTCAATAAAATTACCAAGAAGTGAGTAAAATCTAGCATCTGTATCAGGGGGTTGAACGGGACATCTATAAACAACAACAAAATTAAAACTAATACTACGCGCCCTAACTTCAACACATATCGCATTAATTGCTGCAGGAAAATCTAACTTAACCTCGATAGCCCTAAGGGAATTACGAATATACAGCAAAACACCTCCACCAAACCTATGTAACCTATCATTAGTAAAGAGTTTAAAACCCGGTATATCAAGTTCCCCCAACAAGTCCCGAGTCATGGTATTTAACCAAGTTTCAGTGACAGCAACTATATCATAGTTGCCGGAATAAATTATCGCCTTAAATTCATTTAATTTATGATAAAACTACAGATGATCTTGAAATAACTGAAGAACTAAACAAATACTTCTCATCAGTATTCACAAATGAAAATTTAAATAATATTCCTGATCTTATACAGGGTGGGGCACGGGAATCAAGTGTTTTTTGAATAGCTAGTAATCGGCCATTAGGATTGGGAGGGGCGTGCGGTAGGTAGCATTCCATTCCTGGGTTCATAGCATTTAACTTTAACTAACACTCACCTTTATCTTTCAGGTGCCATCATGGAGCAGTGGACGTTAGAACACCGCATGTTCGCGTATGATCATTTTGTTAGGAGTGGCGAGTCAGTGACAGCAGTTCAGCGTGCGTTTCGCCGCAGATTCAACATTCATCGAAATGACTGTTCCCGCTCGTGACACAATCTTACGTTGGGTTAACAATCTTCGAACAGGAGGCTCAATAATGAAAACAAAACCGAAGGGGCCGCAACGCACTGTGCGTACTCCAGAGAACGTTGAAAGGGTCAGACAAGCGATGTTGCAAAGCCCAGGCCGCTCTGCTCGGAGACATTCAGCTGCACTCGGAATCAGCAATCGTACTGTCGACATTTGTGGTTTCAGCAAGATGGGGCCACGCCACACACCGCCAGAGCGTCAATGGCTGTTCTTCGCCCCCTGTTTCCCAACCATCTCATTTCGAGATTTGGTGACATTGCATGGCCCTCTCGGTCCCCTGACTTGTCCACATGTGACTTCTTTCTATGGGGGTACCTCAAGTCACGTGTCTACGAGGACAAGCCCCGTACATTAGATGCATTGAAGGAAGCGATCCGTCAACAAATCATCCAAATCAACAGAGACCTGCTGGGAAGAGTGGAGGCCAATTTTCGTAAACGCCTTCAACAATGCGTCGACGGCCAAGGACATCATATGCCAAATATAATTTTCGGTACATGATTATTATGACATGAAATGCTATGTTCTTACGAATGTTGTTCTACCAATATATTTTCTTTACAAAAATAAATATCATTTTCCTGATTATTCCAAAAACACTTGGTTCCCGTGCCCCACCCTATACTACCAGGACAAGATAGAGAAATAAATGAATTAAGGGTAACAAAACTAGATATCCTAAAAGCAATAGATAAATTAAAAATGGAAAAATCTCCAGGGCCAGATGAAATGCATCCAATAGTCATAAAAGCTGGCAAAAAGAATATAGCACAGGCACTAGAAATTATTTTTAATAAATCATTGATATGTACTGAAATTCCAGAGGATTGGAAGAAAGCAAATGTGGCTCCAATCTTTAAAAAAGGAAATAGAAACTTGGCAAAAAACTACAGGCAAAAAACTACAGACCCATCAGCCTCACCTCCATTATTTGCAAATTACTTGAAAGTATCATGTTAGAGGTAAACTTACTGAGTTCCTTGAAGAGTGCAACCTTATAAATGATAGCCAGCATGGCTTTCAAAATGGAAGGTCCTGTCTAACCAACTTGATTGAATTTTATGATGGAGTCCTATTGCATTTGGACAATAAAGAGCCAGTAGATATAGTATACTTAGATTTTGAAAAGGCACTTGATACTGTTCCTCGTGCAAGATTGTTGGTAAAAGCTAGAGCCCATGGTATAAGAGGTCATATAGCTGACTGGATAGAAGAATGGCTGAGAAACAGAAAACAGAGTTCATCTAAATGGAAATAAATCTACTTGGAAACCCGTATTGAGTGGAGTCCCACAGGGGTCTGTGCTGGGACCTCTGCTTTTTGTTGTCTATATAAATGATCTAGAGAAGGGCCTATCATGTAAAACCTCAAAATTTGCTGATGATACAAAATTAGGCCATAATGTTAAGTCAGTAGCAGGAGCAATGACAATACAAAAAGACTTAGAGTAAGTAGTAACAGCCTGGGCAGATGAGTGGGAGATGAAATTTAATGTTGATAAGTGCAAGGTTATGCATATTGGGCCAAAAAATTCAGAATATGAATACAATATGAATGGAATTTGGATTAAAAATTATGATAAAGAGAAAGACTTGGGTGTCAGTGACTAATGAACTTAAACCCTCAAATCACTCTATGGTAATCAGAAATAAAGCAAATGCTAGACTCAATCTCATGCACACACACACACACATTGAATACAAATCACCCAATATTATAAAGCAACTATACCGTACATTTCATATGTGAGACCCCTCCTCAAATACTGTATTCAATTTAAGTCCCTATTTGATACAAGATATTGAAAAACTGGAAAAAGTACAGAAACGAGCAAGAATGATCCCATCTCTAAGACAATTGACACATAAGGAAAGACTGGCGTATCTAAGCATGTTCTCATTAAAAAGGAGGAGGTTAAGGGGTGATATGATAGAGGTGTATAAAATGATAAAAGGATTGGATAAGATAGATTTTGAGTCTCTTTTCATTAAAGATCACAATAACCAGACTAGAGGTCATAGTATGAAATTATTTAAGCCAAGATGTAGAACAAATTTAAGAAAACAGTTTTACAAACAGAGTAATTAAGTTTTGGAACAGTCTGACAGAAGAAGTGGTGACTTCAGATACACTTGATTCTTTCAAAAGAAGGTTGGATAGTTTGATGTCTGCAAGGGACATCTGGTGATAGTGTTTAAGCCCATTTTTATTGCATGAATGGTACTAGTTTATTTTATATATATTATGTGCATTTAGGTGATAGATCCCACAGCTCAACACAAGTGTTGTGAGATATAGGGAGGCAGCATCTTGGGTTAGGGGATACTCTCTGCCCTTACACACCCTATTTAAAGAGATTCTTCTGCCGAGTGGTGCCCCCCATAGTACTGTGAGGTATTGAAAAACTCATGATCTTCACTTGCCCCACAAACACCTTTAAATGGGAGACCCAAAATGGGTGCACACACATTTCTACACTACTGTACAGTCTTTACAGCCACACCTACACTTTTCCTCCTAAGTATATATATTGTAATGTATTGTATATGGTTGTAAATTGTGACTTGGTCCACAATTGATATGGACCGTGACTTATTTTTGGTTGGCAAGGTACTGATATTGATGGGTACCATAATGAAATTGACTGGATTCTTTGGATCTGATATACAGTGGAACCTCGACTTACGAACGCCTCTATTTACGACCAAATCGACATACGAACATACGCCCGGCGCTTCGATTGCGATTGGATCTCTCGCATATTTGCTCCGTGATTTTTCGTTTATTGCTTTCTCTCTCGCATATTTGCTCCGTGATTTTTCGTTTATTGCTTTATCTCTCGCATATTCGCTCCATGATTTTTCGTTTATTGCTTTATCTCTCGCATATTTGCTCCGTGATTTTTCGTTTATTGCTTTATCTCTCGCATATTTGCTCCGTGATTTTTCGTTTATTGCTTTATCTCTCGCATATTTGCTCCGTGATTTTTCGTTTATTGCTTTAATAAGCCCTTCATTATGGCTCCCAAGAAAGTGAAGAGTGATAGTGGCAGTGAAAAAAGAAAACTTAAAATAACCATTGAATTAAAGAGACAAAACCCCTGAAGGAGAGGTGCCCAGTGTTCTTATGGAAGGGGACTCTCCTTCCAAACAGTAACTTCCCTCCCCCTTCCTTTCCTCATCACCATCCACTCATGCCAGCGATTATCCTCCACAAAGGTACAGTAAAAGTATACAGCTTATTAAATTTAGTATAATTTTTTTCTCTTATATTTTCTCTTTATAAACTCTTACAAAGCATTAAAAGTACAATTATCTGGGGCGCTGGAACAGATTAATTAAATTTACATTAATTTCAATGGAAAAAATGGATTCGATTTACGACCAATTCGAGGTGCGAACAGGGTCTCAGAACGAATTAAATTCGTAAGTCGAGGTTCCACTGTATTTGCATGTCAGTTACAAATATAGAGTGTAACATATTTGTGGATAGTAGCCTATTATGACTTTGATCCTCTGGATTCAGAGATTCTATCTTTAGTTTTAAATTCATAATCAATTAGTTTTGTAAAAATTGGTGGTAAATTTTTACTTTCGGACATGATGCATTTTTTAATTTCTGACACCAGATTCCTACGTATTTTGACGTGCTGAACACGATGGTGACATATATTTTTGTCATTGATAACGCATTTATAAGTTATAGCCTAACTTAACCTACCCTAACCTAACCTGAGCAGCATATAAGCAAGCAAGCATATAATCACTGTTGTATTCAGTTATTACACAAAGAAGGACCAGGAATAGGCAGAGGGTCATAATCACCATTTTATTCAGTTATTAGAGAAAGAAGGACCAGGAATAGGCAGAGGGTCACCTATTTTCTCATCAAGCACTTCTTGTGGCATGGGCATGGCTTGTACTGCACCCTGACGATGTTGGTAAAGGTGAGCAGCTGTGATGAAAAACAGGTTGTGCCAATCACCATGATGCTGATTCAGAAACAGGTACCATGAAAAGTATTGATTAAAATATTCGCTCTTGATCCCAGGTCTCTTTGTCCACTCCTTTAGGTCATGCCACAACCTCTTGATGTTTTGTGTGTGGATTTGAGGATCACCCGGATCCACAAAATTCTCGGAATGGTTGATTACCCAGTGCTTATAGCTGTGAGTCTTGAGAGTTCCATAGGCCTTCTACCCATCGGTTATTATAATACTCTGAGGGTGAACATATTTTCTGAATGCATTAGCAGCAAAATGCCTTATCAGCGACAAAAATAAATGTCACCATCGTGTTCAGCACGTAAAAATACGTAGGAATCTGGTGTCGGAAATTAAAAAACGTGTCATGTCCAAAAGTAAAATAATACCAAATTGGTTGTTGCCAATGTACAGGCAGTTTTTACATAGTGGAGCCACCTCGATGGGCCGAAGTGGCCCCTAGTGTGCCCACTATAAAAATTTTGGTGCTACTATAGCACGATTCCTACCGGTGACTTCGATACTATAGGGTGATTCCTACCTGTTTTGGTTCGAAACTACAGTACTGTAGTGTGTGATTCCTATCCAAGGTATAAATGAAAATATAATAAATATAAAATGCTATTTATTATTCAATTTTATTTATTTAAAAAATAGTTTCGGTGCTACTATAGTATGTGGTCTACCTACGATTGGTTAGGTTTAGTCACGATATTTTCGTTAAAACTAACGAAAATATCATGACTAAACCTAACCAATCATCAAGGGTGATAGACATTGGAATGTAAACAAGGTAAGCAGCTATAATTAAAAGGTAGACCGCCGAATCGAGGTAGGAATCACGCTATAGTAGCACCAAAATTTCTTATGTTCTTATCTTCTTAGGGTAGTGGTTCTCAACCTGGGGCACACGAGGGAATCTTAGGGGCTATACTGTATATGAGGGAGTCCTGAAAATATAACCCTTTTAACTTTATATACAATTAACAAACAGCCTCAAATCACACAGTCATAAAGAAAGTAAAAGTCCTCTATATGCCTCTTGAAAAGCCAGAAAATCCCTTGAAAGAGCTCAAGGGGAACAGAAGAAAAAAGGGTTAATATTCGTTTTTTGACCCAGTCACACCCAGCTATAACAGCAATATATAGGGTGATCCAGAGAAATGGGACCCAAAAGAAACCCCTGTAACTCTTAAAGTATAAGTCCTTTTATAAAATCATACGCGTCATTCGAAAGAGGATAGTTACAAGTTTGTACAGGATTGTATAGGGTTTGACAATACAAGACAAGATAAGATAAGATACAAAAAAAAAAAAAGTGTTAGTTAAAACTAACCCTTCAAGATCACTGCATGGACTGTGGAACAGCTGCGTTTCATAACTGAGCAATATTATGAGCACGGAAGAAGTGTAGTTTCAGCTCAAAGATCTTTCAAGACAAATTTTCAGATGTCAAAATCACCTTCTAAGAGCTGAAACTACACTTCTTCCATGCTCATAATATTGCTCAGTTATGAAACGCAGCTGTTCCACAGTCCATGCAGTCATCTTGAAGGGTTAGTTTCAACTAACACTTTTATTTTGTTTTGTATCTTATCTTGTTTTGTATTGTCAAAACCTATACAATCCTGTACAAACTTGTAACTATCCTCTTTCGAATGACGCGTATGATTTTATAAAAGGACTTATACTTTAAGAGTTACAGGGGTTTCTTTTGGGTCCCATTTCTCTGGATCACCCTTTATATTGAATAACCAATCAAAACTGAATAAGAAAATATATATATTATCTTGTGCAAATTTGTATAAAATGTACTTTTTTAAAAAATATATTTTCTACTTTCTAATATGTATGTATATAAATTTCAGTTGGTTTGTTTATTTGGGCTACCTTTTTTGGAGATTTTTCTTGGCTTTTTTTGGCTACTTCTTTCTGTTTCTGGTTAGTGTGGTAATTTTCGTTCTACTGGTATGACGTGTCAATCTTGTGAACTTGATTTCGAAGACCTAATCCGCCTTGTTGGCCTCGATGAAGATAAAAGTTTAGATTTTTTTTCCAATCACGGCATAATTCCGACATCCGTGATTTGCCCTAAATGTAATACTGCCTGTATTTTAAGACAAGACTCGAAGGTGTTTAGGTGCCGTAAAAAAAATGGAAGGATGTGAAATCGTGGGTTTTACATGCTGGGAATAGACGTCCTCATTACCGGAAATATTTCGTACGATACTTGTTCCTGGCAGAACATCCTGACGATTCTACAGTTCTGCATCACTTCCTTACTGCAATTGCAGAACTATATCCTCCAAAATAAGGTGACTGGTTAGGTTAGGTGGTTAGGCTAAGTTAGGTTAGGTTGTGTTTAGCACGAATGCAAACTTTTCTGGTCGATTTTGAGGTGTTTTGCATGAATCTGCCATCCGTTTCCTGTGCAAATGCGTAGTTTTCAAGATGACGATATCTCAAAAACTACGCATTTGCACAGGAAATGGATGGCAGATTCGTGCAGAGCACCTCCAAATTGACCAGAAATGTTTGCTCTCATTATAAAAAGAGACTGGGTTGAAAAACGAATAATTACCAAATATATTTCCTGTTTTGGCTATAATGTACTTTTTTCATTAAGTATTTTTTCTGATTGGGCTATTTTTTCGCTACTCTGCGACTTAATTAGTTGGTTGGGTTTTGTTCTGGCTATTTTTTTTTTTTCAAATTGGATTCAGTTTAGTGGTGTTTATGATAAAATTATGACGTGCCATTCGTGTGATTTTGACTTTGAGAACTTGATTCGTCATGTGCCTGAGATGAAGACAAAGGATTGAATGTTTTTATCAATTACGGTGTTATTCTCTCATCCTTAACTTGCCCGAAATGTGACTGAGTGCCTAATACGAAAAGATCAGAAGATATTTAGATGAAATAACCAATATTAACTTGTTAGGTTAATTGAATTCCCGGTTAGGTCAACTATACACCCTTGATGATTGGTTAGGTTAAGTCATGATATTTTCGTTAGTTTAAATGAAAATGATGAGTGCAAACTTTTCTGGTTAATTTTGAGGTGTTTTGTACGAAACTGCCATCCATTTCCTGTGCAAATACGTAGTTTTCAAGATGACAATATCTCGAAAACTACGCATTTGCACAGGAAATGGATGGCAGATTCGTGCAGAGCACCTCAAAATTGACCAGAAAAGTTTGCTCTCATTATAAAAAGAGACTGGGTCAAAAAACGAATAATTACCGAAAAAAGTTGAGAACTGCTGTCTTAGGGGATACAGATGAAGTTGGCTCTTGGTAACTTTGGGTTCCTAACCTAACCTATTAATACATACATCAGCTGATATCACTGTTAGTGATCTCAGTCCATGTTATAATTGGTCCAAAATCACTGCTGCAAATGAGCCAAGATCACTGGCATCCCTTCTTAGGTTAGGGATAAGCTTGGTTGCCCTGCATTGCACACTTTGAAGCATATCAATATCATGTCTAGGGAGAGGAGACCAAGCTTGAATGCAGTATGCTAAGCAAGGCCTAATTTGAGAATGATATAATTTACAGATGACTTCTTTACTCTTGTAACTAACATTCCTCTTAATAATACCCACCATTTTATTTGCCTTATTTCTAGCATCTAAGCACTGCTTAGAAAATTTTAGATCACTACTAACTATAATGCCATGATCTTTTTCCTGTCTAACATCCTCTAACCACATAAGAAATTTTTATAGTGGGCACACTAGGGGCCACTTCGGCCCATCGAGGTGGCTCCACTATGTAAGAACTGCCTGTAGGCAATAACCAATTTTTACAAAACTAATTAAGTATCAATTTAAAACTAATTAAGTATCAATTTAAAACTAATTAATTATCAATTTAAAACTAAAGATAGAATCTCTGGATCCAGAGGATCAAAGTCATAATAGGCTACTATCCACAAATATGTTACACACTATATCTACTTATAACTGACATGCAAATATATCAGATCCAAAGAATCCAGTCAATTTTATTATGGTACCCATCAATACCAAAAATAAGTCACGGTCTATATCAATTGCAGACCAAGTCACAATTTACATCCATATACATTACAATATACTTAGGAGGAAAAGTGTAGGTATGGCTATAAAGACTGTACAGTAATGTAGAAATGTGTGTGCACCTATTTTGGGTCTCCCATTTAAAGGTGTTTGTGGGGCAAGTGAAGATCATGAGTTTTCCAATACCTCACAGTACTATGGGGGTGCACCACTTGGCAGAGGAATCTCTTTAAATGGGGTGTATAAGGACAGAGTATCCCCTAACCCAAGATGCTGCCTCCCTATATCCCACAACACCTGTGTTGAGCTGTGGGATCTGTCACCCAAATGCACATAATATATATGAAATAAACCAGTACCATTCATGCAATAAATATGGGCTTAAACCATCACCAGATGTCCCTTGCAGACATCAAACTATCCAACCAACTAAAATTATCATTATTTTTACCAAAATGGATGACTTTGCATTTTTTAACATTGAATTCCATCTGCCATTTACTAGCCCAAGCAACTAATCCATCAAGATCTTTTTGTAGTTTATAACAATTTTCAGTGCTACTATAGTGCGATTCCTACCGGTGACTTCGATACTTATAGGGTGATTCCTACCCATTTTGGTTCGAAACTACAGTACTGTAGTGTGTGATTCCTATCCAAGGTATAAATGAAAATATAATAAATATAAAATGCTATCTATTATTCAATTTTATTTATTTAAAAAATAGGGTATTATTATAGTATTACACCCATCTAACGTCCAGCAATTATTATATGTTCATTAAGTAGATTTTTTAATTCTAAGACACTTTCCTTCCATAGCGTTTCCATCGCAAATGCTTCGTTTTCGATATATAAACATTTTTTTGGTGTGTATCTAGTGTGTGTTCGTACGTTCGCTTGTGTGTTCGTACGTTCGCTTGTGTGTTCGTACGTTCGCTTGTGTGTTCGTACGTTCGCTTGTGTGTTCGTACGTTCGCTTGTGTGTTCGTACGTTCGCTTGTGTGTTCGTTTGTGTGACTGTTACATGTCTGCCCAATCACTGCACTCCATCCATTTCGAATTACTTTGCTACCGGAGTGGCTTCGTGTGACACGTGCTTGTTTGATTATTACCACTGTATTGTCACTTTCTACGAAAATTTAGAAAAAAGTGTTGAGTTTCTGCATGCTGACAGTGTTCTACCGACAGTAATGAAGTGTCCACATTGTAAAATGGAGTGCACATATCGTCAAGACCAGAAACTGTGGCATTGTAGAAAAAGTTGCGTTGTGCTTAAAACGAAGAAAAGACGGTACTGTGATTATTCTGTCTTAGATTTTAAAGGTAATTCCTATTTTTCTTTTAGGTTAGGATAGGTTAGGTTAGGTCAGGATAGGTCTGGTCAATTTTGAAGGTGAAATTTGTTTTTCCTATGGTTTTTGATGTTTTGAACGAATCTGACCTTCAAAACCATTGGAAATAACTCATTTTCTGCGATTTCCCCCCACATTGCTGGCTGGGGGGGGGGGGGGGGGGATCTCAAAAACGAGTCATTTCCGATGGTTTTGAAGGTCAGATTTGTTCAAAACACATCAAAAACCATAGGAAAAACATAAATTTCACCTCCAAAGGGAGACGGGTGTAATACTATAAATTTACCAAAAATAGTTTCGGTGCTACTATAGTATGTGGTCTACCTACGATTGGTTAGGTTTAGTCACGATATTTTCGTTAAAACTAACGAAAATATCATGACTAAACCTAACCAATCATCAAGGGCGATGGACATTGGAATGTAAACAAGCAATTAGTAAACAAGGTAAGAAGCTATAATTAAAAGGTAGACTGCCGAATCGAGGTAGGAATCGCGCTATAGTAGCACCCAATTTTCTCTATTTGTAACCAAAATATCCACCTATTCAGTTACAAACTATAACAAGTCTTAAGAGATTAGACAAACAAGATCCTGATCTAAATCCATGGTATGAACTTCAAATAAGATTAAAATTTTCTAAATGACCTTTAATATTATTCTTTATAGCTAATTCTTCCTAGTATCTTTCCGGCAATTATTCATTTTTACACCCAGTCTATTTTTATGATGAGAACAAACTTTTCTGGTCAATTTTGAGGTGTTTTGCACGAATCTGCCATCCATTTCCTGTGCAAATGCCTAGTTTTTAAGATATCATCATCTCAAAAACTACATATTTACACAGGAAATAGATGGCAATTTCGTACAAAACACCAAAATTAACCAGAAAAGTTTGCTCTCATCATTTTCATTTAAACTAACGAAAATATCGCGACAACCTAACCAAGGCTTCAGTTGACCTAACCAGGCATTCAATTGACCTAACCAGGGGTTAATATGAGTTTTATCGTACTCAGAATATCAAAAGCAAATATAATTATAAAATATTAAAGCATAATTTTCTCATCATTTTCATATGTGTCACTATGCTCGCAGATGCGTACTTAACAAATTATGTACATTCTAATATTATGACATTTTTGCATTTTTTTTCCCGCCCTTCCAATATTTGATTGGTGACATCATGAGAACATGATATATGAGCTACACTTTTTAAGTTCTTAGGCCTTTTAAGTTGCTAGTCTACTTCTGTTAGTTTTTGATAGATGTTTGTGGCGATGACATGTGAACGGTGCAAATATTATTTTGAGGATTTAATATACGAAGTGCATTCTAATGACTTCCGAGCAATAGAAATATTGAATATATTACATTATCATTTGTATAATTTAGGTCTCGGGGGTATGGGGGCAGAGCCCCCGTAAAGATCATGCATCACAAATTGATCGGTATAGGGTTTTATATTTTTTATTTTCCGACGCTAAACTGTCGTTCAATCAATCAATTTGTGATGCGTGATCTTTACGGGGGCTCTGCCCCCATACTAGGGTGACACTTATTTTCGAAAGTTTGAATTTTTATCGGGACGGGCGCGTTTCTGGTTCCATTTTGTCAAAAAATATCGTGTGTAAAATATTTTTGAAATAAAACAATATTTAGAACTGCCTCAATACGGTCAAAGTTTGTATATTTTCTCGAAAAGTAGAAATTTTAGATCATGATGTTCTATGCCTCTAGCAAATAAAATATCACTTCTAGTTTGTTCAAGCTACTAATCTTGACCTAAAACATATAACTGGACTTCATACTTTCAACTCTAGGTCCCCTCAACTCGAGTATTAGCCCCTCAAGGGGGGGGGGGGGTATCATGGGCGCCCATCTCCCTCTCATTGTTGCCTACTTTGCAGAGGTCACGGGGACTTGCGGGCGGTTGGGAAGTCACAGCGGTGCTTCTCGACCACTTGTAAGAGGAACTGCCTTTGGTCTTCACTCTTGGTAAGGGCCAGGTTGAAAGACTGCATCAACGCCACCCCGCGCTCCGCGAAGTCATTGACAACTTGAAGGGCCTGGACTCGGCAGGATGCGGCGATGAAGGCTGGGTCCGTCCGCCACTCCTCCGGATCCTTGAGCAGGAAGGCGGTGCTGATGTCCAGAACCTTGAAGAACTCCTTTGATGTAGTCGTTGTGAACTTGGCCAATGTATTGTTGGCGATTGAGGCGGTGGACAGGTCCACATTGATACGCCGCGGGGGATCCTCCGATCCTTCCTCTTCTTCCATCGCTTTAATCATCTCCCGCTTTGTCGCCAAGTCGATACCCTCGTCGAAGATGGCCAGGGTGATGAGGCGCTCGCTCAAGTACCATAGGTGCCTGGCGAAGACTGCCGCTGTCGCCTTGGCCACCGGTGAGTCCGGATAATAGACGAGGGCCTTGAGCAGCGCGAGGTCCGCGGCTGGGGCCGTTGCCGGGAGCGGCGCTTTGTACCAGGCCGTCACGTAGATGGACACGGCGAAGATGGTGAATCGCCGGATTCCAGCCGCTTCGCCTGACGACATCTGAAACTGTTCCTGGAACAGGAACAGTTTGATGGTATAGATGACTTTTGCCATCCAGCGCGCGCGATGGAAGGCGCCGGGACGAGCGAACCAGGCACCCCGCTTGTTCGGACCGCCCAGCACAATTACAGAGAGCTCCAGAAGTTCCCTGTAGTCATCACGTGGATGTTGACCGTCGAGGAGGCGGCTGAATTCGATCAGCAGGTCGTCGCGGGCGTCCTTCAGGTGCTGCGGCATGGTTCCATCCTCGAAGGGCTTCGCTTTGGTTTGATCGATGAAGTCCCACTGGGCGGCGAATCGTTTGAACAGGAGGATGTCAGGACCAGTAGAGGGACCGAGGCACGCCGTGAATGCCTTCTCGCACACCAGTTTGTGGATGTGGTGGCGGCAAGCCAAATGAAGCACTGTCTTCTCGAGTTTCTGCTCAATGATATAGCAAGCTCCTCCTGAGAGTCCTGTGTTTGAGGCGGTGGTGTCAAAAGAGAGGGCACAGATCCATCCCTTGATGTCCCAATCCTCGAGGGCAGAGAGGACGGCTTCCGCCATGGCGCGGCCGGTGCCATCGGGGAGGCTGGGCACAGCCAGAAGCTTGTCGACGTTCTCTCCAGACACCAGAACTGGAAGGCGATCTTCAGCAGGGCCTCCGTCAGCCGCTGGTACGATTTTCCCGTCCCAGTGAACGGTCAGCGGCACAGTAGGATGGAAGGCTGCCTTCATTTCCGCTGCTGCCATAGTACGGAACTTTGCTCGGTCGCAGCGGGAGGATTCGCGGTTCAAGACCAGCTCCTCAGGGTCGTGGCCCAAGCTCCTCGCAGCCGCCGACAGCAAAAAAACACCTTCTCAGTCGGTAAGTTTCGTCCGATCCATCGCTGCGGAGAGATCAGGGGTGATCATCTTTTTCGACGCGCGGAATCGCTTGGGTGGTAAAGGGGTCGTAGATGCTTCTGCATTCGACGTGGACGGGCCCGGGAGAGAGAGCTCTTCCTCTTCTTCTCGGCGACGACGCCGTGTCGGTGACTGAGTCGGGCTGCTTGCACCTGAGCTGGAGCTCGATGCCAGTTCGACGAGTTCTTCTCGGCTCTCTCTGTTCGCCCTTTCATCATCTTGCCGGCGGCTCCTTTCCGCTTCCTGTCTCCTGCACGCTCCTCCTCAGTGTGCAGCGTCATGTCACGTGTGGAGGAGATGCGGCCGCGCCGCACCTCGGCCCTTTGTCCCATCAGGAACTCCCTGTCCTCTTCGATTGTGATCATCGACATCGCCTGTTCGTGTGCGATGTCGAAGAGGCGGTCAAGGGATGAGAGGAACTCGGCCTCGTTCCTGATTTGGGTCACAGTGCGCCGTTTCGAGTTCTTGTTCAGAGCCCGCCACTTCTCGTACATTCGGAGAACCTTGTCCCTTGCGCATTGGTCTTTCTGCGTAGGAATACGGGACCACTCCCAGAATTCCTTGACTGCGGTCACTGTCTCAGCGGCTGCTTCCTTGATCGGCTTCTTGACGTCAAGGTGAAGGTGGAAAAAGTACTGAAGCGCCTGCTTTCCCGTAGGCAGCATGCTTCCTGTGATGCTGTGGTCCACGGTCCCCAGGAGATAGACTGCTGTTTTAGATCTTGTTGCCGAAGCCATCACGTCGTTTCAGAACTCACTGAAAAAGAGAATGAAACACTGTTAGTGTTGGCAAAACTCGTCCCAACCCATTTTCTACTTAGAATAACATGTTCTTTCGCCTGTATCAATATTTGGATAAACTCGTGTTACACCCTGTATAATACCTCATTTTAGTCTTCTGTACACCAGTGCGGAAGACTAAACCAACGACTCTGACCATCCGTCTGTCTGTCTGTTATCATTTTTCAACTCAGAAACTACAGCAGCTATCGAAACAAAAACTGACATGATAACAGAACGCCATGAGTACTTTTCGACAAAAAGTATAAACTTTGACCTCGTTGAGGCAGTTCTAATTATTATTTTATTTCAAAAATATTTTACACACAATGTTTTTAGACGGAATGACACCAGAAATGCGCCCGTCCTGATAGAAATTCCCAAAAAATGAAAAACACCCCAAATAAGTGGCACCCTACCCCGTACCCCCAAGACCTAAATTATACAAATGATAATGTAATAACATATTCATGTTAGGTTAGGTTAGGTTAATTAATACCAAAATACATTTTCCTAGTAATATTTGAGGTGTTTTGCTTAGATTTTGCCCTCCATTTCCCTTGAAAATGGGCCAAACTTCAAAGTACTATAGCTTTGTTGGATCTCATTTCCGAGGAAATGGAGGTCATATTTGAACAAATCACATCAAATACTACTAGAAAAATGTATTTTGGTGTGTAAAATGACTGAGTTACTTAAAACACATAATTACCTAACCAACCATTCAATTGACCTAACCAACCATTCAATTGACCTAACCAACCATTCAATTGACCTAACTGATTAATATTGGTTATTTCACCTAAATATCTTCTGATCTTTTCGTATTAGGCACTCACTGTCACATTTTGGGCAAGTTAAGGATGAGAGAATAACGCTGTAATTGATAAAAACATCCAATCCTTTGGGTTCATCTAGGGCACATGACGAATCAAGTTCTCAAAGTAAAAAATCACACGAATGGCACGTCATAATTCTATCACACCCACCACTAAACTGAATCCAATTAGGAAAAAAAAATAGCCAGAACAAAACCCAACCAACTAATTAAGTCGCAGAGTAACGAAAAAATAGCCCAATCAGGAAAAATATTTTATGAGAAAAGTACATTATAGCCAAAACAGGAAACATATTTTATTAAAAAAGTACATTTGGTAAATGTACAATATTATACCCGTCTCCCTTTCGAGGTGAAATTTATGTTTTTCCTATGGTTTTTGATGTGTTTTGAACGAATCTGACCTTCAAAACCGTCGGAAATGACTCGTTTTTGAGATAACCCCCCTTCCCCCAGCCAGCAATCAAAAATGAGTCATTTCCGACAGTTTTGAAGGTCAGATTCGTTCAAAACACATCAAAAACCATAGGAAAAACCTAAATTTCACCTTCAAAATTGACCCAACCTACCCTATCCTAACCTAAATCACTTAGTCTCGTAGGCAGCCCAGGAATCACTATAAATCACAGAGCCAGGCCTAATGTACTTCTGAATGAGTGGAATGAGTGTTCCATTCCAGTACAAAAGTAATTCAAATTCGAAATGGATGGAGGCAGTGATTGGGCAGACATGTAACGAACACACAAACAAACGTACGAACACACCAAAAAAATGTTTATATCTCGAAAACGAAGCATTTGCGATGGAAATGCTATAGAAGGAAAGTGTCTTAGAATTAAAAAATCTACTTAATGAACATATATTAATTGCTGGACGTTAGACGGGTGTAATAGTAGAATAATACCGTACATTTGAACAAATTTGCACAGCATAAAATATATATTTTCTTAGTCAGTTTTGAATAGCAATTCAACATATTATACTGTTTTGACCACGCGTGAGCGGGTTAAAAGATGAATATTAACAATCTTTCCTACCAATGTTAAACTAACAGGCCTATAATTTTCTCCCTCCATTTTACTACCCTTTTCGTAAATGGGTACTACATTTCCTTTTCTCCATTTATTTGGTATCTCTGCAAAGTTAACAGATCAAGCAAACAAAATAGTGCCTCAGATAAGCTATCCTTCCCTTCTCTGAGAACCCTAGCATATATATTATCAAGTCTGGCAGTTTTATTTGACTTCATTGTATGAATCACTTGTCTACCATCATCCTAAATTGAAGGGAAGCTGTATGATCTCATCAAGAATTTAATTGTTTAGATTGTGTTACCTCTGTAAACTTGGCAATCAAAATTATTCAATTTTTTTTCATTAAAAACAGCTCTCTAAAATAATCATTAAAAATATAAACAATATCCTGATAATTTTCAAATATCTTATGTTCTATTGGGCCGATCTCTTCATGCTTTTTATTTACATATTGCCCTAGTTTATTCATCGCACTTGCAATTATTATTATTATTTGTTGCAAATGCGAGGCTCACGTGTAGGTCCTACTCCTGTCTTTATATTTCATGAAAATCAGATCGCACAAAGTATAGTCGATATATACTGTATATACTCTCCGAGATTATTTTTGTGAAATTGCCTGCGCTTATCATCCTCAGTGAGTAGCCAAACAGGTACAGTATATACATTTTTAAAATGAGGGTGAACCGGGCAATTTTTATTATGTAATTTCAAAGTAAAACTTATTTTTAAAAGTATATATTTAATTTAGAATTTTTTAGTCAATATTCTTAAAAATTGCAGTATTATAATTATGCAACTCGGACGGGACCATTTTTGCAGCCAATCATAGATGGTGGTGGTTGATGACGTAATGACGGAAATAAATTAAAAACCGAGTCATATCAAAACCTACTCGGCAGTCTTATCAAAGTTTAATTTCATTGATAAATAGTCAAACAAAAATTGACTCGCAGCGCCCTCTGAAGTGAGATATACAAAATGCAAATCACATTGACGAAATTGTTGGCCACTGTTTGTCCGTTTCATTAGTTGGGGGACGTTGACATCGGTCTGATATGGCTCCTAATTTTGCCCTCATGTTTTCCAAATGAAGTGGAAACATAAATAACGTCCAGATAAAAGGAAATCCGGACAATATAACGTCACATTGTTTCCCATAAGATAAGTCTTTGGTACGTAGTGAATAGTTGTAGTAAGTTGTAAATTTCATTTTGTATGACAGCTCATTAATGACATAAGCAGGTCCGTCGTTAGGATTTTGAAAACGGGGGTCGAAATGCTTAGCTCCTGCTTAATCATTGGCAATATTCTGGGGAATTTGTAACCACCACTGAGCAAAGCGAGAACTACAGCTAAGTGGCTGACAGTCCAGATTGAAAACACACTCATTTGACCAAATACATAACACCACATCATTAAATTTTTATGTCCACGGGACTGTCACCGAAATAAAATCAGTGCCAGAGGACTTTTCGGTGAACCTTTGTGGTAATCGGACGTACCTAGAATTGCTTGTAAACAAAAAGTTCAAATATTTATTACTGAAACCAGTTAGACATGGGCGCCCGCAGGTAGGGGCAAGGGGGGGGGCGCTTGCCCCCCCCCCTGGAAATGCCAAGAAAATATATTAAATATTTTCTAAGAAAATATTTATATCCTAAACTTGCTGAAAAGTATCCAACTGCCTCCTAAAGGGTGAAAATTTTTATTTGTGTGCATGATAAAAGGTTGCTACCTTTTTATTTGTTCAGAAGTCCCCCCCTTAAAATTATCCCGCCAAGTAAAATAAAATAAATGATTGTTATCATGTGCATTGTATGTATATACAATATATATTTGCATTTTCCATTACAGAAAATGCAACACTAAACTTGCTTAGAATTAACCTGCTGGTTCCTAAGGGGTCAAAAGTTTTTTGCTTGCTCCGGTCCCTACCTATTAATACATTAAATTTTGCCCCCCCTTGGAAAAAATCCTGCGGGCGCCCATGCAGTTAGATTAAGGCTTGGTTATACAATTTACACCCTGATTGTGTAACCAACAAACTTAATAGTCCACCTTTCTTACAGTAAGTGCAGGGTCTAAGTGTTATATCAAAGGGCCAGGCTTTGCCTGGCTTAGGCTGGGCCCATATACTAAGATTCATACCAAAAACTTCTTTCGATTGTTAATTACAATTTCAACTTGATCACTTTCTAATTGTATCCTTCTAGTCTAGGCCCGTTGTGTTAGGGCTCCTCGACTCGGCTCGGGCTTTTTGCCTAGGCTGAGTTTTGGGGATTACGGCACATGGCGGGTTCGCCTTGTTCCGATATAACTACCAGTTCGGATCTCGAGAGGTTCAGAAGTAAAAGGTTGCATGAATCTGATTCGGAGGAGGGTGTCTCTCTTGCCCCATTGGTTATTCGAGCTCTCTCCCCCTCTTTACGTTCGCCCCCACTTAAGGTTAGAAGTAGAGAGCTGGATGGGCCTAGTGATGCTGATGTGGCTGGGGGAAATGTTTCTTCCCAGTCTGGTCTCCAGGGACTGGGCAATGTTGGGCCTAGCCGGGATCCTCCTAATAGGCCTATGGCCCATATAGATTCAGAGCTCTCAGACCCAATGAAGGCTTCCTTTTTATACAGGATTACTCCTAAGAATCAAGATCTCTCCTTTGACCTTTGGCTTTTAGCAGAGCACTAAGGGATTCGCCTTTTCATGGATTGGTTATTCAGCAGAGCTGGGCACTTCCGCAAACCGCAAATTCCGCAATTGCGGAAGTATGTTTTTCGTTTGCGGATTTGCGTTTGCGGCAAAGTCATCACAAATTAGTGAATTTGCGTTGCGGAACTAAGACCGCAAACGCAAATCTTTCCGCAAATTTCCCACGTGGCCACTGGCCAAGCCCGCTAGTGCTGTGACGCTGCTGTCACTGGCCGCCAGTTATTTAGCCTTGTTTTTAATAAAAACAAGGCTAAAACATTAAACATTAAAAAGATATAAAAACTTTTTATACCTCTTTAATGTTTTGGATACTTTTTATAGTTAAAATTTTGATTGCGGAATTTGCGGTTTGCGGAAGTGTTTGCGGAAGTGCCCAGCACTGTAAAAATTGGAAATATGGTTTGCGTTTGCGGACGGCACCAAAAATGGCAAGCAGTTTGCGGATTTGCGGTTGCGGAAGGTAAGGTTTGAGTTTGCGGATTTGCGATTGCGGAAGTGATTTTGAGTTTGCGGTGCCCAGCTCTGGTATTCAGGCACCAGTCTTCCAGAGACGCTCTGGCACAGTGCAAATAAAAACCACCTCTGCCCTTCCTTCCCAGTTTTTGGGAACTCCCTCGAAGTTGGGACCATGGGAGGTGGATTGCTCTTTAGTTAATGACACCCATATTGTACATGGTGTTATAGGACCTATAGATCTGGAAGAAGATCTACTAGCTATTAAGGATGAGTTAATGAATAATGGTCAACCAGTAGCAACTGTCAGTCGACTTACAAAAAGAACAGGTTCAATATATGTTCCAATTCAACAGGTTAAAGTCTCTTTCAATGCTCAAGTTCTTCCAGCAAAGATCTTTACAGCTTATATACTAGGGATTGTCGTTTTGAGTCATTTGGTTATCCCGGGATTCCGGGATAAAATCTGTCTTCGTCCCGGGATCCCGGGATTTCCCGGGATTTTTATTTTATATGTATTTAAATTTTTTATACTTTTAAAAAGGAATTAATATAAAAATTATAAAGATTTCATCATTTATTTATTTAAACATATTCCATTAGGTAACTATGAGTGTGAAATAACTAGCTTAAAAGACAGTTGAGTGCAACAAGACAGCTATTTGTAAGAAAATCAACACTTGTAAAGAATAATATCCTTGTATAGAATAAGCATGCTCGTAAAAACACAAAAACAACTAAACATATGAAAATGCAAAACATAGCGCATTTAAAAGAACTAATTTGACTTATAATACGAACGTAGAAAACATAGACAATTCACACTCTTATCACTCAGCCGAGTTCTAAGTTTAGTTATAAACAGTCCTGCAGGTGAAAAAGCTCTTTCCGCTTCGACACTAGTTGGTGGTATAAACTCGAGAGCATTCATTATTTTGATTATGTTAACTGTTTTTTACTGTATGATCATGATACAACATGTATGATCATGTAAACAGGGTATTTATACTATATATACTAATTATTATGTAAGTAATTAGCACCGGGATATCCCGGGATGAACGGGATCCCGGGAAACAATCCCTATTATATACCATATAAAGTTCATCAGTTTATTCCACATCTGATTCAATGTTTTAAGTGCCACGTATTTGGTCATATGGCTAAGTCTTGTCAGTCGAAAACAGTGAGATGTGTTTATTGCTCCGGAAGTCATGTTGTCTCCTCTTGTCCAAAGACTACTAAAATCTGTACCAATTATTCAGGTCCCCATACAGCTAGTTTCAGTGGCTGCTCCTACTTTAGAACTGCGCAAGAAATAGAGAGGCTCAAACTTACATCTAATCTCTTATAGTGAAGCTAGATCTGTTCTTCAAAGTCAAAACCCTAATGTAGCCTCAGAAAGAACACTTACAAGTAATGACTTTCCTGTTCTACCAAAGCCTATTGTGTCACGAGAGGAGACTCAAGGCTTGGATGTGGTGAATCCCTCCCACCCCTTCAGAATTCTTGGAGTGGGGTTGTGAAGGGAAGACCCGGCTCAACTGTGGCAATGTCCCAAAGGCCATCTGGGGTGGGGATGGATGGTGGGGCTGCGGTCCCTGAACCCTCTACCCCTTTAGGACCTATGGCTCTATCATCTGACATCATTAAAGTTCTATGTTTAAGTTTATTCAGCTTCACCCTTAATAGTAGTAGTAGTCTCGCCAAGAAGACTTTGAGTACTTTATCCAATTTTGTTTCTTTATTCAATGACGCTTTTCACATTAATCTCAAAATTAACCAGTTGACAAAGTTCCTTGATAAACTGAAACCTAAGCCTACACCCAAACAGAAACGTCATGTCCAAATTCATAAACTCGTTTAATATTTCATATACTAAGGTTTCTAACCTCTTGTTTGTTCAGTGGAATGCCCGCAGTCTCCAATCTAACTTTTCAGAATTTAAACTTTTTATTTATATTAAAAAACCCCATTTAGTAGCAGTTTGTGAGACCTGGTTAACCTCTAGACTCCAGCCTACATTTATTAATTACACTCAGATCAGAGCAGACAGGGTTGGCCGAGGGGATGGGGGTTTGCTATTTCTGATTCACTCAAATTTGTGCTTTTGACCATTCCCTCTCCGTCCCTTCCTGCAGGAGTTCTCGAGGTCCTTGCTTTATCTTTAAAAGTAAAAAGTGGTACTTTAGATATACTCACAGTTTATAATCCACACCTTCCTTTAACCGCTTTAGAGATCGAACACTATGCTGGTCAGCTCGGTCAACAAGCTTTTATTTGTGGTGATTTTAATGGTGGACACAGGGGTTGGGATACGGGTACGTCAGGTTCTCCAACATCAACTGCCTTAAATTTATATAATTTTATTCTTCCTTCGGATTTTGTGCTATTAACTCCTGTTGATCTTCTTACAAGATTTAACATTAATAATGGAAGTTATTCAACATTAGATCTCTCTTTATGTAGAGGTAGGTTTGCTCCTAACTCCTGTCCTCACTGCTCTGCAAATTTCACCAGTACCCACCCCTCATAAACGACGTCCAACCTGGAAACTACGTGACATAGATTGGAGAATTTGACCTAGAGTTCTTCCTGACGCCCCCTCTATAGAAGGATCCTTAGATGAAAAAATCCAACACTGTACATCCTTATTAGTGGAAACAAGTACATCCACACTGAAGAAGACAACAAGAAATTTTGTTCCTAAATACCACAAATACTGGTGGACAGAGGATTGCAGTGGGGCAGTGGCCACCCGCCGTCGTGCTCGACGTTTTTATTCTCTTCACCCAACTCTATATAACAGGATCCTCCTAAATAAGGTAACTGCTATAGCTCGTCGTACTATTCGTAAGGCAGAGAGAATTTCATGGAGTCGGTTTTATTCAAACCTCAGTTTCACTACACCTTCCACCAAGGTTTGGACTCAAATTAGGAAAATCATTAAGGGTACTGATTCACACTTCACTTACCCTATTGTTGTAAATGGTTCTGTACTAAGTGATGTACGTGCCAAAGCTGAAGTTTTGGGGACCTTCTTCCATTCATTTTTGGGACTGTAGCAATTATTGAAGATGAGGATTTTTGGAGAGACATGCAGTCTTCCTTATTTCTTGATTACGATGAGGCTTATAACCTGGACTTTACATTGCAGGAATTACAATTCTCCTTAAGGCAATGTGAACATTCTAGAGGTGGAGCAATGGGACTGGATAATATACCTAAATATTTTCTTCGTTATCTTCCATTGGAGTACTTGCCATTTCTATTATCAGCATTCAATGATAGCCTGAGCACAGGAGTCTTTCCTTCATCATGGAAACAGGCATTAATGATTCCTATCCTCAAACCACAGAAAAACCCTTCTAGTCTATCCTTGTATCGTCCCATATGCTTATTATCCTGCTTGGGTAAAGTACTAGAGAGGATGGTCCATCAGCGGTTGCTATGGATTTTTGAAACGTCACATTTTTCGAGATTCGCAGTGTGGTTTCCGTAAGAAGAGAAGCACCGTGGATCAACTTCTGAGGTTGGAAACTTTTATACGCCAAGCTCTCTGACAGAAAAAATATGTTCTTGTTATATTTTTTTACCTTAGTCGAGCTTCTGATTCCATCTCCGAGACTGGTCTACTTTATAAGTTAGGCAATTTGGGGATTCACGGTAGATTACTAAGACGGTTAGACAACTTCTTATCCAACCGCACTTTTCAGGTACTAATTAATGACGTCTACTCGACAACTTTCCCCTTTAAAAAGGGTGTACACCCCAGGGTTCTGTTCTTAGTCCATTGTTATTCACTGAATATCTCTCGGATATACCAAGTATTGAACTAGTTCAATCATTAGAGTTTGCTGATGATACAGCTTTCTATGTGGCAGCTGACACCCCTTTACAAGCCCAACAGATGTTGCAAAAAGCAACTGATAAGTTTTCATCATGGTGCAGAACCTGGGGTCTTTCCCTGAATCAAGAAAAATCTAAAATTTTGTTCTTTACACATCAAAAGGTTCAAGTTAATCCCATTATCCAAATTAGTAACACCCCAGTAGTTACGGTCACACTCACATCCTTCCAGTTTTTGGGAATGGTCCTTGACAGCTCCAGACTGACTTGGTCTTGTCATATTAATAACCTGGTAACTTCTTGAACGAAACATCTGAACTCATTAAAATCTGTTGCCTCTCATAGATGGGGTGCAGCTCGATCCATACTTCTCACTTTTTACCGATCATTTATCTTAGGAAAAATAAAGTATGCTGATGTTGTTTATGATTCAGCCTCTTTAGCCTTGAATAAACTGAAACTTTGCATTATTCTGGCATGCGCCTTATTTTGGGTGCTCGCCCATCTACTCCTATTATTGTCCTACAGAGTGAGACTGGTCTCCATGCCCTTCAGTACCATAGAGATCTCTCTACACTGAGGAAATACTTTAATGTTCTGGCTTCCCCCTTTTCCCACCCTTTACGTCAGTCGTTCGAGGGAGATTATCCCTTGATCCTTGCAGTGGACTGGACTGTGGCAAATAAGCCACCTTTCTTCTTTAAAGCTACTGAACTTCTTAATAAATACCAATTACAATTTAAATTTTACAGTTCCAGTGTTCCCTTCTTTCCCACCTTGGAGATTGAATCCGATACCAACCTATCTGTCTCTCCCATTTTTATATGAACCTCCTGTCCCCAAAGTAGTGATTGAGCAGTGTTTCACAGCATACTTGGAAGAGAAGTATCCAGATTACTTGTATATTTATACTGATGGAGCTAAGATAGATGTGCCTGGGCCATCTTGTTCATCAGCAGTTTTTGTTTCAAATCATAACAGGTGTTTTTCCTGGAAACTATCCCCCAATCATAGCATACAGGCAGCTGAGTTATTTGCCATCCAACAGGCATTATGTTTTTTGGTATCCACAAGTAATACTTGTAATGTCTTAATAATTAAAGACTCCCAGACCTCTCTTCACCTGATCAACTCACCCACACTCACTACATATCTGGCCCTAACTACTATCCATTCTTTACTGAAGACCCTCTCTGCTTCAGGAATTCTGATTTCCTTCCAGTGGGTTCCGAGCCATGTTGGAATTAAAGGTAACGAGATGGTTGATACACTGGCCAGGGCTGCTCATTCCCTCTACTACGACTTCACTATATTTCCACCCAGGCGAGGGTTTTGCAATAGCTAAAGTGGCAGAGCAAAATTATTACAAAACCCAATGGGAGAGATTACGGCACTCAACTCTTTATGGAACGTTTAAACCTTCTTGGGGCACAAGAAGTTGGCCTGTACCATCTTCCCACTATAAAGCTTCTATAATATTTAGATTCCGTTCTTACTTACACCGGATTGGACTTGCCTTCTCCCCATTATGTGTTAGTTGTAATTTACCAGAGAGACTCTCATTTCTTTCTTTTTTGTCCATGTTATGCTAAGCAAAGGAAAAAATTAAGATCCTCTCTTTTGCAATATGATGTCAGGGATTTTACTTTATCTGTCCTTTTAGGTGGGGATAGCTTTTCTCCCCCATTGATAAACTTCACTATGAACCAAGTATTCAAGTTTGTAGTGGCATCTGGGCGGTTAAAAGAGTTTTAAATCTTGCATTGTACATCGACTTCCATTCCTACAGGTTTATTAATCAGTTACCTCCTAGTTACTCCATCTGGCTGTTACTGTTGACTTAATACTTGGTTCCATTTTATCAGTTCATGTTTAGTAGAACTAACAGGCCTCATGTTCATCCCTTTCTGAGTGTTCTGGAATTGGCCCCAGAACTGAAGAGGGTAATGGTGTGCTTTCTCTCTTTCTATCTCATCCCAATAATAATAGACCCAGTACTTGATGTAGGGAGAGCGGAAGTTCTCCCGTGGAATTTGGTGTTTTGGTCTTGGAGGATGTAAATAGCTTTACTGGCTGAGCTCTTCCATATAAAACCTTCAAACAATCAATCAGTGCCAATGTGACGAAACAAATAAAGTACAACACAACACATCACACTAGAAAAAGCAAAATATGAAAATTAGACAGATAAATTAAACATAGAATATACTATAAAAATTTTAAAAATAGTACAGACTAGCTAAAATGATACAAGCAGTGCTGTAATGGTAACTTTTTTCTTGTCCATACGTTGCTCCCACCATTGGTTAGCGAAGGAAGGGGGAGGGGGTTTCATGCCATTCATAAGAATTTTTTTTTAATCTAAAACCTTTATTACCAAAGCTTACAAATTATAGAGCTTGTATCCCGCACAGGTCTAAAGTAATGCCTTTTCATAAAAAAAATTACTTTAACTAAAAAATCTTAATTTTTTACCAAAATTTAATTTAAGTGAACTGAAGCAGATTTTTTATTGTTAATTTCAGTGAAAACGAGCTCCCATACGCTGTATACCCGCGTATGGCCAGGGTTCTTCTCGTAGCTCTACGGCATGTCTGAAATTTTAAGGTGGGGATACGCAACTCTTTTTGCTTTGTTTATCGCTATCTGATTTTGCCTCTCAAATTTTACATCGTCGGTCATTATAACCCCTAAACCTGTTGCTTCCTTGCTTCTCTGAATTTCCTGTCTATCTTGGCCTCTTTGGTACAATATGCTGTCTGTTTTAGCTCCTCATTTCTTCCATATCTCAAGAGCTGAAATTTCTCTGTGTTAAATTTCATGTTGACGTTGTTGTCTTCTGGCCATTTGTATATTCTGTTTGCAGAGCCGCCGAGAGGGCAGGGAAGCAGGGTTAAATCCCCGGGGCCCGGAAAGAGGGGGGATAAAATCTAAAACTATTAATAAAGCAATTGATTAAATCTACAGATCTACAGAAGCTAAGGCTAACAAAGACCTTAAGATCCATTCTAAGGTTAGCCCGAGAGAAAGGAAAGATTAGGGGGTTAAGAGAAGAGAATAAGGGGTTAAGTAAGTAGCAACACCTATCACTCGTGGGTTAACATTAATTCAGAAAAAGAGAAAAAAAGACTCCCCATCATCATTCGCCGGTCACTGCCGACAAGTCAGAAAAATAGTCGGAGAATAGGAAAGATTGCAGAACGGTCCTCTACTCCATAGAGAGGTAGAGCCCACTCTGCCGGAAAGGGGTGAAAGATGAAAAGAAGTAAAATAAGAACGCATTACAAACCATGCAACACATTCTTAACTCAAACACGATCATACCATGCAAACTACAGACATGCAATAAAGAGAGTTACAGACCTGCAAATAAGGAGAGAAGGAAAAAAGTATAAAGAATAACAAAAAGTGGGTTAATTTACTCAACAAGCTACAACTAAGTTCGTGTTAGTCTAATTATTTTTTTTCTGGCATATCACACGCTGGCATGTCACAAGCTGGCATTAGAAGTCAAGAGACTCATCCCCGATTACCACCAACAGAGCTCCTATTGCCAATTGTTTTTTTATTTTAAAAAACGTTAATATTTTTAAAATGCCTATCAAGACCATTTTTAAACACATTAACGCTGGTAGAATTCACGACGGGCGCGGGAAGATTATTCCATTTATCAATTACTTTAAACGTAAAGAAGTTTTTAGCGATATTAGTAATGAAACGTCTGCCACGCAATTTAAATCCGTTATTACGAGTATTGCTATTATCGAAAGTGAACAGTTTGTCAAAATTTACGTTATCGATGTTATTAACGATTTTGAAAACTTCAATAAGCTTCCCCCTTAATCTCCTAGTTTCAAGTGAATGCAAGTCTAACTCTTTAATCCTATCTTCATAAGGCTTGTTGCGCAATGACGGAATTAGTTTCGTGGCACGACGCTGAACCCTTTCCAACCTATCAATATCTTCACGCAAATACGGGCACCAAAACTGAACGGCATATTCTAAATGAGGCCTGACTAGGGACTTGTAAAGGGGCAATATAATATCCTTCGATTTAAATTCGAAATTACGCGCTGTGAAGCCTAACATCCTATCAGCTTTTGCGCAAGACTCCAGGCACTGGTTCCGAACTTTTAAATCCTTAGATACGCGTACGCCTAAATCTACTTCCTCGTCAACGCTCGCTAACTCTCTACCATCCATCGTGTACGTGTAATTATTGTTACGAGAACCTATATGCAAAACTTTACATTTGTCTACGTTAAATTGCATCTGTCACTTATCCATCCACTCCATAATCTTATTTACATTGTCTTGGAGCCTATTTCTATCATCCTCGTTAACAATCTTACCGCCTATTTTAGTATCGACGGCGAATTTTGACACGTTACTAGTCAATCCTACATCTATGTCGTTAATGTAAATTACGAATAGCAATAGGCCTAACATTGAACCCTGTGGGACACCGCTACCTACATCCAACCATCCCGATTCACTACCATTAACAACGACCCTCTGTCTCCTAGCACGAAGCCATTCCTCTAACCAGTTAGCTACCTGACCGCGTATACTGTGCGCTTTAACCTTCGCAATTAATCTTCTATGCGGAACTGTATCGAACGCCTTTTTAAAATCTAAATAAATAACGTCAGCCGCTCTATGCCTATCGTATTCGCGTACTATTTCGTTATAAAATTCTAACAAATTAGTTAAACAAGATCTATGGCGTCGAAACCCATGCTGACTACTATTAATCAAATCTCGACTTTCTAAGTGATCGATGATGCGATCCCTAACTACAGATTCCAAAAGTTTACCGACAATTGACGTTAAGCTAATGGGCCTATAATTGCTAGCTACTGTGCGGTCGCCTTTTTTAAAGATGGGTGTGACGTTAGCTAATTTGAAGTCTTCAGGAATAATCCCCGTTTCGAGTGACTGATTAAAAATCTTCGTTAAGGGGCCTACAATAACGTCTTTCAAATCCTTCAAATGTCTAGGATAAAAAGCGTCAGGGCCTGGAGCCTTGCTCACTTTTAGCCTATCGATATAATACGCAATTTCACCCTCGTAAACAGTTATTTCATCCAAAATAGTCTCGCTGCTAAATGGAACGATATCGTCCACGTCGGGGACATTATTTACGTCTTCTACGGTAAAAACTGTCGCAAAAAAGTTATTGAAAATACCCGCCATCGCTTGACCGTCAGAAGCCAAAGCGCCGTTAACATCTACTAGAGGGCCTATGTTATCTTTTATCGGCTTACGATTACTGACGTATTCAAAAAACTTTTTTGGATTATGTTTACTATCCGCAGCTATAAGTATCTCTAAATTACGCTTAGCATTCCTAACTGATCTTTTAGCCTGACGTCTAAGTTCGATATATCTATTAAAGTTAGCTGCCGTGCCATTGCGCTTATTAAGTCTATACGCTCTGTTACGCTCGTTTCTGAACTCGCCTATTTCCCTAGTCCACCACTTGGGCCTACCATGATTTCTAGCGCGCTTGGGCCTACGAGGAATAAACTCCCTTTCAATATTAATAAAACTTTCTTGAAACGCCTCCCAATGCAAATTTGTGTCATTACCCATAATAAGTTATCCCAGTCCGCTACTCTCATCCTATCCGCAAAACTATCAAAATTAGCCCTACGAAAATCAGGGACTTCTATTACGTTACTATCCTTAGTGTTTTCTATCAATAACTTAAACCTAAGAATTTGATGATCACTACATCCTAAACTCTCGCCTACTTCTAAACCTTCGACTATATTTTCGCCGTTTGTCATCACCAAATCTAAAATATTGTCACCGCGCGTTGGTTCGATAACCATCTGTCGTAAAAAATTATCTTCCATGAACTCAATCAATCTCAAACCCTCCTCTTTACCAGTAAAAGTCTCCTAATTAACATTAGGGCAGTTAAAATCTCCGACAATTATACTATTCCGATTGTCAATAAAGTTACCAAGAACTAAGTAAAATCTAGTATCGGTATCGAGATGTTGAACGGGACTACGGGAGGTCTATAAACAACAAAATTAAAACTAATACTACGCGCCCTAACTTCAACGCATATCAGCATTAATTGCTGCCGGAAAATCTATCTTGACCTCGATAGCCCTAAGGGAATTACGAATGTACAGCAAAACGCCGCCACCAATCCTATGTAACCTATCATTAGAAAGAGGAAATATAATTAATGAACATATATTTTATAGAGATTATCATACTGTATGTTTTGAATAGTGACTTGGACATATAATCAGTTTGTTTGTTATGTACACAAAAAACATTCATAATAAAATACTGAGTAAACAGGGGGGCCCATATACCAATCTTTCCCCGAGGCCCGTGGCAGCTCTCGCCGGCCCTGTCTGTTCGCGTCCCTCTGCAAGGCCTCCACCTCTTCTGCATTACTGATTTTTATGCTAATCTTTGTATCGTCTTCAAAGGATGTTACTATACTGTTATTGGTTACTTCATTGTCTACTGTATGTCTGTTAGCATGATAATGAATAGGAGTGGGGGCTACGTATTTCCGGTTCTGATGATGATATACCTCGAATTTTTACGGCCTGCTGACGTTTTCTGAGGAAACTGTAGATCCATTTTTCCACTTTGCTTTTTATTCTCATATATCTCATTTTATGTGCTATTATACCATGATTACATTTGTCGAACTCTTTGGTAAAATCGTGTATATAACTGTAGTTTCCATTGCTTTTAAGTGTGTCTAGGATATTGTTATAGTGCTCTATTAGTTGTGATAGGCATGATCTTCCTGATCGGAATCCGTGCTGGTTTCTCGCTGACTCTTTCCAGTATCTCCAAGAAGTCACAGATTTTCTCTAACTATTTTTTCAAATACTTTGGTAAGATGGGACGTCAGTGACGCTGGTCTGTAGTTCTTTGCTCGAGATCTATCCCCTCCTTTATACTCGTATATAGGGACAGTTTGCTCTTTTCAGGATGCTCGGTATTTCCTCAGTGTCCAAGGATCTTCTCCATGTCCAGTATAGGGGTGTAGCTATTTCATTTTTACAGTTTTTAATCAATAAGGCGTTCCATTTGTTCGGACCTGCAGCTGAATGCGATTTCATTTGTCCTATAGCTCGCGATATATCTTGTGAGTAAAATAAAACTCTGTTATACAATCTCCTTGCAATTTCTCTTTTTACTTTTTGGGGTACTGAAAACTAATTCATATTGGGCTCTCAGTGTTTCAGACATTTCTTTTAAATCGTCGGTTAGTTGATTATTTCCTTTCCTTAAGGGCCCGATAGTGGCGCAAGTTCTTGTTTTCCTTTTCGCATAGCTGTAGAAGTATTTTGGGTTTTCTTTTATTACTTTTATGTATTTTCTTCTTCCCTCTCTGTATAGCCCTTAATTAGGGCTTGTACTTCCCTACCGATAACTCTCCAGTTTTTCTTGTATTACTTCCCTGGGAGGGAATGACGAGGTGTACTGCTGAATACACGAAAGACCTTGGAATTTTTCTTTTTTCCTTGTGGTTTTGCATTCATTCATTCATTCGTTTCAGGTGTGAAATCAATCTATCCATATATATATATATATACAGAGCTGGGCAGTATTTAAATACATTTGTATTTAAATACATATTTAAATACATTTGTGTATTTAGAACTGTATTTATAAATACATTGTTTTTCATGTATTTAAATATAGTATTTAAATACTTTAATGAGTATTTAAATACAATGTATTTAAATACTCAAAATATAAAAATGTAAATACTTTTACTGGTTTAATACACGTTCTGTACTAGCACAGTACGACGCGTCGACAGTGTAGTACAGCATGGTTCATGTTTCAACGTGTCAGTTCAATCAGTTGTGTGCCACTCTTAGTCGAAAGCGGTTGATTTCTGTATCGTGTGCGTGTCATGGCTTAGTGAATTAGTGAATGCATATGTTAAAATTTGTATGTATGTAAAATGTATTTACAAATGTATTTAAATACAATTGATGTATTTTGTATTTAGTATCTAAATACATTCGTAAAATGTATTTAGTATTTAGTATTTAAATACATTTCTCCCATGTATTTAGTATTTAGTATTTAAATACATTCAATGTATTTATTGCCCAGCTCTGTATATATATATATATATATATATATATATATATATATATATCTCTCTCTCTCTCGGAGTGTTCGTTGAAGCAGGTCCCTATGTTAAACCTTCAATATTAGCTGGATTAATTTCAGCAAATACCAAATCATCACTACTGCTGCTTATTCGAATACCCGTATGCTCTAGACCAGCGATTCTTAACCTTTTTCGTGTCATTTCCCCTTTCGACCAGTTCGCCCTACCCGATTTCTCCCTCCATCAGGATACAGAAAAAAGTAGCCTCGAAGACAAAATTTAGTAACATTAGCAGACTTATAACGCACACGAATTATATGATCACCAAACAAAATTCTGCCGTAAATCCCCCCTGGATTCTGAAATTTTCCCCAGGTTAAGAAATGCTGTTCTAGACCATTGGTTCTCAACCGGTGGGTAAATTACCCAACTGGGATGATGATGACTATTTTGTGGGGTAATGACACGCGATCCAGAAGTTATAAGACATAATATTGTGAGATTCCAGAAGTTATAAAAAAATATCTAATGATTGGGATAATGGGGCTGGGTTAGAATTGGTTTTGGGTAACCATACAAAACAGGTTGAGAACAACTGCGCTGGACCCTATTCGTCCTGAGACAAAGCAAGCGATAGCATATCATAGTTAGACCTTATAATTTATCTTTGATATAGGGTTTCTAATCATAGTGTCATTACATTACATTTGGACAACATGAAGCCACTTGGGCCTATCGAGGCTATCTAAGTCATAAGCTACATTTCCTAATAAAATTTTGCAAAATGTCAATCTCAAGTCAGCTAATTAACAAAACTATTTACAGAGCTACCAAAGTAGCTTACGTAACTCGAGTTAAAATATACATTATTTACACAATTTATAAACTTTCATTCATGAAAGTATCCAATTTTTTCTTTAAACTTACTGAGGAGCAATATTTACCACATCACACGAAAAGTCATTCCAAAAATCTAACACTATGACTAAAAAAGTATTTTTGTAGATCCAGTCTACAAGTCTATTTTCTGATTTTCTTATTATGTCCTAGAGTTTTTCCATCAGACTACTAAGAAAAAGTTAGTTACATCTAAATTGCTCAAACATGAAAACATTGTGAACATCTGTATCATATCTCCCCTCAAACGTCGTCTCTGAAAACTAAGCATACCCAATTCCTTTAATCTTTCCCAATATTCCAAGCTTCTTAAGCTAGGGATAAGCTTGGTTGCCCTACGATGCACACCTTCAAGTATGTTAATATCATATCGATATGGTGAGAGAACCAGGCTTGAATGCAGTATTCTAAGTGTGGTCTAACATAAGGATTATATAATTTACAGATGACTTCCTTACTCTTGTAACTAACATTCCTCTTAATAATACCTACCATTTTATTTGCCTTTGCTAATTTTTCTCTTTGATTGGATTCGGAATCTCAGCTGAGCCTTGAGCGGCTAAGCTCTGAAGGGCTACCGTAACTTATAAGTTATAACCTAAGATAAGCCCAACTAAAACAGACTTTAGGGAGTTAGAGGTCCTATTCAGTCCTACCTCGCGCGGGCCTACTTTAGGCCTAAGCATAAATAAAAAAAAGGGGGCACTATTTATGATGGTCTTTCTAAACTTGCAACAACGCAACCTGCACCATTGCACGGCGCAACAACCCCATATCTAGAATACCAAACTGAATTGCAAGAGAACTCTCTGTAAGACCATGCCCTACCAGTGCCACATTCAACAAAAGAGTAGAAGGGACGCTGTCGGTGCCCAAAAATGATGCAACAGCCCCAAAAGTTGGCTCTAAAATAAATGACAACTTTTCACTAACCTTACAATTATGAGATTACTACACACACACACACACAGGCAATGACCACTGTGAAGAACTCTAATTTACACCAATGACTACTTTACGAACGTTCACTTTGCGAAAATCCGCAATTACGAATCCAAGTTTGAAAGGAGCAGCAAAATTGTCAATGGAGTCCACAATAATACTGCATGCTATAAGGAGATTTTGAGAGAGAGGAGAAGCAAGGCCAGACAAACTTCTTTGGACTCCTCCTTCAGGAAGCCCACGAGTGAACCTCCCACTCCAGCAAATAGCACTCCCCCCTGGAAGTCCATCTAAATCATCTTCAAATTAATATCTAAAAGTAGCTTTCATATATTTTATTTAATAGGAAATTGATTTAATGTTAATTATTTGTAATATTTGTATGCTTATTCCTCCCTTAAAATGCAAAAACTTGCCTATTTTCGTGAATTTTTAGGTCTCAGGAGCCGAGTCAAGAGCGAATTAACCCGTATTACATTAATTCCAATGAAAAAAATTGTTAACTTTACGAATTTTCGCTTTACGAAGGGTTTCCAAGGAACCAATAATTTATACGTAATTGCTGTCAATATATATATACAGGGTGTCCCATAAGTCCGGCATCATAGGAGAAATTCATATTTTTCTATTTCTACAAACCATAATTCATATTTTTCTCTTTCTACAGGCCATAATGTCTGTGAGCAAGAAAGAACGCATCCAGATAATTCTACTCATAGGAAATCGGAGTCAAAGAGAGGCCGCTGCTGAATTTAACAGACTGCATCCAGACCGCGAGCCAATAACACAGAGTTGTGTTAGCAGACTTGTTGCAAAGTCTCTCTGACTCCGATTTCCTATGAGGAGAATTATCTGGATTCGTTCTTCCTTGCTCACAGACATTATGGCCTGTAGAAAGAGAAAAATATGAATTATGGTTTGTAGAAATAGAAAAATATGAATTTCTCCTATGATGCCGGACTTATGGGACACCCTGTATATATATATATATATATATATATATATATATATATATATATATATATATATATAATCCCCAAGTAATTGCGATTTGAAACCACTTTTTTATCCATTAATTTTCTATTTTGAAAATCGCCCTTATTTTCTTGTAGGAGATACATTTTTGAGGCGAGGTGAGATTAAGTTAGGCTAGGTTCGGGTAACTTAACCTAAAACAAATAATTGGGTGTGTAACATGAAGTAGGAGTAATATGATTTAGAGTTTTTGGATCAAAATCCTTACGCGAATGAAACTAAAAAAAATAATCACTGTATACGGTAAAAAAGCGTTATCTAAATTTTCAATGGACCCCATCCCCGCCACCTCGTACCTTAAGACAAGCCTAAGTGATTACAAATTTGAAAATATAAAACACGAACCGTACGAGCTACTGGGTATAAAATGAGCGCGTATGAAAACTAGCACAAAACAGTTGGAGCGAAATGGGTGCATATATACGGAGTTATCAAATTATGTTTCATAAATTTGTCTGCATATTCAGGACGTGAAAGTAAACAAAAAAGTTCCAATGAACATAAATCGGCAATCGCTTTGTTTCCGAGATACATTTCTTTTTTGCCGAGGACGATCCAATTAAGATGGAAATTTATTTACGCGAGTGCTCAAAAATGTTTCCTCGCATCAGAGTACAACAGTACATGGGCGGCATGGTCCCGTCGCTTGGCCACCCAGGTCTCCGGACCTAAATGCATTTGACTTTTTCTTGTCGGGGTTACGTAAAAAATCTTGTTTATACAAGAGAAGTTAATAACGTGTTCAAGATTGTTCAGAAACAATACGCAACCATGTAGGTGTTTTCGAACGTACGCGGCAAAATTTTCAACGACGCGTTGAAGCGTGTATTCTGATGCGGGGAAACCATTTTGAACACTTGCTGTAAATAAACTTTGATAAACCTTAATGACTTTCATTTTAATTGGATCGTCCTCGGCAAAAGAGGGATGTATCTCGGAAACGAAGCGATTGCGGATTTATGTTCAGAGGAACTTTTTTGTTCACTTTCACGTCCTGAATATGGATACTAATTTATGAAACAATTTTATAACACCCTATATATATATATATATAAAAAATCATGAATTAAATCCGAAATCCATAAAAAAGGAAATGCTAAATTTCTTCACAGTACAGACATTACAGTCATGCGCCTCCGTGTAGTGGTTAGCGTCGCTGACTACGAATCCATCAGCGTCGCTGACTACGAATCCATCGGCCCCGGAATCGAGACCCGGTGACGGCAGGCGGCGCGCAGCAAAACTCAGCTGTTCATCTTTCCACACCAAAAAAAAATGGTTGGTAGATAAATTGGTACCCTGGGTAGTCTATTGGTTAAGACGCTGGGCTGCGTTAAACTGTAGGTCTAAGGTGGAGTGACAAGCTTGACCTTCGTCAGAATAAACAATTCGGGCGGAGGCAAAACCAAGGTTAACCAAGACAATTGAGTCATTGCGAATACTAGTGACGTACTCGACATGGGTGCGAAAATCCATTTTCTATACCATCATATTCTCCAGGATGGATTCTCTTAAATGGATAATGACATATGATGCAAGTTCATCGCTTGTCCTCCCAAATTTCAATTCTTTTAAAAAGGGAAAATACATGCGCTCAGGGGAGATTGTGGGAGAATTCCGCGGATACTAGTGACGAACTCGGCGTGTTTTGCGTGTCTTGCTGAGTGCAGTCTAGTTATCATCATCATTACAATACTCTACACCCATTTCCGATCAAAATGACACAAACCCCATCAAAATCTACGGATTTTTGGCAAAGTTATGGTGATTTTTAATTTGCAAAACTTTGGAGACCATTTACTGTACTCAAAACATAGTTTTGCCGAGTTCGTCACTAGTATTCGCAACGCCTAAACAAATATTTTCTTACCTCTTACCCGTTTATCTCTCTCTTACCAGAGGCGTCGCTAGGCACTGGCACAGGGGACCCGTGCCCCGAGTCCATTTAGTGCTTTTGAAAATCAGAATAGAAAACCATGATCGGTATGATACTGAAACGCCGAAAATTCCCGCGAGTTCTGGAACTTAGCGGAAAAGTGCCAAACTTGGCGTACTTGCTTTTAGACTCTTTCATGTTTCCAACCTTAAATAAAAGTGGTACAAGTTGCATTAACTATCTCGGTGAGTAGCTGTAGCTATGAAAGGTCATTCAGTGTTTTAAGACATCTACACACCTGCCTGAGAAGCAAGATGGAATAGACTAGACTACAGCACCTTGCAGTGCTTTCGATTGAGAAAAGTGTGCTGGAATCTGTCTGAGGATGCCATCATTGACCACTTTATTAAAAGACAAAACAGGAGGATATACACTGACGCTTCCTGAACAACTTCTAAGTAAACATTTTATATTAGGTTATATATACGAAAACAAAGGTTAATATTTAAAACTATGATGTCCAATGATATGTTTTTACAAGATAGTTTTGCATTTGTAAATTTATACTGTTACTGTACGACTCTTTAAATTCGCTTAACATACTGTATAACAGTACAGCTTCTTTCATCTTACTAGTGTAGTTCAATACACCATTTGTACATCATTGTATTTTGTTCTGCAAAATGTTGAAATACCTAATTATTCTCGGGGCGGGGGGGCCTATGGACCCGAGCCCCAAATATTTTAAGTGCCTAGCGACGCCTCTGTCTCTTACCTCTTATTTCTCTCTCTTACCATTTTTCTACACAAAATCAGAAGCCAAAACTAATTGCATAAATGCAAGTTAGTAATTTTCACAACTTTCACAACACAGAAATAACTATTATAGATGAGAGTTCTTTTGCGTTATCGTTCTAACTTAAAATTTTACTTTAATTACATGTTGTTTGTATGTTTACCCTGACATTTATTCAAACATATTTTGACACGTTTGTGTCAAAAAATAATTTTATGAAAGAAAACGGAAGAAAAAAAAAAGGACTTTTTAAAGGGGAAACTGAATTAAGTAATCACAAAGCTAAGAGTATTGTAGACATACGTCAAATATTTACTTAAAGAAACTGCACGAATTTCTTTATTGTGTTTAAATTAATGTAATGTAGTAACTTAAAATGAAAGTCTCGTAACTGTAAATCTCGCGTTTCATATCAAGAACAAATATTTACATTCTGGCGACTGTTCTTTTGGGTTAGTTAACAAGTTTTAACGAGCTTAGGAAAGTCGTACACAAAGTTCGATGGCAATTTTATATACAGTATAGTAATAATAATAACAGAACTCAAAACAAAGTTTCTTTGATGATTAATTATAAATGTAAATATATATATATTTAACACTTTTAATCGTGTTGTAGTTATTGTATTACTTAATATAAAATACTGTACTATATAAAATTATTTGGTGCTACTATAGCGTGATTCCTACCTCGATTCGGCGGTCTACCTTTTAATTATAGCTTCTTACCCTGTTTACTAATTGCTTGTTTACATTCCAATGTCCATCGCCCTTGACGATTGGTTAGGTTTAGTCATGATATTTTCGTTAGTTTTAACGAAAATATCGTGACTAAACCTAACCAATCGTAGGTAGACCACATACTATAGTAGCACCGAAACTATTTTTTAAATAAAATTGAATAATAAATAGCATTTTATATTTATTATATTTTCATTTATACCTTAGATAGGAATCACACTCTACAGTACTGTAGTTTCGAACCAAAACGGGTAGGAATCACCCTATAGTATCGAAGTCACCGGTAGGAATCACGCTATAGTAGCACCAATTATTTTTTCATTATTATTAAGGGTGTGTTAAATCCAATGCGTTATTGATTAACTACGCAGTTTTCTCGTATCTGGTCAAAGGACGTATCTGGTCAAAGGTTAAGAAGTATCTTAATGATCGCAAATGTATTAATCCAGTTCAAAATCAGTGTTTAGTTTAGTCTCTTACGCATAGAGAGAGCCACATAGCTAGCTTTTGGCACTCAGGGCAAAACCTATTCATGCGTCACTCCCCCGAGAGTTTTCATTATTAATTAATAATTATTAATAAAATAATAGTACTTTGTCAATACCCTAACCTTAAATAATATTTCCAGTCAAAAGAATCACAAGGTCAATGCTGCTTTACAGAGTCGAGTGCTTAATCACGCGTATGAAGAAAGCCATCTTGAATTGCGGTGTAATACGAAGACAAAATTCAATGTATCAGATTTTCACCAAGGACGGAATGCATTACTCAACATTTGATCATACGGCTCCCTCACTTCGGCGGCCCCATCTCGGTGACGCCTTGGGCGGTCATCCCACCCGTTCATTCCTTATTACGGCACTGCCAGCAGGAGCGTAACTAGAGTAAAAAAGTTGGGGGGGGGGGAGGGACGAACACAATCCTATTGTTAGAAGCACTCATTATCAATGGAAGTAATTATAAAAGTTGTCCCCCCCCCCCCCCCCCGAATTTTATAATCACTCCCATACATAATGAATGCTTCTAACAGTAGGATTGTGTTGGTCCACCCCCAACCTTTTTACTCCAGTTACGCCCCTAACTGCCAATACTGAAAATGATACAAATCATGAAGAACAAGATTAGAGCAAAACAATGACTATCTTCAGGTGCAAATGGAAAAAGGTCAGAAGGTGATATCAAACGTGCATCCGCACGAAGGGTGGATAAGATGCATCAGACCGGAAGAGGGGAAATGAATTGGAATGAAGTACCTGAAGTAAACATAACATTTGTACATAATAAAGTTATATATATATATATATATATATATATATATATATATTATATATATATATTATATATACACAGGGTGTCCCATAAGTCCGATCTCATAGGAAAATTTATTTTAAATTAAATTTCCAAAAGTAATAAATTAGAACTAAAACAAATGTTCAAATTGACGTCTTCTTTTAGGACCTTTTTTAATGTTGCAGGTAGAATAACGGGCAATGGCTAATATGGAAGCGAGTTACATTCTTCAGGAAAAGGCGGAGGCCCGTGTTATTCTACCCGCAACATAAAAAAAAGGTCCCAGAACAAGACCAATTTGAACATATATTTTACTTCTAATGTATTACTTTCATAAATTTAATTTAAAATAAATTTTCGCATGAGATCGGACTTATGGGACACCCTGTATATATATATGTGTGTGTGTGTGTGTAGAGGAAATTATACAAATATGGAATAGTGCACCAATATGGAATACTTTAATTATTCCAGTCTTATATAGAGGGCATTGCTAGTGAATACATATTTCGATAGCAAATTGGGCGCAAAACTTCAGTAACCGTAAGAGGATCGCCGGAAGTGGGTTTGTGTTAATTGATCCACACATCTTTCTTTTAACATCTACAAAATATTTATGATAAGTATCATAGTTTGCCTTGTACCATTTATAGTTAACTTTTATTTCCATTGAGCCAGTTGTAAGTACGGAAGTGTTACAACTTGCTTTACTTATTTATGTATAAAGAATTTGTGTCATAAATTTTATACGATAGAAATCTTACCCCCAATAACAATATGGCGCGTACAGTAATATGGAATACCTAAAGGAACATAAATATGGAATAATATTCCATATTTAGTTCATGCTTCTATTAGAGTTTCATGGAGAAGAAAGTAAGGTTTTGATGCTTGTATTTTGTAAATGGATTCAAAGTCACGGGAATTTATCCTTTAAATCCATCGATTTTTCGTGAATCCGATTTTGTTGCGGAAGAAATCTAGGGATAAAAAGATCATGGCAGCAGCACCATTGATTTGTTATCACCCGCAGCACAAACTTCTACCAGCACATTCACACCTCAGGACATCTCTCCAGTTCCTGTAATTCAACATAACCATAGCAATCGTGGGCGAAAAGCTGGAACTGCAACTGTGGTTACTTCTACACCATGCAAGACTAATCTTGAAAATCATTCTCAAGCTAGACCTACAAGAGGAAGAGGACAAAAGAAAAATTTGCGTGATCGAGTGAGGCCTACGACGGTCAGCTCTTCCAGAGAGATACGGAAAGTTCAACATCTGAGAGTGATTTTAGCTTGAGAGAATGTGCAGGTTCCTATTTAGGTTCTATGTATGTTATTTTTGTAAGTAAAGCAAAAAAAGTACTAAAGTTTTCTTTTTGGTTTTGGTATTCCATATTTGAACCCTTTTTTGTATGTCATAAAAAACGCTCGTTTTGTTTTTTTTTTTTTTTTTTTAAACTATCGTGTCATTAGTGCATTGTTATAAGATGTTACCAGTATCATTTCAATGACAATTCCACAGTGTTTCAGTATTCGTCGATGCATTATACAAATAAATTTTTCACAAAAACAAAATTCTCTCTCTTTCTCTCTGAGCGCGTCGTTTAAGGCTCCTGGGCCAGACCAGTTCCTCCCCAGTCTTGCGGTAAGTGCGCGACCAGGTGGCTCCCGACCTGGCTACAGTTTTCAACAAATCGTTGGAGACGGGCCAGGTGCCTGGTGATTGGAGGGAAGCCAACGTGACCCCTATCTTTAAGAAAGGGGATCACGAAAGTCCAGGCAACTATCGTCCCATTAGTCTCACTTCGGTTGTAGATAAATTACTAGAGGAGATAATAGCGGATAGGATCGTTGACCATTTGGATTCCTACAAGCTGCTTGGGGACTCCCAACATGGGTTTAGACGGCATGGGTCGTGTCTCACCAACCTACTCGAGTTTTTCCACGTCATGTGGAGCGAGTATGATAAGAGTAGGGCGATTGATATACTTTATCTCGACTTTCAGAAAGCCTTTGATAAGGTACCTCACCGCCGGCTAATGGCCAAAGTCCGCGCGCTGGGCATCGATGGAGAAGTAGGTAGCTGGATTGAAAACTGGCTGAAGAATAGGCAGCAGAGGGTTGTAATTAAAGGGGATAGCTCGGGTTGGGCCTCGATCACTAGCAGGGAACTCAGGGTTCCATTTTGGGGCCACCGTTGTTTATCATTTACATAAATGATATCGACGCTGGCATCGTCAGTAGGATCGCCAAATTCGCTGATGACACCAAGCTTGGGGCCAATGTTGGGACGCCCGAGGCGATCGAGCAACTGCATGCGGACCTACGCAGGATAGGAGAGTGGTCCGAAAAATGGGTGGGTTTAACTTGGGTAAATGTAAGGTCATGCACATTGGCTACGCCAATCCCAAGTCGGACTACTCCATGTTTAGAAGTAATATCGAGGCCACTGATTTGAAAAAGGACTTCGGTGTGCTAATTAGCAGCGATCTTAAGTTTACCAAACAGTGCGTAGAGGTGGAAAAGAAAGCCCAGAAGCTGTTGGGTTACATCAGGAGACAATTTCGACTTCGGAACAAGGAAAATGTGCTCTCTCTGTACAATTCTCTGGTTCGGCCGCACCTGGAGTATGCTGTGCATTTCTGGTCGCCCACCCTCAGGAAAGATAGAGAGGCTGGATCGAGTCCAGGCGAGGGTCACAAAGTTAATCCCTTCCATTAGGCGTATGGGCTACAATCGACGCTTACGTGCCCTGAATTTGTTTTCGCCGGAAACTCGGAGGCTGCTCAGTCAACTCATCGAGGTTTTGAAGCTCCTACGCGGGTTCAACGATGTCGATTTTAGAAGCACGTTTAGTTTAAATGATAACTCAACTCGCAACAATGGTTGGAAGTTGAATTTGAAACGGTTTAACACTAGTGTGTGTGAGAATTATTTTACCTATAAGATCTGTGACACGTGGAACAGGCTACTTTCAGAAGCTGTGAACAGTTCTTCTGTGGATCTGTTCAAGAAAAGATTAGACCGAATCTTGCATACTATTTGAGGGTGTATGAATTTTTCCCTGGCACCGTTGCCATTAGTACCTCCTCGGTATGGGCCGCAAGGCTTTTTGAGGTACTTCTTTTCCTTGTAACTCCTTGTAACTCACTCACTCTCATGTATATCCCTTTTTATATTTATAGACAATGAAAAATCCCAATTAGAAAATGAACCGAGATGAGATTCAAATTTCGTTAATTTTAATAGTTACTTTCATTGTTTTATTTGGTGTAACACCGTTTGTTGTTTACGACACTACAAATGCTTACTAAAATTGTGTACTTCACAATTTCTTTTTTGTAAAGTTATAAATAAACGTTACAGTACATAACTTATTATTCTATTCTATTCTATTCTTTGCCGTTGTTCAGCTACTTTCGTAATGACAAAGGTCATGCGAGGAAAGGAAACAACGGCTTTAAGTGGGATCCCCGAACTATCTACGGGTTGATATATCATCCGAACGCGGAAGAGGAGGGTTACCCATCAAATTACCTAACACCCCCAACGTCGCTCGATTTCGCTGATCTAATGCCTATCGGTGTTGCGACTTCACCACGACGTAGCCCCAATACTTGGTTATAACCACCACCACATTCCTGGTAAACTATTTGACAATTATTACAAATGGCTAACTCAACCAAGCAATTATCGTGCTAACCTTGGGTATTACCTCTCCGGTATTAAGCTGGGGTTGAACTAAACATTTTGGGATGTGTCAAATAAGTTGGTTGTTGGTAACCAAATAATTTTTCTATTTATGTATTAGAATTATATTTCAAATTCACCTTTGAAGGAATATCAACAAACATTTTCTTTCTCTTTCATCTATCGAAAGATGACCTACATCCATTTGATAGACGGGATATTCTATCCACACTAAAAACTAACTTAACCTAACCTAACTTAATACAACGCCTCGTGTCGAGAAAATAAAGTTAGCCCCTGCAGAGCCAGTGTCCCTCTCTCAGTGGGTAACACCGTTTCCCTAGAAGCGAAATGAAAATACTGAGATCAGAGATTCGACTCGCGAAGTGAGGATACTGAAGTCGGGTGTGGGTAATACCTAATATGGGAGTTGGCGCAATGGGTCGAATTAGTTACCTGAGCGCTGTGCCAGTTTCCGGCCCTCCTGAGTTATGTTTATTATTATTAATTATTATTATTATTATTATCATCATTAATAACCCTCGCAAAAGTGATATGTACACTACATTATGGAAGATGTCGTTTGGCTGTATTGATAACTTAACCAAAGAACAATTACTCGTGAGTGGAAGTCACAAATGAGAATAATTAATTTAAAAAAAAATATGTCACAGTACTCGTATGTCCGACTTAAAAAATATATTTGTGGAACTGTAAAGTGGACACGCGCAGTTTTATTGTTAGTAATAATAATATAATAAATTTTACTGTATACCCTTAAAATATGGGTCACAACTGTGCCACTTTATAGATACTCAGGTTTAGGTATACGATTTATATAGACTAAATAGGTCAAGAGGTTTATTATGCAATTATAGTTTAGGATATTCTTGTGGGGTTTTCGCAGAAAGGTCTACTTTCGTTAGAACAACCAAACGTATGGTTAATCGTACGAAAACCAATCTAACCATACGATGAATCCTCTAGCCATACTTATTTCTATGGTATAACTAATACTGGCACCATCATAGTGTGGTTGAATCATTATCCATTTGGATTGATTGGCAAAGAGTAAACCAGATATTTTGGTTGTTGTATAACCAAGTATTTTCCTCCGTGTTCTGATAATACTTTAAATGATTTTAGTAAATATTTGTGTAAAGTTGTTCAAAATTGTTCGACAATAAAGTAAAATTAAAAAAAATATTTTACACTCTCTCTTCACTTTTTCCGACAAAAATAAGAAAATTTTGAAAACCCCAAAATTACTAATTAGTGCATTTCTTTTATTTCAGTTTTCAGGTAAACTCATTTCCAAAACTGTCCATATGCTGTAGGTCTCCTCTTGGCTTGACTTCCGAACTGTAGATCCTGAATTCTAAACCAGTTCTATATTATAAGAATGAGTTAATTATGGTTCAAACTACATACGCGCGTGGTTAAATTGCGTTATACGCGTAAAACAACGGTATAGAAGACCATGTAAATCCTAAAAAGATGTCATACATCGTTTAATACAAAGGAATACAAAGAACACCAAACAACAACAGATCGACTCGTTCCAACGAAACTCTGTTTAAGAAGAGGAAGGTTAAAAGATGAAAGAAAATTTAAAAACGAGTAAAAGTGTTAAAGGAAATCGAAGAAGAGAGGTTGAAAGAAATTAAAAAATAAAGTGAAAATTTTAAAGTAAACAGGAGAGAATCCGAGTGAAAATTCTACAATATTTCTACGCGCTAACAAATGCTTCTAACTAGGGGGGGTTTTAAGGAAAGATAAGCATCTAGTCTCTTTTTAATTGATTCGATCGAATTACTTTGAACTACACTAGCTGGCAATCCATTCCACAAATTAACTATACGAGTGAAGAAAATGTTTAGCTTCATTAGAATTAAAATGTTTACCCACTAATTTGAAACCATTACCGCGAGTTCTATCCGCGTTTCTGAAGGTGAAATATCTTTCGGCGTCGACATTATCAAAACCTTTAATCATTTTAAACACTCGCGTTAAACCTCCTCGAATTCGCCTTCTAACGAATGAGACTCAATTTAACATCTCTAAACGGGCAGTGTATGACTTGTTTCTAAGTCCAGGACCATCTTAGTAATCCGTCGCTATACTCTCTCCATTCTGTCTATGTCCTGTCGTAAATATGGAGACCAGAACTGAACCCAGTATTCCAGGTGGGGGCGTACTAAGGAATTATATAATGGTTAACATTGTTTTCTCCGATGTAAATTAAACTGATCTACCAATAAATCCAAAGATTCTACTTGCTTTTCTGACCGCTTCGATACATTGCTTACTCGGTTTAAGAGTGTCGGCAACAATAATACCTAAATCTTTCTCTTATCGCGCATTAAATACTTTTCTTTTACGTTGTTTTTACCGATTGGCGACGTTTTACATTTATATATGTACAGGGTGTCCCAGGAGGAAATGTCAAGAATGCACCATTTGACTCTTTGGGTATTTCTAAGTAGAAAGTATTATATCGACATGTGCCTGATTCCCAACCGTTACCGAGATACAGGCCTCTACATTTCTTGTATATTAAAGTTAATTTGCCAAACTTCGGCCCACTCGCGTAATTTTTAATATCTTCTTGAATCTGCAAACGTTCTGCCACTGATTTTGTTCGTCCCCCTAGTTTGGTATCATCGGCAAATTTTTTAATTATAGTATTAATTCCTATATCGATGTCAGTGATATAACTAATAAGAACAACTGGTCCTGGAACTGATCCCTGAGGCACGCGCCGCTAGTTAGACGCTTTGCCATTAATGACCACTCTTTATTTACGTGCACTAAGCCAATTTTTAATCCATTTGAGAAAATTACCATAAATTCTGTGAGAATGAAGTTTAGCTAATAATCTCCAATGTGGAACTTCACCAAACGCCTTTTGAAAATCGAAATATATAATATCTACTCTTTTACGCTCGTCATATATATTTACAATACCATTAAAGAAAGCAAGATTAGTATCGAACCATCAATTTTCTGTATTTTGTTCAAGGAATACGACTTCCCCTTCATAAAAATTTGCAGAATCGGCTGCCCACTCTCTACTCCCTTATAGTTGATATACATACCAGTAAGCCTATTTGGACTGGAAGTACCAAATATATTGTTTTCAAGACAGGGATGGGTATGGATATATAAAATGGTATATACCTACACAGGGCTCTAACTCATAACATTGTAGTGTGTGTATATATACTGTATATACCCGAGTATAGGTCGATCTCGTGTACAGGTCGATCTCGTGTACAGGTCGACCCTTGATTTTTGGCCAAGAAATCATTAATTTATCATATGCCTCGTGTATACTGTATAGGTCGACCCCAGTTGTTGAGGGTAGTGGAACAACAATTTAGGGTAATAAAGCACCATATTTTATGGCATATAAAACTGTTTGGTGCTGAAGACGATGACAAGGAATTTTAATGGTGTACATTTTCAGACATGGTATAGTAGTTTGCTGTACAAAATGTTTTTTTTTCTATTCTATTCTTTGCTGAACTGAATCTTTGTATAAATTTGTAGTGTACAGTTACCATATGTCTTTTGTTTCAAATTTAATGAACAAAAATTGATGTATCTTTCTATAAATAAACTTTTAAAAATTTATTCTTTTTATGTTTTATATCATCCTGTGCTACCATTCTGTAATTTTAATAATTGGTACATATTTTATGTTTTCATCGTTTACTGGTACTAAATGGTAAATATTTTTCATGTCTGAAGCTAACAGTAGCTCCTAGCCCTCCCCATCGTGCACAGATTTCAACCCCACGAAAATGTTACCCTTATATAGGTCAACCCCCTAATTTTTGCCTAAGAATTCAGTCTTAAAAACTCGACCTATATACGAGTATATACGGTGTGTGTGTGTGTGTGTGTGTGTGTGTGTGTGTGTATACAGGGTGGGCCGAAAGTCTGGATCCATAGGAAAATATTTATTTTAATACATAAATTACAACAAATGGTAAATACTTAAAATGAATATCAACTTTAACTCGTAAATGCGTATCCGTGATACTGTACAGTAGTTCGTACTCCAGTATAAATACTCAAATACTTTTTTTATTTCAGCCCAGAAATGGCTTCGAATCTAACAACAGAAGACCGGGTAGAACTTGTGCTCATGTACGCAAGGCAGGGCGCTACACACAGAGAAGTTGCTACCGAATTCAATAGAAATCATCCTGATAAGCATCCAGTAACACATGCGACTGTTAGCAAGTTGTTTAAACGTTTCAAAGAAACAAGAAGTGTACATGATCGACGGCGTTCTGGTCGTCCAAAAACTGCAACTGATGAAAATACCTCTGCAATGGTATGTGAAACTTTAACGAATAGTCCAGTAAAGTCAACAAGAAGATTATCAAATGGAACACGCATCTCGAGAACGTCAATTCGAAGAATTATTAAAAATCATAAATTCCATCCCTAAGTGACTCGATGTCAGAGGCCGCCAATTTGAGCATTTGTTATAATTTGTTGTTTATACTGGAGTACGAATCACTGTACAGTATCACGGATACGCATTTACGAGTTAAAGTTGATATTCATTTTAAGTATTTACCATTTGTTGTAATTTATGTATTAAAATAAATATTTTCCTATGGATCCAGACTTTCGGCCCACCCTGTATATATATATATATATATATATTGTAATGAAATAGTACCGGATTTTAGATATAAAAATATTTTCCTTAGTGTGATTGGACAGTCTTCGGAAGAAATGAAACATAGTTCCTGATTGGACAGTTCATAATCTCTCAACCCAGCATTCTGAATACACATTAGGGAGAACTGTACACGCGTACAGACCCCGCCTCCGTAGGCGGGGCCTTCTGTGAAAGTGACAAATATTTTCAGACTTCGTTCCGTAAAGATATATACTATATATAATGCTCAAACTCAAGAGCGGAACGAAAGCCGTTACACCGTCTTCTTTTAGGTCGATTTCATCATGCACGTAGAATGCCCATTGGCATTGAGAATTAAAGTTAACGAGCTTTAAAATAGCATAATAGCCCTTAATGACAAAATGACGTAGCACAATGTTTAGCTGGATGTTGCTAAACGTAGCGATAATAGTCTTCTAATGATAAGAAAAGGGCAGCTTTGTTTAAAACGTAAATGATTTATACTTTCCTTTCAACCTTTCAAATGTTCCGTGCGATGATTCCTCATTTCACGAAGGTCAAGCTTGTCGCCCCTCCTCTCGAGTTGGCCTGGTGAAATAGTGAGTTGGTTTCTTGTACTCTCCACCTTACATAGCCAGGTACGCCCGGCTCATCGGGGATTGTTCTGAGCCAGGCGTCTAATCTTCGTTTGAAGATGTCCACCGCAACACCACTCGTGTTCCTTAGTTCTTTGGGTAGCTGATTAAACAGGCTTGGTCCTCTCACAACAAAACTATTTCCTTTCAGGGTTAAGGATGTTCCCTGTCTAGCCTTTAATTTGGGAACACGATACAGTCTTCCTTTTCTACTTTCCACTGTTGTTTGGGGAGTTATAGGGTTCAGAGTAAGATTAGGGGCTAGTTTCCCCATTATTTTCCAAGTGTAGATAATGGTGTATCTCTCTCTTCTCTTTTCCAGTGAGTATAGGTTTAATTCCGTAACCTTTCTCAGTAATTTAGTTCTTTGCACCCATTGATCTTGGCTGTGAAGCTACTGAATATGAATAATAAATGCGTTCATTCAGACAATAAATTTTGCGCTGTTGGTCCCCGTCGGGGGAAATACAGGTTTATTAGCCATTATTACATAGAAACCTGTATTTTATACAGACCTATCTAGTTAATTTAACTATGCGTAGGTGCATAATATAGAACATATTACAAATATATTCTCAACTGAATTTGACAGTTGTATGTATGTACAGGGTGTCTATAAATTATTCACCCCATTATAAGCCTTAATAAATTCGTTATTATAGGAGCTATCTTAAAACGGCTTGCGGCAATTAATAACACAACTCAAGAATTGTTTTTCTTTATTTCGTAGAACATCCACTAGGGGCACAATGGCGACAGTGAAGGAGAAAGCAATGTGTGTGCTGTGGATGTGGGAAACCAAATCTCCAATTACTGTACAGAGACGTTTTCGGGAGGAATATCAGAAAACTCCACCAACAAAGCAATCACTCAAGCGATGGCTGAAACAATATCAAGAAACTGGCAGTGTGCTACATCAGAAAGGAGCTGGTTGGCCTAGTGCGTCTGAAGATAAGATAGCAGGAATTCAGGAGGCGTTTATCCGAAGTTCTACAAAATCCATCCACCGAGCAAGCCGAGCACTGCAAATACCGCGTTCAACAGTGCATAAAGTGGTTCACAAGAGGTTGAAACTTTATGCCTACAAACTGCAAACCTTGCAGAAACTTCTACCAAATGACAAACCCAAACGGGTACAGTTTGCTGTTGACATTCTTGACCGTATTGATGAAGATGAGCATATTTTGAACAATATCGTTTTCAGTGATGAAGCGACATTCCATCTGTCTGGTAAAGTCAACAGACACAATTACCGTATATGGGGATCAGAAAATCAGCATGAATTTATTGAACACGAAGGCAACAGTCCCAAGATAAACGTTTGGTGTGCTCTCTCCATAACCGTGTGATTGGACCATTTTTCTTCCATGAGAACACTGTGAAGGCTACAAATTTCCTAGATATGCTTGAATGGTATGCTGCACCTCAGCTTGAGGATATGCAGCCCCGTGTGTTCTTTCAGCAAGATGGGGCACCGCCACACTGGGGATTAGAAGTGCGGAGGTTCCTCAATGAAAAGTTCCCTTCTCGTTGGATCGGGCGAGATGGCCCTATTCTATGGCCTCTTCGTTCCCCGGATATCACGCCTCTGGATTTCTTTTTATGGGGCTACAGCTAGGGTGCATCAAATTTCCCATGATTTTTCAAAAAGTTTTATTTCAATCTGTCCCTATGATTACTGTGTTCCAATGCCTGAAATAGCACATATGGCCAAATTTCAAAGATTTATGTGGTCATCTAGGGGGTCCACATCATTGATGCAATATTTAGTATTGGAGTTAAATTGACCAAAAAATTAAACATTTTATATCCCGGTTTCCGTGTTTGCAAAAGTATCAGAACCAGTAAAAATGTATTAAATAATCAAAACAGGGATACATTGCATTGATTTCTACATTACTTTCTGACGTCTGACATTACAGTCTGGTTTATACATTATATTATTGATACTATATACATTATTGGTGATACAAGCAAGTCAAAGTCAAAAGAACACTACTTTAATAAAAAATGTTCAAGAGCTGTAAATGAACATGAACAATTAGTTTAGTCTCCAGTTTTTCTCTTTCGAAGATTAGGAAGCTTCTTTCTGTCGGATTCAACAACTTGTAGGACATTTTGGTAATGTTGTTCTGATCTGGCAGCCATGAGGAAATTAGAACTTAGCTTCACCCCACGCTCAGCACAATCATTTACGACGTTAACTGCCGAGATGTGTTCTCTGGATGTTTGAAAGGAAGCTAATTCTGGCCAATTTTCGATATTATGAGTCAGGAAAGAACTGTCAAGTTCCAGAACAGAGAAAATGTACCATGAATCTTTGTTGATTAAGTCGCCAAGCTTTGTCGTGCTGGAAATGGAGTTTGGAAATTTGGGTTTCCCAAATCCCGTACCAAATCGATGTTGTGGTAAAGATGCCTGATCTTGTGCTGGCTTTACTGCTATAAGTCTCTCAGCCAGATAGCGGCGTTCAGTTTCAGGGACTGCATCATTAAAGAGCGCAAGAGGTACCATCTCAGCAGTCAGGTACCATAGGTGATGCTTGAGAGTTTTTATCGCACTAGATGATATGCTGGGGCTGAGTTTTTCATATCTGAGGATGTCTTGGTAAAGACAGATCATTCCATGGAGCCTCGACCGCGCTTGAACAGGTGATCCACCACCAGCTGTACAGCAAGCAAACAAAGTTGACAAACTCTCGCAGTTTGGGTTGTTGTGCTTCCGTGGTAATGGTTCCAGAGGGAAGAGAGCTGATCTGCTCCTCCAGCAGCACCATCTTAATGGAGTAGAGAAACTTGGCCATCCACCTAGCCTTGTGTACAGCACCAGGACGTCGAAATGAAAACTCTCTACTTGTCCCATCCAAGTAGAGCAAACAAAGATCAGAAAATTCTTTGTAGTCATCACATTGATATTGATGCTTCACAACAGACTGCGCGCATGAAATCGCTCTGGCCCTATAGTCATGGATTATGGTTTGTACATCATCTGAATAAGAGGTACCATCCAAAAAATTAAGTGCCTGATTATTGTTGTGTTGAACTGTGTCTAAATGCTTTCGGAACTGACAGAATATGGTAACTTCTAGTGACATTGGTGGTTCTATTTTCAGATCATTGAAGACTTGTGTAAGGATTACCTCGCCAACGTGATGCCGGCAAGCTGACCACAGTAAAGCTCGACCTATGTCCTGGTGCAGGCTACACAGGCAGCACTCACATGACCAGTGTTACTAGCTGTTGTGTCAAAAGTCATGTTCACTACTGAGTCAACACAATTCCATGATCGGAGAAGCTCCATTTTGAGATTAGCAATGCTTTGACCAGCTGGCTGATCTGTATTTGGCTTGTAGGAAGGCACACCAAGAAGTTTGATGTCATAGGAATTGCCAACTGCTACAGTGAGCCTCTCTTCAGCTTTAGTTTGGTATGACAGAGTTGACATCAGTTTAGAATCCCAGTGAAGAGACAGGAACTGTGGTGGAACCCAGGACTCTTTGACCGATGATGCAAGCTCTTCACCAACCTTACGTCTTGCTCTGTCGGCGGTAGAATATGAGTGTGAAACATTTTTGTGTCACCTCCTAATTCCTTAATGATGGCTTTGGTAAATGCTGCCTGTTGGGCCAGTGTGATCTTCGTGCGTGTAGACAGGGAAACCATCCTATGGGATTTGAGTATGTCATGACTTATAAAAGCAGTTGTTCCTGAACGAGTTGCTTGGCGAGTTTTTTGTGTTTTTGGTTTGTAATCCTCTATATCACCCTCTTCATCCTCAATATCACTGTTGCTTTCCTCACTGTTCTCAATCTGAACTTTGCTTGTAGATGCTTGGGCTTTATGAGCTTTAAGCTGTTGTTCTGCTTGCATCATTTCCTTTTCCTGCTTTCTTTGGACTTTTGATGCGAGCTTCTTGTCATGGCTTCCAAACGATGCGACTCTGCCTGATTTCATTGACCGCAAGAACTCCAGATCTTCAGGATCTTTTATGAGTTGCTCAGCATTCCTTGGCCAAAACTGAAATGTTTCTTGTAACTCCTTTTCGATCCCATTAAGCTTCGCAACTGCACCAGGCGAAGAACGCCAATCCACTGGAAGTTCCCTAAGTTTTGCATTTTTTGCAGATAGTGCTATAATTTTTTCAACAGCTTTCTTCTCGGTAATCATGGAAATGTTGCCTTTCTGATAAAATGGAATAACTTTTTGCAAGACAAATTTAGCATTGTTCCATTTTGTACGGTTAAACGGTAGACCTTCTTGCTGATGAAACATGTAGCATCGCAACACTTGCTCACATGTTGGCAGCCTAGATCCTGTTATCTCTGCATCTGCATCGCTGATTCCAGCACCAAGACCATAAATGGCAGCAGTTTGACGAGTTTTAACAGCATATTTATCATTTGTGCTACCTGAACTGGCCATAATGCACGACAGGTGTAAAGAGAACACAAAATTTATTAACGTAAACACTTGCACATAAACATTTAACATAAACACACAAAAATCACATTTATCATAAACACTTGCATATCAGATTATACATTGCAGTTCCTTTTAGAATATTCTATAACTTTCCACCACTTCCTAGCACTTTCTAGAGGTTTCTATCACTTTCTAGAGGTACTATCACTTTATAGAAGTTTCTATCACTTTTTAGAAGTATATATATGACCTTTAGAAATATCACTTACATGTTCTTGGGCTGATTTTTGTAGTGAACAAAATCTTTAAACTTCTACTATTTGGATCTCAAATCACAGAATGACTGTGGGGTTGGTGTGCATATAGGAAGTCTGTGTGGACCCCATAAATGGCATTCAAATCCAAAAATAATTCACATAGTAGGTTTTCTTAACCATTGGAACATTTCTAACTTAGGGACAAAGTGAAACTTTGTCATTGGTGATTTTGATGCACCCTAGGCTACACAAAGGACAGAGTGTATGCAAAGAAGGTTAATAACATCACAGAATTAAGACACCGGATTGAAGAGACATTAGCTTCCATCACGCAAGACATGCTTCTTAATGTTTGGAACGAAATCATCTATCGCCTTGATGTTCTGCGTGCTACCAATGGGGCTCACGTGGAGGTTTACTGAACTAAAACAAAAATTTCTCGAGTTGTGTTATTAATTGCCGCAAACCGTTTTAAGATAGCTCCTATAATAACGAATTTATTAAGGCTTATAATGGGGTGAATAATTTATGGACACCCTGTATATTCGTGCATGAATCATAGATGCATGTGAATATGCAAATTCAAACCGGGCTTGTTATATAGTTTTAGAATCTTTCTCGATACAAGGATTTTCTCCCTCCCTGACTCTATTCTCTTTCCCTCACGCCGTTTTGGTGGTAAGATACGAGTGCCACTGGATGGCACTTGAAATAATTGTTTAATTTCATTCTCGTACCTCCAGAATTGCTGCTCAGGAACATTCAATTTCGTTCCTCAACCATATTCACCAGTTCCTTTAATTCCTCCATTATAAATAATTGTAAAATTGGACAATTTATTTTATTTAATTTGGCCCTTAAACTTTAGGCTTTACTGGGCTCCTAAATAAAAATAAAATATAGTAATATATAAATCATGAATAGAAATTATTAATTATTACAGTATATATTAATCTTAAATTATTATTATTATAGATAAGAAACAAATAAAGACAGAAGCCGTTATTGACGAAATACCAACACAATGCATCATACATTTAATCTTAGATTAGACACGAGAAATGAACAAGTAATAGAGTAATGTACGTGTAATCCTACGTTTTTATTAGTATTCCATTATTAAATCGAGATTTAAACTCGTTTTTTAAACGAACTTACATTCACACTATTTTTTGTAGTAGCATTTAAATCATCCATATAGTTTCAGTCCAATAAAAATGGGTAGTCTTTGGACTAAAGACAATCTAAATTGAGGAATTAAACACGCTTTGATCTGTAAACATTACATTTATATTCATAAAATAAAAACATTTCTTCATTAAAAATAATTTATCTAGAGAACTTTCACGATGTTTCGTCCCTTATTATTATTATTATTATTATTATTATTATTATTATTATAAAAGTTCCCCCCCCTCCCCCTATCCTCGTTATTCTCTGTCATAAAAATTCTTCTTTTTTTTTTTAGATTAGTTAAACATTAAATTTCACAAGGCATTTTATTGTCTGCGTAAATAACTGGGAAAGGCGTTTTACGAGTCTTATTTAACGAGTCACTACTAAATTTGTCATAAATTTTGCATTATTTTGCTTACAGAATTTCTACTTTTATTTTTTTACAGTAGTTTGGATAATCTTCGTGAAATCTTTCAGTTTGTGGGGCTCTAAGATGAGGTTACTATGGGTATAGGACCAGACGCCGTATTTATTTTACGTACCCACTATAGGAGCTGTATACTTACTACGCCAACCCTTCTTAACCCAAAAAAAAATTGTTGACACTTACTAATACCGACGAGGGTATTTTTCGCATTAGTTTTGGTATTAATCTAAACCAGGGATTCTTAACCTGGTGCTCGCGAGCACCAAAGTGCTCTTTAAGTTGTGTAAAGTGCTCTCCACCATCACCTGAAACTTTGCTCGCGAGCAATTAAAGTTAATGTTTACTTTTAAAAAGGTATTATTTTGGTTTGCTTTTTAGATGAATATCATTGGTGCTCCTTGAGAAAAGTAAAGGCATTAAAGTGCTCACTAACAAGAAAAGGTTAAGAAACCCTGATCTAAACCAACCTGACTTTATCAATTATTTGTATCGTAACCTAAATGGCATAACCTTACAAGCTGAAAGGGGCTAGGGGAAAGCCTGAAAATTCGATGTGTCGGTTTCAACAAATTTCGTGTGTGTGTGTGTGTGTGTGTGTGTTTTGCGATAAAGTGGGTAAATAAATTTCTTGCACAGTTTTCATGCCAATAATTTCTGTTTTTGCGTTTTCACATCTTGAAATGAATTAATGTTCACGATTTTTAATAACGATGATTATGTCATTGTTTAAACGCCTTCGCAACATCTAAGTTCGTTGACAGAGGGGACCCGCGGCTTTACGTGGGATCCGAACCACGAGTCGCTACATAATCTGAACGCGGATGACGGTTCCCCATCCAACTCCGCTCCGGACCCAACGTCGTTTAACTTCGCTGATCAACGGGAATAGTGATACCGCATCGGTGACGATGAAGCCCTCATGAATTTTAAACTTCTTACGAGAGAGATTAAAACAAAAGACTACAGACGACTTTGTGTTCTATACAAAATCCGGTTAACTCCTTAATTTATACATATATGTTAAGCTATCAACTTCCAACTTCGCTACGTCCTTTCTCTAAAATGCGTAACACGGTATAACATCTCCGGGGTAGACGTTAGGAAGAAGACGGGGAGTGCTGGAACTCGTTTCTTCCGTTACTCTCCCCTTTAGCCGATCTTTTTCAGTCTCATCTACCTTGAGAGCAGTTCAGCATGCTCTCAAACACGCGCTTCTCCCTCTATTCTTCACAACATACACGCATTTCACACACTACACAATCTTTCCAAAATTCATAAAAAAAATAAATAAAATGGCATTATGGGCCTTAGAGACCTTGATTTTGGCTCTCTCCTTCTTACAGAGAGGGGGGGGGGCCTTTTGGCGAGCACTCGCACTCGCCCCCTCCTTCCTACATAAAAAAATTGGGTGGTTGTCATCCACTGCGTTTAGATAAGTAGTGCGCAAACTGAGGGGGACGCGAAAAAGATTTACAGCCAATCACAAAAGTGGGGATGAGTGACACGAAATGAAAATAAATGGGCTATAAATACTTTATTAAAGCCGTTTTATTAAGTGTTACTTATTTTATTCTGAATAAAACACAAACGCGTATAACAATTGCTTTTATCTTATTTTATTATCATGATGAAAATCCAAATTCGTTAAAAACAATGAAGATAAAAAGTTAATTTAACATTTTTTTTCTCTTTGTAAACCTAAAAAATTCGTTACAATTTTAAACGGTCTTTCATGAAAACGTGTACCAATTACAATATAAGGAAGGGAGAGACACTAATTTGTTTCTTATCCGAAGGGGAACCGAATAACAAAATTTGCGGACCACTGGTTTTGATGATGTAGCGAACCGTCGTGGTTTGGATTTCGCATAAAGCTGCAATAAATCTCCTTCGTCAGGTGATCCTCGCTGTTACGAGAGAGGCTAAACCCAAAATGTTGTCATTATCCACTGCACTTCCTATTAAATTTTATGACGAAATTACATTCTTAAAACGACTTGAACTGTATACGAATCCGAATACAAATAAAGAATGATACCACTAAAGTTATACGTATAATTGAGACAAACAATAAATTGAGGTTACATCATACAGTAGATATCTATTGATCTATCCATTGAACTATCTACCTATCCATCTATCTATCTGTTCAGTATACCAAAGTATCTTGAGGTATTTATTTCGGGGAAAACGGTCGAAGCATATTATGGAGTGGGAGTTTTTCACCCAACCCCGGGGAGCAGCCAGGAAGGCTATGTCTTCCGGTTGAGCTTCCGACCGAAACGCGTATGTTATGAATAGTCGTGAGCTGCGCAAAACCCCTCACTTTTTTATTTCGTCATAATCATTCTCATTTGCAAAATGAAACATTGTCTGCGTTATTTATGTTAATGTTCATGCAAGAATGTTTCTCTCTGGTAATATCCGTGGAGGAATTCCTTCTCGTATCAGTTATTCTCAGTCAACCAACCAGGGTAACGTAGTGGTAGAGCAACGGGCTGGAATCTCGGCTCGGACTTCGGATTTCAGCGATTAAGGTTCTTCTCTGGGTCTCCCTCGATAGAGAACCTCGGGTCCCACGAAACCTCGGGTCCCACAGACGTTACGAAAGAGGTTAAATAATACCAAACATTATTTTTCATCCTTACAATTCCCTTCTTCCCAACAAGTTGGGTTGAAGCACACGAGCTCAGTCCCACCCTTCTACCCCCTTCAATTGAGAGGCGACTCTCGTTGAACGCGAGACAAATAAAGGGGAGAGAAGATCAATGGGCTCTGCCGACTGTGGGTCTGATCTCCATCGCGCCATCTGTTGACGCTCAATTTCACGCCAAGGGAGAACAATTAATCGGTCAAAGGGTATCTTTTTTTAACTTACCCGTTGCTCTTGTTCATAATATGATTACCTTCGTATCCAAAGGGATTATGAGAAAGGGGGGCCGACAGCTTAACGTGGAATCCGAATCATCTACGGGTCGCTATATCATCTGAATGCAAAGGAGGATCACCAACCCAATTACTGAACAGACTCAACGTCATTAAAATGATTTATATCGTCAGTTGACGACAAAACGGTACCTCAATTTACGTGCAGAGCGTTTGCATGACCATCTAACCTATTTTCGTTTATAGCTAAAGTCCATAAAAAAAGCGAACACACAGCAGCTCCGGATATAAGTGCCAGAGGTGGCACTCGCTCCAGATTCCGAGTTCATTTTTATTCTTACCGTGCCCCAGAATTAACTATTTACATTTCAAACTATTCGTCATTTCCAATTTAGATTTGTGTTTACTGAATGGATTATATACTCTTTCCCTCTTTCTCTGCGCGATGGGCACCAATAGCCTCGGGTTATCTGGGATAGTTCTGCTTTCTCAACCCAAGTTTGTTAAGACACGAGTTTTTTATGATTTATATATATATATATATATATATATATATATATATATTTCCATTATTTGCGCAAGATGTTTCGGAATACCCAATTGCATCATCAGTTTCATAATCACTTGAAAGTTAAACATGAAACTAAACAGACTATAAAGTACGCTAATTGAAGATTATAATCATATAATAATCACACCTTAAATTATTTAAATTAAAATAACATGAAACGATTACGACAGAGATGAGAGAACAAAATTAATATGAAAATAATTAACACTTTTACAGGTTTAAGTGGTAAAATTAACTCATAATTGTAAACACATTTAAACAAAGTTAAAACTATCAAACTAGGTAAATTTTATATATATATATATTGTACAACGCTGTTAATGGTGGATTTATGATGGAACATCAATAAAACACACATTTAATGGACTGAACAAACAGAGAACGAAAATTTGAAACAATTTCCAAATAAATAACAAAAGAAAGACGGTTTGTCGTCGGTAAACAAATTGGAAATGGAAGCAGTTAAAAGAAGCTTAACCCGCTTTTCTCCTCCGCATTATTCCTTTGAGTGATTTCAGAGACGGACTGACTGAGTAGTGCCACAGAGCCATATAGAGCCAAAGCGTATTTTGGAGAAATTGTACTGTCCTATTATACTTAACCGTACGTCGATAATGTACCAACTGTTTATGTACGCGTAGTGGATAAATATATTGGTTATTAGTATTAATTTAAAGATAATATTAGTTGTTATTAGATAATATAATTTTTGCAAAAACCAATCTGCGAGTTACCACCTGTAAATGAAGGATTTTTTTTTAATATCCCGATAAACAGTGAACTGAAAAGTGACAAGAACAGTTTGATAATCCTTTTATTGTCCAAAGCACAAATTATAAGCAGCATTAATCTAAAAAGGTAATTCTTAATAAATAAATTAAATATATAGTCATATATTGATTTTTAATATGAAATTTAACAATGATTATTAATAATGACTATTTTAAATAGAAAATTATTTTATCGCTGTTGCCAACGAAAAGAACTCACCAATCATGAAAGGGGATTTTAGAGGTTCTAGAACCAAGAGAATTTCAAATGCCCCGTTCAAGCACTCTCTCACGAGAGCCGTTACTAACCAGTTATTTTTTTTATTTAAAATGATGTTTCAATGAAATAAATTTATTTAGTGTTAGCTCAAGTTCGTTCCCTGCGATACGTTGTTGAAACGTGTCTAAACGCTCGCTTTCCCCCGTTATTATTTCTATGCTAATTAAATAAACAAATTAAATAGGAAACCGTTGTCATTCCCAAATCCCGACTTTCGTTTCAAAATATCCCGCATTGCTTGTGACGTGGTCTCAGTTCGAGACCACGTCTACCAAACTACCATTAAATATATAAAATTCAGAATATCAATGTAAAGTACTGGAAGAGAATGCCAATAAGTTAAAATAAAAAAATAAATATGGAATTAAAAATTTTAATAATAAAACAATCACAACTCACTCTCTCTCATAAATAAATAAATAATTAATTATTTATATATATATATATATATATTATATATATATATATATATATATATATATATTAATGGTTATTAGGTAATACAAGTTTTCAAAATTTGCAAGTTACTAACTATAAATAAAAGAATTACTTTTGATCTTTCGAAAAGCAGTGAGGTGACAGGACCTATATGATAATTCAAAGTAGTATAGTTTTAGAGTTAAGTAGAAATTATATACAACTCAGCAGTAATCTTAAAGGGTAATTCTTACTATATATATGACGCGTTCGGTGGAGAAGGGGCGAACGCAACATTTTCGAATTATGCCACAAAATGCAGTTAAAGTTTGTAAACTTTAAACCTTTGTATTTTTCCGGTTTATTGAAATGTTGTATGAATTTGAACACATATTTGAGTAAAATATTGTTGTGTAATATGTCGATATAATAAAACGCCAAGAAATTTTACAATACTATTTATTGATAGCTTCTGATGTTAACTGGTGTAATCCATTATTTGGTCCTCTTCGTCGAATGTTGTATTACCTGCTTCAACTGTTTCGGTTTCTTCCAGTTCCTTTAACAATCTTGTATAATAGTTCACTGCAGTTGCAGGCATTAGGTCTGATAATTCTTTGAGATCTTTTATTTTTTCCTTAGTTATTGGCAGCAATTGGGAATACTTTGGTTGCAGTGTCTGCTGGGCTAGATTGAATAAACTGACACTGTAGGATTTTTTCCCTTTCTGCAGTCTGACGGGATGGCTATTATCTGGGGTTGTGCGGTATGCAGTAGATATTACGTAGCCTTCTTTGTGTTGAAAGTCAAATATTAACTTTCTTGCATCTGTAAATTTAGTAGTTGTTGATTTCCTAATGACAATGCACGTTTTTAGGACGTCAAAATCGAGAAAACCAGCCTGTTTCATTTCTACCACTAGGAAGCGCTGCGAAACGGCTGTAGTTATGGCCGTAACATAATCTTTTTTGGTGTAAATAATATTGCTGTAATTATTTTTTATATTTTGTTCAATTTGGCCAAATTGAGCATCACAGGGCATTGTCGAGTGACCAGAAAGTAGATAGATGTGTTCAATGTGAAGCAATGATGCGGAGTGAATTTCTCTGAGATACATTAAAACCTAAATTTTATCGTGAAAGAGTGCAGACTAACATCTAATTTTTTGCATAGGTAAAGCAAAGGTTTTAAATGATAATTATACGACAAAAAACTCATTTTTCGAATTTTGTGGCGTTCGCCCCTTCTCCACCGAACGCGTCATATATGTTACGGCCTTTTTGCAAATTCGCTCTCTTTGCAAAAGGGTTAAGTCGTGTTATTTTCGTTAAACAACGAAAATATCACGACTTAACCTAACCAATTGTCAAGGGCATACAGTTGACTTAACCGGGCCTTCAATGGCGGACATCGGAATAACATTGAAGGCCCGGTTAGTATTTGAAAATCTCTATATTAAAAATTCAAATGTGTTCAAATGTGTATTTGAAGAGTGTTTCTCACTTATTTGAACAGACCTGTGGATGTATGTATGTTTTAGCAGATTTAATTAGTTAAATAAAGGTTTCCAATTTTATTATGATGTTTGTTATTTCTATGAATTCATGACAAAAGTCATTTTAGCCATTTCACGAAATGACCAAGGTAGAGTTTCAACCATTTCGCGTAATGGCTGAAGATTTTAGTCATTTCGCGAAATGACCAAGTGAAACAGCCATTTCACGAAATGACTAAAAGTTTCAGCCATTACGCGAAATGGCTGGTTACACACTTTGACTGTAACACACACACACACACACAAGGGATCCCGTAAAATATTGTTGATGATCTGTGCTCGAGCAGTTCCTTATAAAAGAACTGCGTATCAACCTTTGCGGCGTAATCCACAAACAGTTTCACGGGTAATTCTGTTTCAGTCGTTTTAAAAATCCATTTTTACCACACTTGCGGCACTCCTCACACTCAACATTCGAGCAGTCGTTGCGGAGGTCTAGCCCATAAGTACATGGAGGATAACATTTTTAGTGTCCTGGTCGGTGTAGGTCTCTATTAGACGTGGGGGCAATGAATTTAATCACACCTACGCTTGAAATGCCCCCATCCGTCCATCGTATGAAGCATTCCACATTCGCAAATTTTTAATTTTCTGCACGTACCGTTCTTCTTATGGAGGTTAAACCATTGTTAAAAAAAATCCCGTCGGCAGTCATTACAAGGCTTTTTCTCAACTTCTACTACACGACTTACGCATCTAGGCCTTTTGCGCTGCACGCCTACAATATGACAATCCTTGCAATGTTTTAGCAAATTATTCGTAAACTCAAGGCATCCCTCACACATGGTGATGATCACCGTACTTGCGACTTTCACCGACCCAAAAATGAGCAAAGGCCGCGATCTATCCGCCACACGGTTCTGAAAAATTTGTTGTTTTACCATGCTCATCAAATTCACCCAATAATACGCACTTTCGTCTGCTCTTCCACCTTCGCAAGCTCTTCACGGCCCATACTGTTATTAAAATTAAGCCCACAGGCACTACCTAGATTCTAAACCCGTTCTATAACCGTGGGTAGCCAGATATTTCTGGCTAGCGTGTTTAGAACGCCGATCAGGTACGCTAAAATCATAGCCATGGAGCTGCAACTACGATCGATGTTTGTGTGACGTCTGTAAATTTTAGCAAGAGGTGTGTGTGTGTGTACATAACTGAAAACTAGATCCAGAACGGGGTCCTTGGTAGAAAGTTTTAATTTCGGTGATTATGCGCGTGTTTCACGACGAGGAGGAAGTTCAAAAAAGGATTTGATCAAGGATGGACATAAGAAATTTTTAAAGTTAACCCTATGAAACCTAAAGGCATGTACGATGTTGAAAATCTAAATGGCGAAGAATTAAAGATGGATTCTAAGGCGAAGAACTACAGAAGTTTACATTCTGTCAAGGGAAAAAGACGTTTAAAATTGAAAAAAATCTTAGAGAACAAAGGTTAGGTTAGGTAATTCATTAGGGAAAGATGAAAACATTTTTCTAGTTAATCTTTAGTCGTTTTGCATGAATCTGATATCCATTTTCTGTACAAACGCGTAGTTTTTGTGATATCTTCAGTCTTCAAGTGGAGATATCTCCAAAACTACACATTTGAAAAGGAAACGGATGTCTGATTCGTGCAAAACGACTAAAATTTACCATAAAAGTGTTTTCGTCGAAAAACACCGATGTGTGCTAAAACAAATATTTACCTGACACTCTAATATTATACAGTATATCATGCCTTCTGACCCACCCCTATGTTACGCTGCCCTCTTCAGCTTCGCTGGATATGTACCCCGGCAACACTTCAGTTCACTACACCACAGATTCGCATAGACCTATCGATTTGGAACGCGAGTCGTAGGAAGAAGGCTTGTGCAAATTTCAAATGAATGCCAATCTTTTAAGCATAGGGAGAAAAAACTTTTAAGGTTCTTAGTAAACGACTTGAAGTTGAGAGTGCGGACGTGCTAAAGTATAAGACCATGTGATCAGCACTGAATGGTCTAGTTCCAGCCATTATGGCCAGTTCCAGGCCACACGGAGGATATTACGAGATCTCAATAAGAATTTAAAGAAATCCAAGCTTACGGACGAAATATAGACCAGCCATGAGTGGATCCTAGGGTCTTTGTTGGTCTGAAACATTGTAACAAAATCATACTTGTTGCGTGGATCGCAGGATCAGCGAACGCTCTACTGCTAAGTTCAAAAGTAAAAAGAAACATTAAGGATAAGGAAGTGTTTAAGATTCCAGCCAATGGAAGGTTCAATTATGCACTCGAAAGGGACACTTTTCACGAGCTACCGGAGGATGAACCTACTTTATTGTACCATATAACATTGGCTAATTTGTTAGACAGGCTTCCTATGTGTTACGTGTTTGTTTTTTAATGTATCGTGGAATTTGTGGGCGATAGTCCGGTATGCCCGTTACGCATTCTGCATACTACAGGGTGTCCCGTAAGTCTGGACCCATAGGGAAAAATAATAAAATTACAAAATAGTCCAAAAATTTATTTATAATATATTTTTTTATTATTTTTATTATTATTTTTATTATTTTTTTATTATGATCTTACTCCGCTGGAGTTTTATTTGTGGGGCCACTTGAAAGCCAAAGTGTACGAGGTCAAACTTCAGAACATTTTCCACCTTAAAGCACGCATTGTGGAGGCGTGTCAAGAAATTTCTGCGACTGTGATTCAGAAAGTGCTGTCGCAGTGGAGATTGCGTCTTCAACTATGTGTGCGACACAACGGCGAACACTTTGAACAGATTATGTAATAAATTTTTGGACTATTTTGTAATTTTATTATTTTTCCCTATGGGTCCAGACTTACGGGACACCCTGTATATCGGAGCATGGGTGGAAAAGTTTGAACGTAACATACGATAACCCCAATCATGTACCAGTTACTTCTAGCCCCTCAGCAGTATTGAGATATAAGAACTGTTGTAGACCAAAACTATCCATTCCGTTACGGGAGTTTAACCGTGAAACTTCACTTTCGACGCGTTGCAGCATTATACAAAATCTCATAGTTGTATACCGATGCGTGAGGTATTAACGTGGGAACGGTCTCGGCTCGATCTTTTGTTCTATACCGCAGACAGGTATGTCTCTAGTAAAGAGTAGTGCCAAATACCTAAGGCGGAAGACCCTACAATCGGTTATTAATACGGATGAAGATGTAATATCCGTGGTCAGGAGCGGTCGGGCAATCGGGCATGGACCGAGAGCCCGGCGGCGGCGGCCCCGGCCAGCAATCATCATAAAACAGTGAGTGTGTTCTCAATTGAGTCGAATGTCTAATCGAACTGTAATATGAAAAACAAAACCTGATTTCAAGGGGCCCAGGACCTCATTATGCCCGAGGGCCCAGGTTGCTGTCACTCCGCTCCTGCCCGTGGTCACACCTGAAGAAACTCTGAAGAAACGGCTGTATCACACGAGAAATATTAATAACGACGCCAAAAGAATTATAAAACAGAGAAACTGCGTCGTAAAAAGAGCTAAAGAAAAAATAAATAAATAAATAAAACGTCGTGAAAAAAATGTGAAAAAGAAAAATCGAAGAGATATTCAAAGTGAATGAAACTTACAGTCATTTTTCTTTAACTTATATAAACACGCCTCTTACGCAGTTACCACCGATAGATATACATGGTTCTACGGTGTAAGGTATGGTCAAGTAAACACTACCGTCAACCCAGTATGGACCGCCTACTGTAATATACCCGCACAGTGGAGAATGCCGCGAGTCGGAGCTCGACTTATTTAGTATCAAACGTCGAAAGAGGACTCCGATTACGTCAAGATTAACCTCCCTCAACACAATTGGGTAGGGCACAGCACTTATAAAGTTCGTTATACCCAACGCCGGTTCATTATATTTAGAGTTGAATTCATTTTTTTTTTATTCGTTACATTTTTCCAAACGAAGAGTAAACTTCTCATAATTATCCTATGCAAAGTACAAAACATAAGGACGAATTTGTCTGACCTCTACATATATATATATGATGCAAACCCACAAGGAAAAAAAAACGATTCCAAGGCCTTTCGTGTATTCAAAGCTACACCTTGGAATCGTTTTTCTTTTTCCTTGTGGGTTTGCAGCATTCATTCATTTCACGTGTTTTATTGTGAAATTCATCCCATATATATATATATATATATATATATATATATTATATTATATATATATATATATTTCATAGGCATATATTTTTAATTGAAATGGATCTTTGAATGGAATTATATGCGGATGAGTGGTTTTATATTAAAACTTGAAATGTTTTCGCGCGAATAAAGTTGTACGAAGGAGTGTGTTTTTGCTTAATAGAAATTTATTTTGAATTTTAAGAGCGAATGAAAAAAATAATAGTTTTTTATTTCGCTTTCAAATAATTCGGGCTTATATTCGCCCTTCATTTTTTAAGTATTATTATTAAATAATAATTAATTGGGGGTTTATTTTAGTCATTTCCCAAACAAACAAACAAACCAACCGCGCGTTGCGTTGGAAAGACGCAGTAGGCAGAGATAAGACGTGTCATACCGCATGCGACGGCGTCACTTTGGAGTTGCGGCCGCCCTGATCTTCAGATCAGTGATGTAGTCGAGACCACCAAGTCCGAGATTAAGACCCAGACCGAGACCTGATCCTGTGAGACCAAGATCGAGACCGAGATCAAAGGTTCGAGATCGAGACCAAGCTCATGCCCTTTCAATTTGTTTTACACTACTATGGAAATTAGACTATGATAAGTATATTAATAAACTAATAACTACTTTCTCAGATGTAGTGTGTTGAATGCAAAAAGTGTAGCCTATAAATTAACAAATGAATATATATATATATACGTACTTTTATTTTTACTTCTTTTATATCTGTTACAGAAGGTTTAATGAGCGTACCCACTACCCAGTTTAATTTGTGCATTTATTTAAAGCATGATAGGTGCTCATTACACTTAAGGAACATCAGCATGCTCAGAAGATCTGCTGAAGTTCGACTTCTGTGAGGCCTCATTATTATGCCTCCATGGCTAAATACACGCTCAATTAGAGCACTAGAGACAGGCACCGTTAAAACAGTCATGGCAATATTGGCCAGTGATGGGAATTTATCCCTTTTCTGGTGCCAAAACTTTATTGGAGAGCAGTTGTCTAAAATATGAGAGTCATCGATCTCTAAGAGGTACCGCCGCAACTGTTCCCTGCGGTTCAAAATCTTCCCAGTTTCAACGTTCTTCTGCTTCGACCGATAGCTTTGATATTTTGCCATTAGTTTCGGAACTTTGGTTTGACTGTTTTATTTCGTCATCGCTGCTGTGAGAATGAGCGCTCTCTCTCTGTATCTGCTCATTCTCCGTGCTTGAGTTTCCTGTATAGCATTTTTCCAACACCATTTCTATGAAAAATAAATTGACATATCGGTACTATAAACAGAGGCATGGCAATTAGCATAAGGTCTAAAGTGTGTGTGTGTGTGTGTGTATATATATATATATATATGAATAGAAACGACGTAAATAAGGAGCGTCTCTGCACACGGGGAAGAGAAATAACGAATAAATGAAAAATGAGGCGAACCGCCCGGGAATTGAACCCAGGGCCTTCCAATTGCCGGTTGGATGCGCTACCATTACACTACGGACCTCGATCAATCATAAATCGAAATTCTCCTACATAGGACAGAAACCAATGCCCTGAGAAGGCACCCTCGCAAATCGTGAATATGTGCATTTAACTGCAATGACCACGCAGTATATAAATGAATAGAAACGACGTAAATAAGGAGCGTCTCTGCACACGGGGAAGAGAAATAACGAATAAATGAAACGCTCCTTATTTACGTCGTTTCTATTCATTTATATACTGCGTGGTCATTGCAGTTAAATGCACATATTCACGATTTGTGAGGGTGCCTTCTCAGGGCATTGGTTTCTGCCCTATGTAGGAGAATTTCGATTTATGATTGATCGAGGTCCGTAGTGTAATGGTAGCGCATCCAACCGGCAATTGGAAGGCCCTGGGTTCGATTCCCGGGCGGTTCGCCTCATTTTCATTTATTCGTTATTTCTCTTCCCCGTGTGCAGAGACGCTCCTTATTTACGTCGTTTCTATTCATTTATATACTGCGTGGTCATTGCAGTTAAATGCATATATATTATAATATATTATATATACATATATATATATATATATACAGTATATGACATTAATTCAACATCCACTCAAAACAGGGTGACTGATTAGTGAATACCTAGAGTCCCTTACTTTTACAAACTTTCATAAACATTCTGAATGGTGTCTGTTCAACCAAGCCACCATCATGAGTATGCCAATAACATGTATTTTTCATTACGGTCTCGAAAGGTCTCGGGGAGAAAAACCGAGACCGCGTCTGTCGAGACCGAGATCTAAATAGCGGAGACCGAGATCAAGATCTGCAAATTGAGTCTCGAGATCGATCTCGAGACCTACATCACTGCTTCAGGTAATCCATATATATATATGATACACACAGACCGACCGTGCATGGAACAAGGAACTCTTCTGGGATAATCCACTATATTATATATATATATATATATATATATATATATATATATATATATATATATATATATATATATATATATATACACGGTTGAAAAGGAAAAAGAACAAAATTTAATTTTTGTAATTTCTTTAAAAAAATATGTTGTAATAAGTTTAACTTTATTTCGTCTTAGTTCAATTTTAATAATTTATATTTAAACAAATATTACTTAATGTTACTTACTTTATATTTTTAAAATTTCAAATTTTAATATTGTCACTTCGTACATGATTTTTTCCTGTTATGTTTGAATTGAAGTGTGTGTGTGTGTGTGTGTGTGTGTGTGTGTGTGTGGTGTGTGTGTGTGTGTGTATAGAGTCCGTGTATATATATTAATTAACAAAAACTTAATGTTTTAAATAATTTTATTTTGCTGTCGTTCTTTCGCGAGTAAGAAAGCCATTAACGGATTAAAAACATTAATGTCTTCCTCGGAAGATAAAAGATTAAGAAGTTCTTTTGAGTGCCACCCCTCACCCCCGACCATCAGTGTCATCGCTTCCCGTTAGATCAGCAAGGTTAAGTGACGTAGGGTCTGCTCAGTAGTTGGATGGGTGACCATCCTCTGCTTTCAGATGATGTAGCGACCCGTAAATGATCCGGATCTCGCGTACAAATGTGGTCCCCTCCATCACGTGACCTTTGCGGTTGCGAAGAAAATTAAATAACATTATTATTATCAACATTATCGCTTTACGTATAAAAACGACTTTATGGAAGTTGATCTTCCTCCAATTCAACTTAATCCAGATTTTAAAGGAAAATTACTAACCAAACCTAATCTATACTTAATCTAACTTGAACTGACAACCCCTAACCTAACCTAATTTAACCAAACTCACTATAATACAAATTAAATAAAATAATCTACGGAACTACAGACTAACAAAGACCGTAATACCCACTCTAGGTTAATAAATAATTATCACTAAGGGGGGCCCAGAAACTCCACAGCACTCAATCATACATTAATGCGGCTCTATTGTGCTAGTACCTGTGCAGGAACATCAGAATTCGAACCCCCAACCTCATTTCGACGTAAGTGAGGTATCGACTTCTATATTTCTATGTACTAAAAAATGTATCTTATCCTAATACTCACATCAGTTAATTGGATTAAAAAACTTGTGATGTTTGAGCTGGAGAGGCTCCGCCCATTTTTCGCATCAAATTACGCAGCTCATTATGGAAATAACGTCATTTGATGCCTATATATATATATATATATATAATATATATATAATATATATATATATATATAATTAGGCATCAAATGACGTTTTATATATATATATACACACACACACACACGAGTCGAAAGTCTGGAAACAGGAACTATACTTTTTAATGCAAATATATACAGCGTGTCCCAAAGAAATGTATACCCACTTTGTTCGATAATACCAGCTATGAGGATAATAAATATATTACTTTTTATATGTTTTTTAATAAAGAATTTCTCCTGAATCTAAATATGTAATTATTTTTATTAAAATTGAAGAACAAAAAAGTTACAGATGTTTAAATTATAATTATTATTTTCGAGACTTCATGTGCGATATTTTCTAATATTTTAACCGACTGTTTTGAGATACTTATGTTTAGTGTTGATATTGAAGCATAAATGTTGTAATTATTAGTTAATTCAAAAAATTTACAAATTCCATGGTTAAATGACACTTTATCTAAGATGTTCGACGTCTCCAGAACGTTGTTTTTGTAAGTTTTGCACAGTGCCGTCGGTTTCAAACTTATCTCGTATACGTGCAAAAATATTAGAAAATATCGCACATGAAGTCTCGAAAATAATAATTATAATTTAAACATCTGTAACGTTTTTGTTTTTCAATTTTTAAAAAATAATTACATATTTAGATTCAGGAGAAAATTCTTTATTAAAAAACCATATAAAAGTAAATATATTTATTATCCTCATAGCTGGTATTATCGAACAAAGTGGGTATACATTTCTTTGGGACACGCTGTATATGTATATTTGCATTGAAAAGCATAGGAACTGTGTTTCCAGACTTTTGACTCACCTGTGTGTGTGTGTGTGTGTGTGTGTGTGTGTGTGGGGGGTGTGTGTGTGGTGTGTATATATATATATATATATATATATATACACAGGGTGTTTGAAAACTTTCTATACAAATTGTAATGGGGGATAGGCAACACCAAGACAAACCCTTTTCGTCTATAAGTGTATGTCCGCTGACGTCACCATTCGGCGCGAGAGGGCGCCGCTGCAATTGGCTAAAAGGTGAAGTGGGCTAGACTCGCGCTTGCCGCGGGCATTCTTAAGTCGGACGTAGTACGCGTAACATGGAGCGCTTTCACGACTGCTGAGATGGCTGACATGCATATGGTGTATGGGGCTGCCAATGGAAACGGAAGAGCTGCTGTGAGGTTGTACCGACAGCGCTTCCCAAACAGACGTGTGCCAAACCACCAAACGTTTGCGCATTTGCATCGGCGACTGCGAAAACTGGAACATTCCATGCAAACATGCATGACACTGGGCGGGAGAGAAACGTGCGCACTCCTGACATGGAAGAAGAAATCCTACGGCGATTTGAGGACAATCCAAGCGCAAGCACGCGAGGTGTTGCACGTATCCTCGGTGTGAACCACGACCTGGTCTGGAGAGTGTTGCACGAGCAGTAGTTACATCCGTTTCATCGTCAGAGAGTCCAGGCATTACAACCTCGGGATTACCTCTTCGTGTGGAATTCGCACGCTGGTTTCTGCAGCAGACAGCGGTGCAGCCTAATTTTCCGGCTTATGTGCTGTTCTCAGATGAGGCCTGTTTCACACGTGAGGGTGTGTTTAACATGCACAATTCTCACGTATGGGCGCACGCAAATCCACATGCTACACGGGTGCATGCTCATCAAGAACGGTTCGCCGTCAATGTTTGGGGGGTATCGTCCATGGCAAGTTGATTGGGCCGTACCTGGCTGCCCGACTCGAAGGGCGGGTTTATCGGATATTTCTTGAAGAAACGTTGCCGGAACTGCTGGAAGATGTTCCGTGGCTATTCGTAGACGAATGTGGTTTCAACACGTCCGATTTAAAAATGCCCGCGGCAAGCGCGAGTCTAGCCCACTTCACCTTTTAGCCAATTGCAGCGGCGCTCTCTGCGCCGAATGGTGACGTCAGCGGACATACACTTATAGACGAAAAGGGTTGTCTTGGTGTTGCCTATCCCCCATTACAATTTGTACAGAAAGTTTTCAAGCACCCTGTATATATATATATATATATATATATATATTGGATCACCTGAAGATCTCCCCCCCCCCCCAAGTAGAGCTGGGGGAAGATCTTCAGGAGGATCGGGCTGGGGGATATATCTTCGGGTGGATCGGGCTAGAGGGGGAGAGACATCTTCAGGTGGATCGGGCTAGGGGGGGGGGGGAGAAACATCTTCAGGTGGACTCTGGGTGGGGAACATCTTCAGGTGGACACTCTGGGGGGGGAAACATCTTCAGGTGGACACTCTGGGGGGGGGAAACATCTTCAGGTGATCCATATATATTATATATAACCGGGTGTCCGAGAATTATCTGTACAATTTTTGGCTGTTATTAAAAGTCAACCATGAAGTGTAGAAATTCCAGTGTTGTCCCATTTTACAGAGAAACTCATGAAGTTTTTTCTGATAACAAGTTTTGACAAGTGTTTTTCTTTTTGTACGCGGGTGACAGACATTGATGATTTAAAAGCAAGAATCACAGCTGCTATTGAGCGAATTGATGTGGATATGCTGCAGCGTACATGGCAACATTTGGATTATCGATTGGGTGTTTTGCGAATCACTGATGGTGCACATATCGAATGTTTGTAACAACTAGTGATGGGACGATACCAAAATTTTTAACGATTCCGATTCCGATACCACTAAAAAGTCTCGATTCCGATACGATTCTCGATTCCGATTCCGATTCTCAATATTTTTAAATATAATTCTATACTTGTTTTCTGGAAATTGTCATATTTTACTCTGGTAAGATTAACTATTTACATTATGAGTATGGTAATATAAATTATAAATTATAATAGATTGGTTTAAAAATAAAAATCAACTGTAAGTTGTAACAATTCATTTTAATCTTCTTGATTACACATCATGGATATACATGTTTAATGTATAGCTACAATACAATAAAAATAAAATTTGTTATCCTCTTTCATTTAAATTTTAAAGTTTACATTGCAAAACTGGTTCAATTAAAAGTTAAAGAATCGTTTTAAGAATCGGAAGTCATGGTACAATTCTCTCGATTCCGATTCCGATTCCGATTCCTGAAAAATGCTCGATTCTTCCGATTCTCGATTCCGATTCCGATTAATCGTCCCATCACTAGTAACAACGTTACTTTAATAAAAGAAACTTTTGAAAATACAGATTCTAAATAATTTCGTTTAAGAATTTTACGCGTGTTATCAAGAATTTTATTAAAAGATGAAATTGTACAGATAATTTTCGGACACACTGGAATTTCTAAAAAACTTGTCAAAACTTGGTATCAGAAAAAACTTAATGAGATTCTCTGTAAAATGGGACAACACTGGAATTTCTACACTTCATGGTTGACTTTTAATAACAGCCAAAACTTGTACAGATAATTCTCGGACACCCGGTATATATATATATATATATATATATATATATATATATATATATATATACTGTATACAAGCTCTCTCAGAGGTCCAGAGAGGCCCGGGACACTTCCAGCTCTTGAGGCCCATAGCTAAACCCAATTATTACTTTCACTGCAAAATATTATATTCAAACCTGAAAGTTTGTAAGTTTAAGGCCCCCTTAAGCTTGAGGCCCAGGCCAAATAGCCCTCCTACCCCCCACTTTGATAGGCCCTGACTGTATATATAAGACATCAATTTGAACATTTGTTTTACTTCTAACGTATTATTTTTGTAAATTTAATTTAAAATGAATTTTACTATGAGACTGGACTTAAGGGACACCCTGTATATATACAACATAAATCGCAACGTGAAATTTCGATATTTAAATTCTTTCCAAATAACCAAAAATACTAAAATCTCGAGAAAAGTTTGGTGCAAATATTTACCAAAGAAAACTCCTTAAATTTAGATTCAATTTCTCACATTTCAAAATGGGAGTGAAAAGCAGTTCTCACCTTTCACTGTAATGTTATTATAGCTGGGCATTTGCGGCATATTTGCGGTACTGCGGTACTGCGGTACTACCAAACTACCAAACCGGCACCAAACCGGTACGCGGAAATTTGAATGCGGTAGCGGTACTGCGGTACTTTCAGCGATCCTTTGCGGTACTGCGTTATGCGGTTCCGGTTTGCGGTAGTACCGCAGTACCGCAAAATATGCCGCAAATGCCCGTCACTAACAAGGTGTGTGTGTGTTGTGTGTGTGACACCACACACACACAACACACACACACCTTGTTAGTGACGGGCATTTGCGGCATATTTTGCGGTACTGCGGTACTACCGCAAACCGGAACCGCATAACGCAGTACCGCAAAGGATCGCTGAAAGTACCGCAGTACCGCTACCGCATTCAAATTTCCGCGTACCGGTTTGGTACCGGTTTGGTAGTGCAGCAGTACCGCAGTACCGCAATATGCCGCAAGTGCCCAGCTCTGGTGTGTGTGTCCATAACGGCTTCTTTATTAACTTGTCTAAAGGTTTAATACTTAATAAGTCACTTATTAAGTATTAAACCTTTAGACAAGTTAATAAAGAAGCCGTTATGACACACACACACACCAGAGCTGGGCAATTGCGGCATATTTTGCGGTACTGCGGTACTGCGGTACTACCGCAAACCGCAAACCGGTACCGCATAACGCAGTACCGCAAAGGATCGCTGAAAATACCGCAGTACCGCTACCGCATTCAAATTTCCGCGTACCGGTTTGGTACCGGTTTGGTAGTTTGGTAGTACCGCAGTACCGCAGTACCGCAAAATATGCCGCAATTGCCCAGCTCTGACACACACACAACACACACACCTTGTTAGTCCAGAGCTGGGCATTTGCGGCATATTTTGCGGTACTGCGGCAGAGCTGGGCATTTGCGGCATATTTTGCGGTACTGCGGTACTACCGCAAACCGGAACCGCATAACGCAGTACCGCAAAGGATCGCTGAAAGTACCGCAGTACCGCTACCGCATTCAAATTTCCGCGTACCGGTTTGGTGCCGGTTTGGTAGTTTGGTAGTACCGCAGTACCGCAAAATATGCCGCAAATGCCCAGCTGTAACTGCGGTACTTGCGGTACCACCGCACTACCACCCCGGGCCCCCATAACGCAGTACCGCAAAGGATCGCTGAAAGTACCGCAGTACCGCTACCGCATTCAAATTTCCGCGTACCGGTTTGGTACCGGTTTGCAGAGCTGGGCACTTGCGGCATATTGCGGTACTGCGGTACTGCTGCACTACCAAACCGGTACCAAACCGGTACGCGGAAATTTGAATGCGGTAGCGGTACTGCGGTACTTCAGCGATCCTTTGCGGTACTGCGTTATGGGGGCCCGGGGTGGTAGTGCGGTGGTACCGCAAGTACCGCAGTACCGCAAAATATGCCGCAAATGCCCAGCTCTGCCGGCGGTTTGGTAGTGCAGCAGTACCGCAGTACCGCAATAAGCCGCAAGTGCCCAGCTCTGCTTGTTACATCATCATAATTTGTACCGTAAGTCTGATATATGAGGGTTCACAGCGTTATTTGGTGGTGTGTACACCATTATAATAGAACAGTAATACTGTACTGTATAATTATGTACAATAAATTTTATGTTAAGTTATGCTTTCAAAAAAAATATAAAACGTTGCCTATGTTTTTGTTGGGTTCTTTACTTAAATTTCAAAACTCCGATAAATGCGTAAACAGCTCTGTGAAAGGTAGGCTAAAGAAGTTATTATAATTCTATCAAATTTCATATAGTTTAGACTCGATATAAATATGAAATTTTAAAGGCATGTTCTGTATACAGGGTGTCCACAATGTCTCGTCACCCTATTAAAATACTAACTGATTTTCGTTTTTCTTTCAGACTTATTTGAAATGCGTCACAGCAGCAACTATACGAGTGAACGAAGAATTTTGACTAGTACCTGGGTCCGTGAGCGATGAGCGACCACGTAATGATAAAACTATTGAAAATATTCGTGCAGACTTGCAGGACCGATTCAATCTTGCAGCTCCTCCAAAAGGAGGCGATTCAATCGTGCAGCTCCTTTTTGGAGGAGCTGCGCCGTTCAATCGGTCCTGGAAGTCTGCATGAATATTTTCAATAGTTTTGCCATTACGTGGTTGCTCATGGACCCAGGTACTAGCCAATACGCGTTGTTCAATCGTATAGTTGATGCTGTCACGCATTTCAAATGGGTTTGAAAGAAAAACGAAAATCAGTTCGTATTTTAATGGGGTGACGAGACATTGTGAACACCCTGTATAATAAAATGAAAATAGGCAAATTACACACCTACAAACTAGGCTTAGGTTTATATCATCGGCTCCATTTCTAAATCATTTAAGGAACCTTATTAAAAGCAATTTTAAAGTCCACATAAATGATAGGCATAGGCCTAAATACATTCCTTGATCAACATTGCAAGTTACATGATTCGGGGGCCTATTCAGTAAATTGCCAAAAAATATTGCGGGTAGATGTTAATTCTAATGTACTGTAAGCCTACAGGAGTAATGGGTCTAGATCCAGGGCCAATAACCTAGTCCTACAGGTCGTATATAGCCCTACTGTAGGCCTACAGATCCTATAGAATATAAGGGCAAGTGGCATAGCCAACTGTCTGACAGTTTTACAAGAGTAAAAGCCCACTACAGGAGGATTTTTAAAATTCCATGGGAATGATAGGCCTAGGCCTGTTACTGCTGTTACCTATACCCTGCGAGCCAATAGGCTAGGCCCTATACCGCTAGAGACTAGGCCTACGGTGGGGCTATGACTCTCGCAGGCCACTGGCCAATAGGTTCTATAGAGCATGTAGAATTCATGTAGGCCTATAAGCTATTGACCCGGGATCTCTACTTATTACTCCCGTAAGCCTGTACATGACAGCCTACATTACGGCATACAATCTATCAACACTTTTTCCACAATACTAAATAGGCCCCTGTATAACCTACAATATTGATCAAGGAATATATAACCTACTGGCTAGTAGCCTGCGGTAGTCATAGCTTTATCGTAGGCCTACAGGCCTACCTTAAGGCTCTACCTTACTTCGATTTTTGGTGCTGGTCTGATTTCGGATTTCTTCTGGACTTTTACTTTTGAAGTTAAACATAGCGATGGTAAATTTAATTGACGGACAAATAAAATAATCGCGTACGTAAAGTAAATGCAATTAATGGCGTTGGATAAGATTTGGTGTCCGTTAATTACTTACAATATTTTCGCTTACTTCCTAAACCGGAGAATTGCTTCTTCTTTTAATGTCATTTAAAGAGAACTGATGGAAAGGTTTTTTATGTAGAGATATTTCACGCAGGAAATTCGCCTCAAAGTTTTTTATGTACAGTCCATTATTCGCCGCTGTATTTTCACGGATTCAAACTACACATAAACGCATTATATACACAAAAACATTGACGTAATAAGAGTTATTTTGGATAATACAATAACACTCGCAGGGTCAACTAACGTTAGGCGACATTTTGAAATTATATACAGATGCGCACATATATTCACAGAATTTTTTTATTACATTTTTTTTTAACTTTATAAACAATCTTCGTTAAATTTAAAGTTTAATTTACATGAAATATACTTTTAAATATATTTAACACAAAATCAAACGTGTATAACACTCATAAAATAACTCAAAAAAATATTCTAAAAATGGACTAATAAGTATTTCTGATCAGTAAAACTATCAGAAGGCGGAACAAGTTTCGAACAGAGGAAAACACACACACACACACACACACACACACACATTCGTGAATTGTTACACACTCGACCCCATTAATCCATTAGTGCCCGTCAGTAGAATTTTCTACTGACAAAATTGTTTGTCATTATTGCATCAGTTTTCGTGTATATTCACGTGATCTTCGGTATTAGTTATTGATATGACGCAATCTTTTAGATTCTCAAATCGATCCATTTTCAATGAAGAGAATATTTCCTTTTAAAAGGAAATAAAATGAATAGAATACTTCTTTTTAGAAGGAAATATTCTATTCATTGAAAATGGATCGATTTGAGAATCTAAAAGATTGCGTCATATCAATAACTAATACCGAAGATCACGTGAATACGAGAAAAAGTGATGCAATAATGACAAACAATTTTGGCGGTAGGAAATTCTACCAATGGCCACTAATGGGGTTAATCCAAACGTTTCTTTCCATCCTTGAAACATCTTCAGTGAAAAGTAAACTACATTAAATAAATTAAAAATTAATATAAAGTAAAAACAAACTAAGTCCCACAATATTTACAGTACAATTTTTTCTATACAAATTTATTCTGTAATTACATTGGTTTTACTTAATTTTTTTAATTACAATTTTAATAATAATTAAGACTTAATTTTTTATTTATTCAATATAGTTAGCTTCTCCTGAAGATGTTCCAAAGATGGAACGAAACGTTCGGATTAAAGAAAAATGTTTAGAATTCCGACGATAGCTTTCATACTCCTTATTAGACCAATTTTCTATATTTTTCCTCATGAGTGTACCTCGCTTCCATATTAGCCACTGCGCGTTATTCTACCTGCAACCAAAAAAAAAAGTCCCAAAACAAGACATCAATTTCGGTTTAGTTCTAATGTATTACTTTTGTAAATTTAAATTAAACAATTTTTCCTATCAGACCGGACTTATGGGGCACCCTGTATAACATCGAGCGAGTAATTGCTGCATGTTATTTTTTTGTTCAAGGGCCTTAGTATTCTAACATATGAGAGTGCCTGGCACAGTGCCATATAAAAGTTGACTTTAATCAGCGAGTATATAATCGCTGTTTTAAGGTATTGAAATTAATGTTTGGGCAGTTACAGTCCATAAGCTATTCCTTATGCGTGATTGGTCTATTTCAAATATTATTCGCTTCAACGTTTAATTTTACTCCTTGCGAAGGAGGCCATAATCCCCGTAATCAGACGAGGTTATGCGCACTAATTTCTAAAATAATTATATCTAACTGGTCACTAGCATTAAAAGTCTTTTCAACTGGACGAAGATGTTCTTTGATATAAAAGTACACCACCAGCACCAAATTTTTCTGATGGCCCACAGGACCAGTGAGCTTGAAAATCTATTGGCCCGTTCTGCTCACAACGTAAATGCAAAAAAATTAATGTTATGGGGCAATAAATTATTGATCCGATGTGAAACAACTGGCCTCGGGCCAACGGGCCAGTGGAAATTTCGCACGCTGTACACCACCTCCCATTTTACTCCTTCCATCCTTGTTAAAAAGTTCATAATCTTTAATATGGTATTCGCCTATAAAGTCCTTAACTGCATTTTTAATCCACGATTCAATTATTGCTATAATGTCGTAATTCTCAACATGGACCGAAGCACTAAATTCGTTAAACTTATTCCTGAAGTTTCTCGCGTTTAAAAAAAAAAAAATTAGACTATTCTCAACGTTGCTAGTAGTTTCTCTATTTACGCTACGTTTGGATCTTTTCGGTTTGACGGCCTGTAATATTTTTTTACATTACTCGTTATTTATTGTCCAGTTTTAATCGAGGATTTCAAAAGTAACATTCATGTTTTAGAGAAATAAATAGTGAGGCAGTTATACATTTTAGTTTAGACAATATCATATACGCTTTAAGATTCCAAAATCCCTGAAAGTTTTAGGTCAACTGTACGCTCATAACGATTGGTTAGGTTTAGTCATGATATTTTCGTTTGTTTTGACAGTAAACTAACGAAAATATCATGACTTAACCGAACCAATCGTCAAGGGCGTACAGTTGACCTAACCGGGCATTCTGTTAACCTAATCAGGCATTCTGTTAACCTAACTGGGAATTCAGTTAACCTAACCAGTTGGTAGAGTCTAGAATTTGACGGTCCCGTCAAACCAAAAAGTTCCCAATACGGTTTAAAAATATATATTTTAAATTTGTTAAATTGCATATAACTGCCTCACTATTTGTTTCTCAAAAACATGAATGTTATTTTTTAAATCCTCGATTAAAACTGGACAATAAAAAACAAGTAATGTTAAAAAATATTACAGACCGTTAAACCGAAAAGATCCCTAACGTTTTCCCAGACGCCGATGAGTTGCATTTCCCAAACGAGACTATTTCATCTTGCCTTACATTTTATAATAAATCCTACTCGCGTTTTGTCAATAAGCCTCCCGAGCATCGCATTACCCATTTCATTCAAGTGAATGCCATCTTGCACGAATGGATCAACTCAATTCAAATCTGACCAAAAGTTCACGAATTCTACCCTTTCAAAGAGGTACGAGTACATCGCTTCTAATCTAACAGTGAAATAAATTGCTTTACTTAATCTATTACTTTCATACATTCTGGGTAGAACCTCTGAAAGTAGGACGTTATTCGACTTCTCTTTCAAAGATTTAATCAAACTTTGGTATTTAGCAAACAAATGTCCTGATACTGAATTTGTACAAATCGTTCCTTCCAACGCGAGAAATTAATATCGGATTTACAGTATCTAACTTTAAATTCTTTAACTCTTTTTCTATTCTATCTATTTCTATTTATTTTAACGACTGGTACGCATATTGTCTTTCATTTTATTCTATTTCTTAGACGAAATTCTCTTACCATACGCTTGACAATGGATGAACTGAACAAAACTTTCATTTCTGTTATGTATAATTTCAAATAAACTTAATGAATTTTGACAATCCAACTTTGTGAAAACTCGACAACACTTTTGTCTCAGAATCATTTCAAACCAAAGTAAAATTATGGACCTTTTCCAGTTTGTGTACCGTTTTTCATATAATTTATGTTTGATTGGTCATACAACCGCCGTCGATTAAAACAACTTTTTAAGAGAGGTAAGTTCTTGATAACCTAACCTTCTGTTTTACTCTATGCTGTGCCTAACAGAAGCAAAGAAACACTAGAAAGTTGCATAAAAGCCAACATTGTAGAAAACGGTACATAAACTGGAAAACGTCCAAAATTATTATCGGTTAATTTATTTTCATTTGATTGAAGTTCATCGCTAATTTCAGCCGTCTTCACATCAATTCTCTATACATTATCGCTCAGTAGTTTAATACATTCATTTAATTAACCCGCAAAATTTAAAAACTAAGCGCAATTTCCTTTCCAATTTTCCTTAACACTCGAAAGCTTTTTGCTAATTACACTAAGTTTTTTTTTTTTTTTTGCACGACTACATTCATTTTTTTAAAGCATTATCTTCAAACTTTGAAATAAATTCTTTAATAGATTTTTTAGAAATTTCCTCCTTCAACTGAAAAATTTCATCGATATTTACAGTAATAACTTTAAATTGCAAAATTTTCAAACAACATTCCCGTCTATATGCTCGTCTAATATACATCTTTGGTAAAATCGAGGTAACGTACTGCGCATTTATACTTTGAAAACGGCATTTTCACTATGAACTATAAAATATTTACCTCGCACTGTTCTACAACTTCAGAATATTAAGCACCATTTGGATGGGAAGATTGTTGTGTGTAAATACACGAGTTTAATAAATAATCCTCTGCACAGAAAAGCAAAAAGGTTCTCCGCTCCTCACGGTGGGCGGGTTTCGAAATATAAAAGAAAACGCTAGGCAATTTGTGTGTTGTGTGTGAGAGAGAGAGAATTAAAAGGACAATAGCAAGCCCCAAAGACCTTTCGGCCCACTCTGGGAGGTTCCTCTTATTAAACTAATTCATTTTTAACTACCCTAGCAGCAGAAAAACGGATAGAAAAGAATAAGGCTTTCTCCTCACTCTCTGCTCCCTCCCCGCCAACGTGGGATACGGAAAAAGGTTGAAAAAAATACCTTGACCCTGGAAAAGTTGCCACGGAAATTTTAAAGGAAAGAAAATATATAAGCTAGCTCTACAATTAACTATGCACACAAAGAAATAGTACACTAGATAGTACTGTTGTATAAACTAACCAATAATATATATGTGCTTATCTTATATCAACTACTTGGTATCGTCACAAAAACCTCGAACATATGGTTTTTATTTTATACAAAATATTTACAGCTCTATTTACCGAGGTATCGGTTCAACAAAGATCCCGTGGCCCACTCCAGGTTAGCCACAAAAGGATTAAGAGAGGTAAAAGTTAAACTCTTCATGTCTACATCTACGCACGGGCAAAGCCATCACGCCGGCAAAGTTATAAAATGCCTCTATAGGAGAGGGGTTGAAACAGGAACTAAGAAATCAGATTTTCCACACTATGCCCTTACCCGACATGCGCATCCAGCCACACAAGAGAAAGAGAAAAAGAAATCTTAACGGCAGAAACGCGACTCTGCCTCAGATAATCCATGCCATGCATTTTTTTTTTTTTGGTTCGTTGTGAGAGAGTTACAAGGACAAGGAACAAGAGGAAGCCTCAAAGACCTTTCGATCCACTCGGGTTCCTGTTATTAAATTAGGGCATTTTTTAATTATTCTAGCAGCAGTAGAAAACTGGATAGAAAAACATATGCCCCCCCTCGCTCCCCCGAGGCGGGTATGGGAAAATGTTGAAGAAAATACGTTGACCCTGGAAAAGTAGCCAAGGAAATTTTACAGGAAAGAGAAAATATATAAATTAGCTCGACAATTACATTATGCACCACGGAGGAGATTGTAGACGCCAATCAACCAGGGAAGTACTCCGGGAGGATGTTAGACAGGAGATAGGGAGTACTTTTTTAACTGATCTTTTTCTTCTCATCTACCTTGTGAGCAGTCCAGCATGCTCTCAAACACACACTTCTTCTATTCTTCACTACGTTTGCGTGCATTTTACGCATTACACAATCTTTTCAAAGTTTCTAAATAAAAAAAGATGGCATTATGAGCCTTGGAAAACTTGATTTTGGCTCCCTCTTTCTTATGAAAGAAAAGTGGGTATTTCTGCGGGGACCCACCGTTGGCCCTTCCTTTCTACAAAAAAAAAAAAAAAAAAAAAATCGTATACTATAGAGCATAATTGAGTGTGTGAATTTACGGAGTAACAAGCAAATTAAAACCCCAAAATCCACTGTAGGTTAGCCCAAGAAGGAAGTAGAAAACTTAGAAATAGCAATGAAAAAAAACATTGAAAACTTCTACCATGCTTACACTTATAAACGTGTAAAGCTTTCACGCAGAAATAGTAATAATAGTAAAGTATAGAACAGACGAGGCTCTCTCCCTCCTCCGCCAGTCACTGCTGAGAGAAAACAGTGGTGAAAGAAAATTTATAGGAAAGTATGAAAAGAATAGCTTCAGGGTTCATTCACACCATGCGTACACTTATCTCGTGTACTCAGTTACGCATTAGAAATCAGCGGAAAATAAAGAATAGCACGAATACTACGCTACTAATCTAATCTATGCCACGCATTTTTTTTAAAGAAATTTTTTATTTATTTATTTATTTTTTTATAAAGACGGGTGTAGCCAAGGGCGTGTGCCCGCAAAAATGCCCCCCTTTATAAGAAAGAGCCAAACTCGAGGTCTCCGAGGCTCTCAATGCCATTTTATTCTTTATACATTTTGAAAAGACTGTGTGGTGTGTTAAATGCACGTACGTGTAGTGAAGAATAGGGGGAGAAGTGCGCGTTTGAGAGCTTGCTGGACTGCTCACGGGGTAGATGAGACAGAAAAAGATCAGCTGAAGAGGACAGTAACAGGAGAAACGGGAGTTCCAGCACTACCCGCTCCTGCCGAACGTCCCCCCCCCCCCTGGAATACTTCCCTAGTCGACTGCTGTCTCCAATCTCCTCCTTAATTTATTATTTTTTATTTATTAATTTTTTATTTATTATGTACGAGAAGTCATCACTTCGTTGTTGCGTCATCAATTTCTCCGTAGCTTGCTAAAGCCACCGTATCGAAGATTTATCATATACTGCGTCCTTCGCATAGGAATTAACTAGATAAAGAACAGGAATTACCCTGATAATATTACGCAATCCCATAAAACACTTATCTAGTGTATTAAGAAGGTAGGCGAGTGTCCGAGGGTGTTTTCTGTAATTGGATGTCTGTCGTGTGTGTGTGTGTGTATCTTCCAACTCTGAATGTAGGAGTATTTAACTTGGGTCTCCCGCCGTGAAAGGTGTTTATGTGGCAAGTGATATGTGAAGTTGTTCATACTTCGCGGTGCTGTGCCACCACGATAGTAGAGAAAATCTCTTTCCGGTGAGGAATATCAGTGGAGGGTCCCTGTATCTATTCCTGTATACTTGCCCCTCATGAAGAATTAGTGCGTTTCATGGGTGATCATCCGTTGTTGCTTCGGCGAATTCAAGAGTTCCTACTTAGAGATTTTTTGAGGCAAGTGATCAAAAGATGAGTTGCTCGATGGTTGATCATGATATGTGGGGCACAATACAATCAGAGGAGTCTCTCTAAAGTGGCGGGAAGACCAAGTATTGGAGGAAATTTTTAAACAAACACAGGAGCATTGGTCCAGAGGGGACTCCAACTGGCCAAACCTACAGTTTAAGAATTCCCCATGCATAATAGGGAATAATAATAATAATGCATAATATGCATAATTTTTATTTATCATACGAAATTTGATGTACAATATTTAAAACTAAAGTTCCATTTTAACTAAGTAGCTTCACTGAAGATGAGTACAGTATTCGGAGGTTTTGACCTCCAAGAGATTTCATCAAGCTTCCCATCATCTGAGAACTCCCAGTGGTCTGAAACCAGACCCGGCCAGCACCTCCTATTACATTTATTGCAAAAGGGAACATCACTACTTCCATATAAAACTATAAAACTTTCTGTAGGTTGCTCAATTAGATATTCCGCGATTTACCTAAAAAGTTATTAACAACCCTACACTATAGACCCAAGTAATGTCCCTAAAAGTGAAAACATCTATTCGGAGGTTTTGGCTCCCCAGAGATCCCATCAAGCTTCCCTTCTCTCCCAATGAGGTATCATCTGAGAATTCTCAGTGCTCTGAAACCAGAGCCGACCAGCGCCTCCTACTACATTTATTACAAAGGAAACAATATTATTTCTACTCTATCTTAAATAGCCCTCCCTCAAGCAGCACCCTTTTAATATACGCACACACACACACACACACACACACACACACACACACTTCGTTCTCCTGCAACAGCTTTTTGGGCCTGCCTTCACCAAATTTTGTAAAGAACAGGTCGTATCCCTCCTTCCAATTATAATTATCATTCACACGTCTTTCACAACGATGAAATTTCTGGGTGATTCATTTCTTCACCATCAGTTATTGCTCTGTAATCACAATGATATTTTCTATTAAAACGTGTATAACACCAACTTTGGCAGTCCAGTAAAGTTTGCACCCCTATAGCGAATGGTTATGCACAACTCCGAATAACTGAGAAAGACCTAATTTCAGCCTTTCTTTGTTGGACAACTGAAATCCATAGAGTTTTCGTGAAAATTCTAAACTTATTCTTTAATTTCTCTTTCATTCCTCAGAGTTCAATTCGTACATCCAACAGGTGTCCTCTGTTGTAGACAAGGGCTTCGTAAATTTTCATTTTTCGCCCCTCCTTCGCCATGCCTGTTCTCTTGCCTCCGATGAACGGAGACCCCATTCTCGGCGATGTCATAAACGAAGTTGACTCCACTGACAATTTTCCGCAAGAAACGAGTCGAACGTCATCAGTGTTCGAGACCGAAGACGTGGAGCAGATCATAGGTGGAGTGACGCTAGCCTTGGGTATCGTCTACTTAGTGGCAACGTTTGCCCTCTACGGCTATTATTACTCCACCACCTTTGATTTCAGTGACCTGAAGATCGCAAGAAGCATCTCCGATAACAGAGGTTGTACTTTAAATTACATTTATAGGATTAAGCTGGGTTTCTTTTTTAATATCCTTCTCTGTACCCTTATAAAGTTAATTGGACGCACAGTAGTGCCACCAATTGGATTATAACAGTTGAAACGAAATCTCAAACATGTCTCATATTAATGCAGAACCTTATTTCTCCACGACAACCATTTCAATTTCTTCATTTTTAGTTTGGTTTCAATCAGTGATGAGTGTCATACAGGGTGTTTCATAATAAACTATAATTATATATAATTACTTAGTATTAATATTTTGCCTGTATATTTTCTGAAAAGTTTCAATCAAGGATATACTTTTTTAAAAAATTAGTTGTTTCCAGCCGGATTGTTCAACCTGACGAAGGTCAAGCTTTACGTCCCCACCTTAGACCTACAATTTAACGTGGAATACGAATTACTATATCGGAGTTTAGTTATGAGATATTTTTCTTTTTATACGACTCGACAGTAATAATTGTAATCTATGTAATAAATAAATGAAAGGGGGGCTTCTAATTCACTGCACAGCTGGGAGGGGGGGGGGGTTTCACACCATGACATATGTATATAAATTAATAGAAGTGACCAAAATTCCATTTCACTATACAAATATAAACTCGATAATTCTTTAAATATTCTTTAATATTCTTTTAGTCACCTTCAAAACTAAATTTCTTCAATAATGTATTTTGATGAAGTACATCATTCTTCACACTGTGTAGTTGGTGTTCCGACGAGTTCCGATCCCACTTCCGTCTACAGTTTCCAGTCAATCCTCGAGGCCCTAGAGTCTTCATTCCTCAGGTGGGGCATCGCCGGACGAGAGGAAGAGGGATGCGGGAGGAAAATTGTGTGTGAAATTCTTTTACCCACATCGACGTCGATGACAAAGAATCGAAAAGTTATTAACACAATTTCCCAGATTTTAAGGTAAGGCCGTTATTTATTATTTTATTATTTCTTATTCTTTTATGCTATTTATTCTTCTTTATTTTTATTCTTTTATTCTTTATTATTCTTTTGTTTTTATTCTTACAGTCCGCCATTTTCTTTGTTTACAAGGAGAAATGGAAGAGAAATTATTGGAACATTTTAAAAGACTCAAAATCGAGATGATGCGTGTTCTACTGTTCTTGGTTACCTTACGGAATCGTGACAGTATTTAGATTACACACCAAGCTTATCGTGAGGCAAACGTGCGTTTAGCGACATTAGCGGTTCCATACTGTAGATTCAGACTTGTCTTTTTGTTGAAAATCATTGAATATAAACTTTAGGTTAGGTTAATAAGGTTGTTCATATTAAATGTCACTATCCACAACCGAAATTATCACGGTTTCTTACGGTGGCCACGACTATCTTTTGTGCATAAAGCTCGGGTTCATACTATCTGGGTAAACACAATATGCAATGAAGATAAGTGTGTGAAGATAATACACGTTTTGGGGGGAAGAGTTAGTTTAGTGTGGTCACATTTTTGTTCACAAGATTACCCAAACATAAACACAAATTGGAACAGATAACGAAAACAATTCTATACTCAAGTACGGTACCCGAGTATCCTCAGAAATGCCATTTTTGAACTTTAAAAATCCAGATATTTAAACTTGATCGCCGAATTGACACGACGGTAGGTAGCAATTAACCAACGCCATTTTATCATTTGTACACGCTTATCAGCCGCAATTTTGGTTCCTAAATAACTTTCATACTAAATAATCTTAAACTGAAAGACAAAAATTGGTGTATATCTATTTTTCCTACAAACTGAGAATCGGACAATCGTCCGCGGTTTCACTTTGAAACCAGAGAGTAACAACGAAAACCGGAAATTAGCAATCCTTTAGCATTTATAACCATCCCTTCGAGGGGCGGGGACTACTGTATAGTTTATTCACAGCCCAATCGATAGTCTCGAGAAGTGTTGAATCTGCATTAATTAAATACTTTGATTAGTTTTCAAGGTACATGATCAGACTGACGAGATTCTTAAGGCTTTTTAATTAATTTCAAAGTAGCAATTTTGATCAGCATCCCTTAAAATATTACGTATTGATTATTTGTTCTTTGTTTTTTTAATAATAATAATAATTTGCATGACCAGTCCACATTACTATTATCTTTATTACTGTATACAAATTATAGTTTTCACCGAAATCTTTTGCATCATAAATATGTTTTCCTTCAAAAGTGACTTTTTAAACATTTGAAACCTTAGATTAGGTTGTTTTGTTAGGTTAAAATAAGTTAAATACGGTGAATTAAAAAAGCGGATACCCCACTTGTGTGTGTGTGTGTGTGTGTGGAGAGAGAGAGAGAGAGAAGAGAGAGAGAAGAGAGAGAGAGAGAGAGAGAGAGAGACCTGAAGGTCTATTCCAGGCGCCCTAGAAAGAAATTGAGAAAAAAGCAAATGAAAATAAATAATACTGTACACTGATATATGCTTATACTTGAAGACGTGGAAAGCTTTTACACAGGGTTAGTAGTAGTAGGAAAGTATAGAACAACCAAGGCTCACCCTCCCTCCTCGCCAGCCACTGCTGACAAAAATTGTTGTGAAAGAAGATTTATAGTAAAGTAGGAAAAAGTATAATGAAAAGAATAGTTTCAGAGTTCATTCACACCATGCGTATATTTATCTCTCGTGTCCAATTATGTATTACAAGATAGTGGAAAAAAGTAATCATTTCATCGCTGCATCATTTCTTCGATGAATGCCAAAGCCACCATGCTTAGAGACTTGCTTTTAAAATTTAATTATTTACATTCAACTTCAAATGTTCCTTGCGATGATTCCTCATTTCACGAAGGTCAAGCTTGTCGCCCTTCCCTCCATATTTTGCACTGGAATTACTTAGCTAAGGGAGATCTGATCTAGAGGTACCTTCAGCTGGTCAGCACATCCCTATTTAAGAATTACTACAAAAGTGTACATCATGTATGTGATTTCCCCCTTTTTTATGAAAAGATTATCATAATGTAATTTATATTGCGTTCTTCGCATAGGAATTACTTACATGTGGAAACAGTGATCCAGAGCCACCTCCAACTGGCCAGCATCTCCCCATTTAAGAACTGCCCCGACAATGTACATACGTGTAATTTTTCTTCAAAGAAATTTTGTTAGACTATTTAAAACTAAAGTTCTACTCTAGCCAAGAAGCTTTCCTAAAGTTGAATGTTTATTTGGAGTTTTTAACTCCCGAGAATTTCCATCAGGCTTCCGATTATCTGAGAACTCCCAGTGCTCTGAAACCAGACCCGACAGTGCCTCTTACTACATTCAATACAAAATGGAACTAAAAATTTCTCAAGCTAGCTAAGTTAAATATACCACGATTATCCTAAAACGTACTAAGAATCCTGCACTGTATACCAATGTAGCATTCCTGAAATTGAAAAATCTATTGGAAGGTTTGCACTTTCGAGAGATCTAATCAAGAATATCTTCTCTACTAATAAGATATTATCTGAGAACTTCCAGTCCTCTGAAACCAGACCTGACCAGTGCCTCTTACTACATTTATTGGCAAAACATTACTACTACTAATACTACTACTACTATCCTGACTTACCCTCCCTGCAAGCAACACCCCTTGCAATGACAGGGGAAGAGGAAGGGAAGAAGCAAAAGAAAGAAACGGAGAAGAGGAGTGGCTTCCCAAATTAATTTAATAGACCTATTCGAAGGTTTTGACTCCCAAGAATTCTCATCTACTGGAAACACGTAATATAAATTAAAAAAAAAAGGTTTCTAGTGCTCTGATACCAGACCTGACCAGTGCCTCGTACTACCTTTTACGATCAAAAGGGAACACCACCCTCCCCAACTCCCCTTATAACCCTCCTTTGTAGGCTTATTCGAAGATTTTGACTCCCGAGTGTTCTCACATTAGCAACATCCAATGTTCTGTAACCAGATCAGAGCACACCTCCTACTACATTTACATCTAAGGGATATCAATGCTTCCATCTCAATACATAAACGCTATCTACCTAAAGAGTAGCCATCCTTTAAATTTAACTAGCTATTTGAAGGTTTGACTCCCGAGAATTTCCATCAAGCTTCCCGGCTCTACCAATGGATTATCTTCTGAGAACTCTAGTGCCCTGGCAGCCAGACCCGATCAGCACCTACTACTACCACTCAAAAACAAAGGAAATTTGGGGCTACTTCCCTATATAAAATAAAAAAATCTTAATGTACCCCACTCTTTAATAAAATTATGTTACTGAAATACCTATCCTATCTATTCTTAAACATATTAATCGAATGTGACTAAAAAAAAAAAAAAAAAAAAAAAAAAAAAAAAAAAAATCATAATTTACTTTATCAAACGAAAAAAAATAATCATAATTTACTTTATCAAAACGATTTAAAAAAAAAAAAAAAAAATCATAATTTACTTTATCAAAACGATTTAAAATTCTGAACACCTAAATTAGTTCGCCCCTCAAACGCCGCGTTTCGAGTGTAGCCTACACAAATTCAACTTGTTTAGCATGTCTTCATAAGAATATGTTTCATTGCGTAACGTTGGAATAAGCTTTATTGCGCGGCGCTGAACCCTTTTTACCGTTTTTATATCCTACTCGTATAGGGCGACCAAAACTGTACAACAATTCTAAATCGAGCCTAACAAGCGACTGATATAATGGCAAAACACATAGATTTATATTTAAAATTACGAGAAATAAATCCCGATACTTTATTTTATTAGCTTTACTGCTCGTGACTGAGCATTGATTTGTAAGTTTTAAATCTTTAGTAAAAATAAGACTAAATCTTTTTCTCAGAGGCCTCGTTTAAACACTATTTACCATAATATAATTAAATAACTGTTTTATGATTTTACATTTATCTACATTAAATTCATGTCACCTATTTCATGTCAATCTATTTATCTAATAAACAACTGCTTTACCCACAATTTATTATTTACTGTCGGCAAATTACAAATTTTACTCAGTAAATTGACATCCAGATCGTTAACCTATACCGGGAAAAATACTGGTCTCAAAACTGACCCTTGCGGAATACTACTAGTTACATTAACCCACCCTGAATCTTCTCCATTTATTACTACGCCTTTTTCTACCAGTTAATCAATTTTATCATTCCAGTTAGAACTTGACTCTTTATTCCGTGAGCTACAAGTTTCGTAACAATTGTTTGTGCGGAACTTTGCCAAACTCCCGTGGAAAATCTAAATACATTCTATCTATCGCTGTATTAAAATCGTAAATAACGATGACGGTATGAAAAACCGCTAATAAATTTGTTGAACAAAACTATTCTAGGAAACCATGATACTGACTTGTTTAATAAGATTATTGGGATCACCTGAAGATCAGGGACCCCCCAGCCTTCGTTATTTAGCCTTATAAGGCTAACTAACGAAAATATCACGACCTAACCTACCAATCATTAGGGTAACTGTACGCCCTTGACGATTGGTTAGGTTAGATCGTGATATTTTCGTTAGTTAATGATATTATTGCTACTACTATCACTGAAATATAAAATTTATCTATTTGAACGTACCTAATCCTGTTTCAGCCACGCTCTTGAAGCTGATCGCTCGTGGAAGGGTGAAATGACGAAAGAACAGCAAAAGGTCAAGGAATTCCTCAGGGCAGCCAAAGCAGGACTCGAGGACGAGTCGTGCGACCAATACTCTAAATATTGCCCAGAGTTCACCCTCGAATCGATAACGGAGTCACTGCGGAAGTAATCGAATGATACGATGGAGGAGAACCTAAAATGATAAAAAAACCAAAATTACTTGGTACACCTTTCAGAAAAAAGTTTGTGTATATATATATATATATATATATATATATATATACTTCAGGTATTAAAAATAACCCTTCAACATATGTTTTGTGGCTATTTATCTTGTTATTATTAATGATAAATGTTATTTCTGCGTATGATAAATTAAGGGCATATAATTCATTTGTATTAATATATTTATAATAAACATCTTTTCTTATTTAATTTATTTAACCTTTAAAAAACATTCCACTCAATCATTCCCATTCCTACCGCAATCCACAAGTAGGAATGTTCGAATTGCGAATTCCAGATTTGGGGAAAAATTTCCCGATTTGTGAGAAGATTTGAGAAGGTAAAAAGAGGATTTGACGCAATTGCATACCCAAGGGGTATTTTGGGTATGAAAATTCTAACTTAAAGTAAAAATTTCCAGAGTAGGAATGGAAATAAATCAATTTGGGAATCGTCTCCTTTGATATTCTCGGTTTTGGATTTCCCATGTTTGGATATGGACTAAGATGAGAATGATTGTGATTAAGAAAAGACCTTTAGAAAAACTATATTCGTATGGGTGACTAAAAAATAAAAAATAAAAATAGGAAAATATTAATATCCCAACCACAGCAAATTCTTTCCGAGAGATCTGTTAAAGGTTAGTTCTAGGGGGTGACCTGATCTCGTCTGATTTCAACCTAGCCCAAGCAGCCCAATTTCAATTGACTTCAACTATATTTTCATTCCACTCGTATGGAAGGATTTTGTGCATTTACCAATTTTTTGGGTCAACATTCTCGAAATTTTCCGAATAATTTTATTATTTTTGATAAAGAAATAAAGCCACGATAATGAGTCGATGAGAAGCAAAAGTTTTCGGACTACACTCTACGTCTTCATCAAGCGCGAGTGAAGAGGAATAGAAGATAATAAATTGATAACACTCCTTAACCATCAACTTTTCTTCGACCGGCGCCTGAAGAAAACCTTCAAATAGGCCGAATGCTCGTGCTTCTCATAAATTCATTTCATATTTGGCTTTATTCCCAACAGTCATTCCACTTAACTACTTTATCAAATTCTTTATTACGTTATTCCCTTCATTCAACGTCTCCTAATTGACAATATTTACCTAACGACAGCGAAGAATGTTCAAAAGTTCAAAAGTACGTAGCTTATAAGGAAAATAATTTGTTAAATAAATTCTCTCCCTTTCTTGTTGAAAAAGTTAAACAAATTTTTGTGTTGGGAATCAAAGCCGCTTTGTTGAAAGAAAACTCAAAATTAGTCAATAAAATTTTAATTCAAACCTTTCACGAATGTATTAAAGAAATTTTACAAATGAGAGAAAATTAAACCATTTATTTCATTTGATTTAATGTCAGTGTCTTTAATGATTAATTTGTGAAATAAGTTCAGTTTATCAGTGAGAAGTGTCAAGTTTTTACATACATAGAAAAATGGTTGCAAATTATTTGGGGGGGGGGGGGGGGGGGGGGGGGGGGAAGGGAGGTAGGTAATTATTGTCGGGTAGAAAATTAATGTTTAATTAATTCTATATTTTTGTTAGAATCTTGCTGTTGTTTTGTAAAGTCTATGAATTAGCCTTCGAACTAACAACCAGCGTCATGTGACAGACGGGGACCAAAAGCAGAGGTCCAACTACTAAGGCCAAACTTCGTTTTACTTCGCTAATCTAACGGAAAAAGGGAAATACTGTAGTGGAATGACTTGGCGACAAAAATAATTGCTTTTTCACATCAACCTCACAGCATTTACAGAACCAGAGAAATTATAATATTATTTTTACAAATGTACAAAATATGAGATTAAAAAACCATTTTGTTTTACTAAATAACTTCATCCTCAGCGTTTAAAGTTTAGTTTTAAATGAAAAGGAAAACAAATGAATAAATTGATGGGAATTATCAAATATGTAAACGATAATAAAAGAATATCGTATAGACCAGGAGTGGGGAACCTGCCGTTTTTAATTGCCCGTCGACAGTTTGATTAATTAAAGTCGTACAGTATTTAAATCTTAATTATATCCAAAACTATTTTTAAAGCTGCAATTTGCCCGCTAGAAAGTATTTTAGTCGAAATTTTCCCCCCACATAATAAAGATTCCCCACCCCTGGTGCAGACGATATATTTTGGTTGGCTATTTCAAAAGACCTTAGGAGGCTTTCCCCACACGACCTTCTTACGGAATGGGAAGTAGCCCCCGAAAGGAATTCACCTATCTTATAACTTTATCTCGATTATATACAAGAATAAAGTAATTTTTTCACTCGCTATTCTTCTTCTAGTAGCTTTAAACGGAATTGGCTTGGTTGGGAGGGCGAAGAATTTTAATTAAAGTAGCATTACTGATTTATTTTTAATTTTTTTTAGGAACACTCATCAGCCCTCTTCTATTTTAGTATGATTTTATTAAGTTCCATCTTTAAATCTTTAATTATTAATTCCAATTATCAAAGTAATGCGAAATAAATAAAAATACTAAATCAATACAAGTTTTTAATAGATCACGTGGATTAATAACTAGTTTTAGTTTCAATTAATCGATTAATTTGCTTTAATGCAAAGAAAACTCATGCTGATTAATTGAAACTAGTTATTATTCCGCGATCTATCAAAAATTTTATTGGTTACTATCGTTTTATTTATTTAGCATTACCTTGATAATTAAATTATTAATTAAAGAGGGTGCTTAATATACCGAAATAAAAGAGGGCTGATGAGTGTCATTAAAGAAAAATGGGAGAAGAATGTAATGGAGGGGTTTCACAAGGTGATATTTTAGAACCTCGAAAGTTCTCCCCCTTTTTTTTTCGTTTTAATTCGTGTTGTCACATTATCGTACAAAACACTCAAATCTACTTTGTTTATTAGGTGTTAGTCACTGTTAATTTCCGTAAAATTGTGGTTTTGATACTTAAGACGTTGCGGAATATCATCATTTAAAGATAAGGTCTTCTCATCCGTTTCGTTTTAACATTTTACGGCATGCAAAATATCGGCTGTTTATTTAAATTATTTCGTCTTTTTCCCTTAACTTTGGAAACCATTTCGTTACGAATTTACAAGGATTTGCATTTACGTCTATTTGCAAACGTCTTTTGGAGCAAACCTATTCCAAGCTGAAAACGTGAATCCTGTAAAATATCTCGAAAAGATGGATGGAGCGGAGATGTCATGTCATTCTGTGGAGATTTTTCCGAGACGAGCAAAAATCTTGCGATGAACCAAGAATCATATAGAATTGTTATTTTCATTTTTGCATTAGAATTTATCAATATGCTTATTAAATATGAAGGATTTTATTAGTTATATAATTCTGTTTTCTTTAATCTAAAGTACTTTATCTAAATTGTGTGTTACTTTAATTATATTTATACAGTATATATATTGTATTCATAAATAATGCTTGGTTAAATTGGGTTAATACAGTTTTAACAGTAAGGTTAACCGATATAATTTTACTAATGTTAAAATTAATATTAAAAGTAATATTAATAAAATAAGTCTTTTTTTCTCATTAATTTTGAATCGATTTACAATGAAAATTTCTGAATTAAAAATAAACAGTTACAGATTTCAGCTCAGGCTTTTCGCGACCCTGAAATTCACTAGAGGCAATTCAGAATTTTTATTTCCTGAAGAGGTCGTCCTCAAAATGTAAGAATCGCGGAAAGTAAAATGTTTTTTGTAACTTTTAAATTTGAAAACAGAAATATCTGAGGGTCCATTTTTAATATTTTATTTTATTTTGGAGGTAAAAAATTACATTATTCCATAAATATATTACTAGAAATATTTTTGGATCTTTTCCTTTATAGCCCCAGAATTTCTTTTCATTTAGTAGCCCTACAATGAGGCGTAAATGTAAAAATTAACTAACTAGTTAGGTTAATTGAATGCCTGGTACGCCCTTGACGATTGGTTATGTTAAGTCGTGATATTTTCGTTAGCTTCAATGAAAATATCACGATTTAACCGAACCAATCATCAAGGGCGTACAGTTGACCTAACCAAACATTCAATTAACCTAACCGGGCATTCAGTTAACCTAACTAGTTGGTTAATTTTTACATTTACGTCTCATTGTAAAGTTGTAAGGCTACTAACTGAAAAGAAGAAATTGGGGGTGCTATAAAGGAAAAGATCCATATTTTTTTAAAATTTTATATGGGGAATTAGGTAATCCTTTAGTACCCAGCGACGCTCTGTTGATACTGTTCTCACTAACGTCAGACAATTTTATTCAGTATTAAGAGAGAGACCCCTGGATATCAGGGGTTAAATTTAGTTTGATGTTTCGCTGTAGTAAGAAATTTAGATTTTTATAAGAGCTACTGTAGAATATTTACTACTAAAACCGGAGAATTTCGAATTGAGGATTTTCAAATGCGCGAAGCCATTATGTTAATTATGAAGTAATACCAGTCGTACGAACGTAGTAACCAATGATAGGACTTCTATACAGAGAGATGACAAAAGTAAATAGACACGACGATGATTATCCTCGAGAACAAATCGCAAAGCTCATTAATGGAATGCCAGAACGTGCGTCAGCTTTACATGATGCAAAGTGCAAAGCTCATTAATGGAATGCCAGAACGTGTGTCAGCTTTACGTAATGCAAAGTGCAAAGCTCATTAATGGAATACCAGAACGTGTGTCAGCTTTACATAATGCAAAGTGCAAAGCTCATTAATGGAATGCCAGAACGTGTGTCAGCTTTACGAAATGCAAAAGTGGAAAGCAACACCATTGGAAATACATTTATTCAATAAATGTTATTATTTATTCACTTTTATTGTATCAAATCAAAAACTATGGCAAAACCGATGATATCTATTTACTTTTGTCAACCCTCTGTACAGGGTGTCCCACGAGTCTGGTCTCATAGGAAAATTTATTTTAAATTAAATTTACAAAATTAATACATTAGAACTAAAACAAATGTTCAAATTTAGGTCCTGTTTTGGGAGTTTTTTTTGGTTGCAGGTAGAATAACATGCAATGGTTAACATGGAAGCGAGTTACAATTCTAAGGAAAAGGCTTCGGAGGCCCTTTCCTCCAAGGTGATATTTTAATCAAAGGTGATATTTTAATCCAGTGGTTCTCAAACTGGGGTACGGCGTACCCCCAAGAATACGCGAGGGAATCTTAGGTGGGTACGCGAAGGGGTCCTGAAAATATAACACACTTTTAATTTTATATACGATGAACAAACGGCCACGAGTCACACGGTCGTAAAGAAAGTAAAAATAGTCTCTCTCTCTCTCTCTCTCTCTCTCTCTCTCTCTCTCTCTCTCTCTCTCTCTCTCTCTCTCTCTCTCTCTCTCAACAGCAGGTAGTCCCCCTCCCCCAGTAGTTAGTCCCCCTCCCCGAGTAGTTAGTCCCCCTCCAACAGCAGGTAGTGACTCTCCTTCAACGTTGGAGGGGGCTCAGGCTCCTGCGGAGATTGTCCCCTTGTTAGTGAGGGGCTCTTCAACTCCCGACAGCCCTGGCTGTTCGGGAAACGGGTCGTGCTAGGGGGCGTCAGAATAGGGGAGGCTCCCTCCGTGCAATGCTTTTTAATGCTAGGTCGATCAGGAACAAGTTTGGCGAGCTACGGGCGCTCTTAGCATCAGAATACCAGGATATCGTTGCTATCACCGAGTCCTGGATTCATACTGATCGTAGGGACTACGTTGGGGAGTTCGAAATTCCCGGGTATAGAATGTTTCGCAAAGACCGCACCCGTGGGGAGGGGGGTGGGGTACTAATATACGTCAGAGACACGTTGAGTCCGGTTGACTGCCAGTTCCGGTCGGAACGGGAGCTGCTTGGCGTCGATCTGAACGTGGGAGGGACGAACTATAGGATAATCTTGGTGTACAGACCTCCGCATCTCCTCCTCGAGGAGGATACAGCCCTGTACACCAACTCAGTAGCCTGCTAGGTGATAGGGTGTGTGTAGTTTTAGGAGACTTCAACTGTCGCGGCATAAAGTGGGAAGACAGGACTGCTGATGCTGAAGGGAGGAGGCTAGTTGTCTTTGCTGATGAGAACTTCCTCACTCAGTGGGTCAACGAGCCTACACGAGGCGAAAGCGTTCTAGACTTAGTATTCACGACCGAAGACAACCTCGTCACTGGCCTCACCGTTGACGAATCGTTGGGCGGGGGTGAGTCATCGGTCTGATAGGTTCCGTGTGCGCGTCCCCCAGGGTGAAGCGTAGTAACTCGAGAGGCAGTAAGCTCGATCTCCGGCGGGCGAACTTTGTTAGCCTCAGGGATAGCGTAGGTGAGATGGGGTTAGAGGTCGGCGGCTGAGCATTTGGTGAGTGTGTGTGGAGTGCATTCCGGGACGAGTTTATGGTGCTGCAGTCTGCTGCCATACCCTCAAAACCGGTCACACCTGCTTCAACGCAGCCTAAGTGGTTCAATCGTGACATCGCTTTGGCTATCTGAAATAGGAAAGTAGCGTATAGGAGGGCGAAGGCCAATCGTTCCCACGAGAACACTGAAGCGTATGTCCGCCTGTGTAGGGAAGTGAAGGCAAAGGTTAGACTAGCGAAACGTAACGAAGAACTACGGGTGGCAAGCCTCTGCAAGGGGAACCCTAAGGAGTTCTTCAGTTATGTTAATAGTAGAAAGCCCATTAGAAGCATGATAGGTCCACTAAAGGACCGAAGCGGCGTTCTGCGGACCTCCGACGCGGACATCGCTAATGTGCTTAATGAGTACTTTGCGGGAGTGTTCACCAGGGAGGATACCCGCGTCATCCCCGAGCCAGGCGTGAGGCACGAAGGTGCTGGCCTGGATAGTGTTCGATGTACCGCGACAGTCATCGCCGATAGAATAGACAAACTGAGCGCGTGTAAGGCTCCTGGGCCAGACCAGTTTCTCCCCAGAGTGTTGCGAGAAGTGCGCGACCAGGTGGCTCCCCACCTGACTACAGTCTTCAACAAATCGTTGGAGATGGGCCAGGTGCATGGTGACTGGAGGGAAGCCAACGTGACCCCTATCTTTAAGAAAGGGGATCACGAAAGTCCAGGCAACTAAAGTCCCATTAGTCTCACTTCAGTTGTCGGTAAATTATTAGAAGGGATAATAGCTGATAGGATCGTTGACCATTTGGATTCCTACAAGCTGCTTGGGGACTCCCAACATGGGTTTAGACGGCATAGGTCGTGTCTCACCAACTTGCTCGAGTTTTTCCACGTCATGTTGAGTGAGTATGATGAGAGTAGGGCGATTGATATACTTTATCTCGACTTTCAGAAAGCCTTTGATAAGGTACCTCACCGCCGGCTAATGGCGAAAGTGCGCGCGCTGGGTATCGGTGGGGAAATAGGTAGGTGGATTGAAAACTGGCTGAGGAATAGGCGGCAGAGGGTGGTAATTAAAGGGGCTAGTTCGGGTTGGGCCTCGGTCACTAGTGGGGTTCCTCAGGGTTCCGTTTTGGGGCCACTGTTGTTTATCATTTACATAAATGATATCGACGGTGGCATTGTCAGTCGGATCGCCAAATTCGCTGATGACACCAAGCTTGGGGCCAATGTTGGGACGCCCGAAGCGATCGAGGAACTGCGTGCGGACCTAGGTAGGATAGGAAAGTGGTCCGAAAAATGGCAAATGCCGTTTAACTTGGGTAAATGCAAAGTGATGCACATTGGCTACGCCAATCCCAAGTCGGACTACTCGATGTTGGGTAGTAATATCGAGGTGACTGATTTAGAAAAGGACTTGGGTGTGCTAATTAGCAGCGACCTTAAGTTTACGAAACAGTGCGTAGAGGTAGAAAAGAAAGCCCAGAAACTATTGGGTTATATCAGGAGGCAATTTCAGTTTCGGAACAAGGAGATTGTGCTCTCACTGTACAATTCCCTTGTTCGGCCGCACCTGGAGTATGCTGTGCAGTTCTGGTCGCCCGCCCTCAGGAAAGATATTGAGATGCTGGAGCGAGTGCAGGCGAGGGCCACAAAGTTAATCCCTTCTGTTAGGCATATGGGCTACAATCGACGGTTACGCGCCCTGAACATGTTTTCGCTTGAAACTCGGAGGCTGCGCGGTCAACTGATCGAGGTTTTCAAGCTCTTACGCGGGTTGAACGATGTCGATTTTAGAAGTATGTTTAGTTTAAATGATAACCCAACTCGCAACAATGGTTGGAAGTTGGATTTGAAACGGTTTAGGACTAGTGTGTGTGGGAATTACTTTACGTATAAGATCTGTGACACATGGAACAGGTTACCTTCGGAAGTTGTGAACAGTTCCTCTGTGGATTAGTTCAAGAAAAGGTTAGACCAAATTTTGCACACTATTTGAGTGTGTAGAAAATTTTCCGTGGCACCCGTTGCCATTGGTACCTCCTCGGTATGGGCCGCAAGGCCTTTTGAGGTACTTCTTTCCCTTGTAATTCCTTGTAACTCTCTCTCTCTCTCTACCTAGTGTAGGTACTGAGGAGGGCGTAAGAACGCTTCAGAACGATCTTGACAGGTTGGGCGAATGGTCTGCTACTTGGCAGATGCCATTCAACTTGGACAAATGTAAGGTAATGCACATAGGTTATAAAAACTCAAAGACTGATTACTCTCTCTTGGGAAGGAACTTGACTGAGACCGATCTAGAGAAAGACTTGGGAGTCTACTGTACATCAGCAACGATCTGAAACCATCGAAGCACTGCGCAGAAGTCGAAAAGAGGGCCTTAAAATTATTAGGTTATATTAAAAGACAGTTCCAGTTTCGGAACAAGGAGACTGTAATGTCTCTTTATAATTCTCTAGTCAGACCTCAACTGGAATACTGTGCGCAGTTTTGGTCTCCGTCCCTCAGGAAGGATATAGAAAGGTTAGAAAGAGTACAAGCAAGGGCTACAAAATTGATCCCTTCAATGAGAATGTAAAGCTACCAACGGAGATTGGAGCGCCTAAATCTGTTTAGCTTAGAGACGAGAAGGTTGCGAGGTCAGCTTATTCAAGTCTTTAAGATGCTCAAAGGAATAGACAGGGTAGATTACAGAAACTTATTCTCACTTAATGCCAATCCGACAAGAAATAATGGGTTTAAACTGGAACTAAAGACATTTAGGACCTCTGTCTGCGGAAATTTCTTTTCCTATAAAATACTTAATACCTGGAACCAACTTCCCTCAGAGGTTGTTTCCAGTCAAAATGTAAATGTGTTTAAAAATAGGCTAGACAAAGTACTGAACACTCTCATAGGTTAAAATTAAAACATAAGAAAACTCTGCAGGAGTTCGCTTGCACGGTGTCTCTGTGAGCAAGCTAAATATAGAGATATTTATATATTCTCCACTTTCCTGTAAAATTTCCTTGGCTACTTTTCCAGGGTCAAGGTATTTTCTTCAACCTTTTTCCGTACCTGCCTCTGGCAGGGAGGGAGCGGAGGGTGGGGAGAGAGCCTTCTACTTTTCTATCCAGTTTTCTACTACTGCTAGGATAGTTGAAAGAAAAATAAACTTTTAATAACAGGAACCTCCCAGAGTGGACCAAAAGGTCTTTGAGGCTTCCTCTTGTCCTTGTAACTCCTTGTAACTCTCTCTCGAAAATCCAGAAAATCCCATAAAGAATTCAAGGGGTAAGGAAAAAGAAAGTTTGAGAACTGCCGTTTTAATCAAAGCTAAATTTGTGGAAGACCGCAATACACCCCCGTATGGAATAGTGTCGCTCGTTCGCATCTTTGATGAAATGGACAAAGAGATTTGTTAGAGGACAAGCTTTCAGCCTATAAGTACGGTCTTCATCAGGTATGATTCCCTTCACTCATCTTCTCGTAATTGTGAATATTCACTTAACGAGAAATGAACAGTTTGGTCTGTATTTTTGGTGTGTTCTTTTATAAGGTACGATTAGCCTGTTTTGTTTTTTAGGCCGGGGAGTGCCTTGTCATCTTCATACAAGGGACCATTTGTGTTCACGCTCCTGACGTGTCTTTTTTCCAAGGGTAAATATAGTTTTTCCCGTGCTTGGCCGCATATGCCTTATTTAGATATACAAAGACGAGTGGAACCCGTAATTTATATTTTTTTTAATACGACAGACTACATTATTTTGTGGTTTCAGGATGTGTGAACCTCGGGGAAAATTGTCTATAAGCTGTAAGTGGAGAACTACGGGAAACGAGGCTTATGGAGACACCTCATCCTGTTTTATTCCCTGTATAGATCGAGCAAAAGGAACTTCAGGAATAAGTATTGTGGATGCGAAGAAACGTGGTAGCTATACGGCGATGAAGTGGATTTTGTCGTTCTTGTCCTTTTCTTGCCCCTGTTTAGAGTACGGTTCTCATGCGTGGGATGGCTCAACCCACACGGTTCTACTTGACCGGATGGAATCAAAGGATTTTCGTCTCATCAATTCCTCGCCTCTTACCGAGTGTTTTCAATCGCTCTCTCTCTTCGCCGCAATGTTGCCTCGCTCTTTTTACTATCGCTATTATAACGGACATTGCTCTTCTGAACTCTCTAACTGCATGCCTCCTCCTTTAAGGAGAGCACGCAGTACCAGCCTTTCTACACTTTTCTCATTCATTTTCTGTCCAACTATCTAACGCGAGGTTTAATCGGTATTCTCAATCTTTCATCTACTCAACCGCTCAAATATGGAACAATCTTCCTCAACCCATCTTTCCCCCCTGTCTATGACCTCCAATCTTTCAAACGCAGAGGGTCCAGGCATCTCGACAACCTAGACCTTGACTCTTCTTCCTCTATTCGGGGGAGGTGGGTTGCGGGCATTCGCCCTTGGCCCTTCCTTCCTGCATAAAAAAATAGGCAGTTCCATAAATACGTAAGTACGGGGGGCGGGGCGTGTACAGACGAAGAGTCTGCATTTGGAGTGATTCTGTAGAATATAAGCATAATTAAAATTTATTATTCTGGATTAAAATACCAGGGTAGGTAAATATACACCTAAGTTCATAAACAGCACGCGTTTAAAGTTAAATGTGAGCATCCCACCTTCCATGCATTCATCTTTATTATATATATATATATATATATATATATATATATATACAACCAGCCGTATAGCGTCAGAATACACAACATAATATTCAAAGTATGAGTACAGCCTTGGGATAAACTATCCTAAATCATAATATAAACTCGGAAAATTTCTGACGCCTTAAAACCACAGACACGAACGTCTTGGGGTGTTCTTTGAGTTTGTTTGTTTGTTTGTTTGTTTGTGTTTGTTTGTTTGTTTTTAATCTTTTTTAGCCTGCACGAATTTTCTATGAAACAATACCCTGAGAAACTTTTGGGGGAAAAGTTGGCAAACAATTTTATTAACAATATGAATATGTTAAATCTATTTCCGGTGTCTGTGAGGCTCGATTTTTACCTTTATATCAGACTGATCAGTAAGATCACAAAGATCAGACATGAAGTGCGTAACTTATCCTTCAATTGAGGGGTAACGAAATCGTAATAGAAAATAGATATATCGTAATACCTTTTTCTATTTATAATAATACAGAGGAAGTACAGAAAATGAATCCTCAAAAATCCCCCCCGCCCCTCTCCCAAAAAAATTATATAACAAATCGTGTATACAAAGTCTATGCGATACAAGTTTCAAGCAACAGTTATCAGAAGACAAGTTGCAATGTTTAATATACCTATGATGCGTTTCGAAAGCATAACTACAACAAAAGCTATGCAAGCGTTTTTTATTGATCCAAAATGCAAAATAAAGTCTTATTTTAAATTTAACCCATTAGTGGCCATTGGTAGAATTTCCTACCGCCAAAATTGTTTGTTATTATTGCATCACTTTTTCTCGTATTCACGTGATCTTCGGTATGAGTCATTGATATGACGCAATCTTTTAGATTCTCAAATCGATCCACTTTGAATGAAGAGAATATTTCCTTCTAAAAAGAAATATTCTATTCATTTTATTTCCTTTTAAAAGCAAATATTCTATTCGTTGAAAATGGATCGATTTGAGAATCTAAAAGATTGCGTCATATCAATGACTCGTACCGAAGATCACGTGAATACGAGAAAAAGTGATGCAATTATGACAAACAATTTTGGCGGTAGGAAATTCTACCAATGGCCACTAATGGGTTAAAAATTTGGGCGTGTACACGTACAAATCGAGAGTGGCAGACACCACAAATGTAATGATGCAATGATGGGGTTGTTTAACCTCTTTCGCAATACCCTAAGCTCGTAGGACGGAGGGGACCTACAGCTTTATACGTGGGATCCGAACCACGGATCGCTATAGAGTCTAGACGTAGAGAACGGTCTCCCATCCATTTCCTATTCGACCCAATGTCGCTTAACTTCGCCTGATCAAGGGGAAGTGGTGTTACAACAATGACCACGATGTTGCCCCAGACACCACAAATGGATTCAACATACTATTATTGCGTTAATAAAAGTGTTTGCCAGCTTCTCCCGCCCCCCCCAAAAAAAGCCTCCAGGAAAGGAACTGCGCTTACGATACATCAGAAATTTTAAAATATTTCGGAATATAAACTACAAAATACATTTTGGATTTTGGAAAATGAAATAATTTTCATTTTTCTATTTTAAAAATGTAATTACATTTTGTATATTTCTACTTCCGTTCAGGAAATATGGCCTGAAAATACTTCTATTTACCATTTCCATGTAGTCAGATTTTTCAATTAACTGACGAGAGAGAGAGAGAGAGAGAGAGAGAGAGAATTGTCCAAATATATAATACATTGTCCTTGTCCAAACTGTTACAAAGGTACCTTTATGAGAATAATTGATTTATATACATATATTATTTATATATATATATATAATATATATATATATATATAATATATATCCTTTGCGACACTATCAATGATAGATTTATGCTCTAACATCAATTAAACAAACATTTAATGGACTAAACAAACAGAGAAAAAAAAATTGGAACAATTTCAAATAAATAAAAAAAGATATTGTTTATCATTGGCAAATAAATTGAAAACGTAACTGTTAAAATAAGCTTAACCCGCTTTTCTCCACTGCATTATTCCTTTGAGTGATTCCACAGACGGATTGATTGAGGAGTGCCATAGACCCATTTTAAACCAGAGACGAGTATTTTGGAGACTGTATTGGTGTATTATATATATACTTAACGGAGTGTCGAAAATGTACCAACTGTTTATGTACGCGTAATGGATAAATATATTGGTTATTAGTGTTAATTTAAAAATAAGTTTAGTGGTTATTAGATAATAGAAATTTTGCAAAAACCAATCTGCGAGTTACCAATTATAAATGAAGGAATTATTTCTATATTTCGATAAACAGTGAATTGAAAAGTGACAAGAACAGTTTGATAACCCAATAAATATAGAAATATATATTTATATAATAATATTGTATATAGTTTTATAGTCCAAGTAGAAATTATATACATCTCAGCAGTGATCTGAAAAGGTAATTCTAACATATATATATATATATAATATATATATATATATATATATATATATATTATATATATATATATATACAGGGTGTCCCAGGAGGAAATGTCAAGAATGCACCATTTCACTCTTTGGGTATTTCTAAGTAGAAAGTATTATATCGATATGGGTCTGATTCCCAACCGTTACCGAGATACAGGCCTCTACATTTGGGTAATTAAAACATAATAAAAAGGCGATCTTAGATACTATTTAATGACACTTGTGGTTTACAAAACGTACAAACATACAATACACTATTGCACTTATTGCAGAATGGTTTCAAAGTGACCCCCTCCTTCTTCAATGCACGCGGCGAGCCTCCGATCCATCGAGTCTTGCCAAGGAAAACGCGGAAGTTCATTTCTGAGGTTTATGAACGCATCCTGTATACGTGCAACCAACTGCTCCCTAGTTTCGGGCTTACCCCGCTGATAAACGTTACTCTTCAAGAACACCAGACAAAAAAAATAATGTAAATAAATAATGTGAGGATCTGCACAGTTGCCAATGTATCATTAAATGTCATTGAATATTATCTAAGATCGTCTTTTTATTATGTTTTAGTTACCCAAATGTAGAGGCCTGTATCTCGGTAACGGTTGGGAATCAGGCACATGTCGATATAATACTTTCTACTTAGAAATACCCAGAGTCAAATGGTGCATTCTTGACATTTCCTCCTGGGACACCCTGTATATATATATATATATATATTATTTCACGAAAGTACAAGTGAATAATATTTATGAAAATAACCACGAAGGAAAAAGGAAACACAGAATGGTGCTCAAACGCTTTCGATAAATAAGTTCGAGACTATATATAGGTCACAAAAAAAAATAGAAAATAAAAATTGTAGGAGCATACAAATGTATAAGGAAAAGCTACCAGAGTTTTAGCACTTTGCCCCTCTTGTCTAAATCCGTTCTGAACGAATTCAAAACAACAGGATCAAGCGAAAAAAGGCCCTGGCTAATGTTGAAGTTATTTGTAAGTTGAATAATGGCAAACTCAAGAATATTTATATTAACAATGTTCCTTGAATGAAACAAAATTGAAGCTTTATTCCAATCAATACAGTGAGATAACTGACAAATGGACAAAAAGGGCACTGGACGACTGTCCCGTTCTAACGGAATATTGAAACTGTTTTACGCGTGTGTGCAAATTCTTTCCCGTCTGTCCAATGTAAAAGGAATCACACTGTTTACAACCAATTTTATAGATAATACCTGAATTATTGGTAGGGTTATTTTTTACTATGATATTTTTCACAATATTGTCATATGAAAATACTACATTAATATTCAAAAGTTTAAGTACATTAGCAATGCCTAAAAAGCCAGGGAAAAATGGAATTACATAAGTATGACCTGCATAATCATATAAGTATGACCTGCCACTCCCTGCACACATCGTTTTGGAACTCATTAAACTTTGCATCAAAGACTGTAAATTCACTTTCAATAGCGAATATTATCAACAGGTTTTTCGGGATGGCCATGGGTAATTCCTTGTCGCCCCCTCCTCTCCAGTATTTATACGGAGTTTTTCAAAATTACTTACATTCCGAGAATCCTGGGGGTTGGCATCCCATGGTTGCGGTACGTCCACGATATTTTGTGTATCTGGCCCATGAAGCGTGACCTGGATGACTTCCTCCTTCAGTTAAATAATTAAGTCCCCTCCATTAAGTTTACTTTAGAAGTGGAACAAAACAACTCAATCTCGTCTTTGGATGTGCGTGTACATAGGGAAAGCCCAGGTTTTAAGTTTAGTATTTCTCGGAATAAAACAAAAAATTTGTCCTACGTGCACTTTCACTCCGGACATGACACCCCCATCAAGAAAGCCATCTTTTCTTCAGTTTCTCTGCGCTTTTAGGATCGCCAGTCCGGAATACATGGATGCCGAATTTAAAAAAATCAACAGTATTGGAAGTGATTTGTGTTACCCACCTGCTTTTTTGGAATCTTGTCTTAACAAGGCAAAACGAACTTTCTATCGAGTTATGATAATAAAAACACTAATAAACAGAATTTATTTCCACAACAGTTTCGATGCCCACTGGCATCCTCTTAAGGTGAATAATAACTCTCGCACTTTGTTGAAGAATATTTTAGTACTTCCATTTTTCCCAGACTTTTTAGGCATTGCTGATGTACTTAAACTTTTGAATATTAATGTAGTATTTTCATATGACAATATTGTGAAAAATATCATAGTAAAAAATAGCCCTACCAATAATTCAGACATTATCTATAAAATTGGTTGTAAACAATGTGATTCCTTTTACACTGGGCAGACGGGAAAGGATTTGCACACGTGTAAAACAGCATCAATATTCCGTTAGAACGGGACAGTCGTTCAGTGCCCTTTTCATCCATTTGTCAGAGTTATCCCACTGTATTGATTGGAATAATGCTTCAATTTTGTTTCACTCTAGCAACATTGTTAATAAAAATATTCTTGAGTCTGCCATTATTCAACTTACAAATAATTTTAACATTAGCCAGGACCTTTTTTCGCTTGATCCTGTTTTGAATTCGTTCAGAACGGATTTAGACAAGAGGGCCAAAGTGCTAAAACTCTGGTAGCTTTTCCTTATAAATTTGTATGCTCCTCCTGCAATTTTTATGTTTCTATTTTTTTTTTGGATGACCTGTATGTAGTCTCGACCTTGTTATTTATTTCAGTGTTCCTGAGGATGTCATTAGACAAACGCGCTTGAGCACTATTCTGTTTTTTTTCCTTCATGATTATTTTCATCATATATATATATATATATATATATATACACACACACACACACCAGCTTTGTTATGTTACGTTATTAACTAAATATTTTGATTTGGAACGAAGTCTATTAAAAAAGTTATCAATGTTATTTGACAGTAGAGACTTTGTCCTGTTACCTCGCATTACAAAATGTAATTACCTTTTAACCTTGAATGTAACAAGTCCATGGACGGTAATGACTAATGAGTATGATGTAAAATGGGGGTCACGTGTAGTTATGCCAAGTTCAGTTGTGTTGGATATATTGAACAGAATAGTGTCCCGTTAGGTTACAATGAGTCGAGTTAAATTTAGCTGGATTGGTTGGATTATAATTTGGTATCTAATAAAATTTAGTTAGAAAACTTACACTAGTTAGCGGTAACCTTATTTCCAGTTACAGAGAAATAAGCTCAAGGTATGGATGGAGAAAAGGTTTGAAATTGTAGATTCTGAGTTCTTGGTCCGTTTGTGGAGAACGAATCTGGGATATCATTATGCTTGTGATTAAAACGGTACGTCTGTATTACCTCGGAAAGGAAACAAATTTGCGTGCATCTTGCTCCTGATGAATCATGCACCCGGACCTAAAGAACCAGGAGTGTCTGCGACATAACCGACACAAGCAAGGAATGATGATGAATTTGGTCGCTCATTGGATTAAGACACAGTATTGTTGATCCTATTGGTTTGTGAACCCGGACTGAGCACCGTTAGTACATGACCTTCTATATATTTGGCATGATGCTGCGAGCTGCTCGTACCCTGAATGGTGTATGGGCGTAACGTTGCTTTGTAAAAAAAATGAAGCTCCTACCTATGACAATTTATTAACATACCTGTCAAAACTTGATATATATATATTTTTTTTTGTTTCAAAGTATGACCGCTCATGGCCACCAAAGAAAGGTGGATAGCAGAGCGAACCCGGACGAAGACTATGAACAGCGAACGGAAGTGAACAATAGACGGGAGGAGGAGGAGGGGGGGGAATTATCAGAGTCACAACCGTAAGAAGACGGGAGCGAAGGAGGAAGGAGAACAACCCGTTACCGAAAAGTAGGACCTTCCATAGAATAGCGTCAAGCCTATCACAAGGCCACGCTCTCCAAAAAGGGAAAACTCTGCGCGCAGCGCAGAGTAAAGCGGACACTCCACCAGCAGTGGGCAATTGTGAGTACGATGTTACAATCGGGACATCGGGCACCCGATCCCCGGCCATCAATAGCCATGGTCAGTGGGTGTGGCCAATACGGAGGCGGGCCAAGCCACCTCCTTATGGCGCGACCGATGGAAGGAAGAGGCCCAACATCCCAATTTGGGTTTAATCTTGCAGAGTTTGTTATTTGCAGCGCCATCCCAGCGACTCTGCCACCGGGAGCGCAAAAACCTACGGAAGCCAGGGATATAATCGGAAAGGGGAGGGACACGGGTGAAACCTGTAGTCGGCACGCGGAACGGGCAGCTCGATCGGCAGCCTCATTTCCAGCCCGTTAACTGTGCAGGAACCCAGCAAAAATACCACCTCCTTGCCACCAGAAGTGACAAGGATATGGCACAGTAGCTGGATTCGTCGGACCAGTGGTGGACAGGGTCAAAACACTCCAGGCCATCCAGGGCACTGCGGGAATCCGAATAGATGACAAACGACCCATCCGGACGCTCCCGCACCACCTCCAGAGCGCTCAGATGGCATAGAGCTCCGCCGTGAAACGGAAGCCTCATCAGGGAGACGGGTACATCGGGGAGCAAAGGCAAACGACTGGGGAACAGCCGCGGCCCCAACGCCCCCCGACGACCTCGAGCCATCTGTGAAGACCGCAACACATGCAGAGTGACACGCTGCATGCTGAAGGAACAGAGACCGAAGTAAGGCAGAGTCAGAATCGGCCCTGCGAACGGCCCTCCATACGGATGGAGGAGGAGTGCCTATACCATCGAGGAGGGAGGTCACCGTGTCGGTGAAATACCAACCCCCATCCCGGCAGAACGCCCTCTCAACCACCTGGAACAGAGGAGAGGTGGGAAGACGGAGGATCCGGAGATAGTGCTTAGCAATGAGGAACGACCTCCGATCCTCCAAGGGAGGGATGTCGCACTCACCTGCAGACTATCAACCGGAGAGGAGCGGAAGGCGCCAGATGACATGCGAAGTCCTCTAGAGAGGACCGGATCCAGTATCCGAAGGGCCGTGCGGGAGGCGGAGCCATACACCACACTCCCATAGTCTAATTTGGACTGTACCAGGACACGTACAAACGGAGGAGCGTCCGCCTATCCGCGCCCCATGTAGTATGCGACAGATGTCCCAGCAAATCCAGGGTACGTCTCGCGGACTCGCGCAGCCGGCGAAGGTGGGGAACCCAGCTCAAACGGCTGTCGAAAACCATACCCAAGAAGAGTACTGATGGAACGAGGGCCAGAGGCTGATCCCCGAGTGTAAGGTGAAAGGCCGGGATGGCGCCGGATCCCCGTCTCCTCGACGGAAGGAAGGCCACACACGAAGTCTTCAGGGAAGACAGCGTAAGGCCCACCGACGACGCCCAGCGTTCAACCCGATTGACCGCGAGTTGGACTTGCCTCTCCACGAGGGGGGGACTCGTCCCCGCGGCATAGACAGCCAGATCATCTGCGTAGATGGAACAGCGCACCGAGGGCGGAAGAGCTCCCGGTAGCGCAGACATAACCAGATTGAAGCAGGTGACGCTTAAAACACACCCCTGGGGCACCCCCTCCTCCTGAACATACAGGTCAGATAGGGCCGCCCCATTACGGACGCGGAAAGTGCGACGGCAGAGGAAGCTGCGAAGAAACGTGGGCAAAAAGCCCACAAAACCAAGAGACTTCAAACGGTCCATGACAACTCCCCGACGGGTCGTGTCATAGGCCTTTTGGACGTCGAAAAAGACGGCCAGAACAAGATTCCGGCGGGAAAATGCCTCCCGTACATCATGGCCAAGGAGGAGAAGGGGGTCCAAAGTACCCCGAAATCGACGAAAGCCATACTGGGACAGGGTATAACCCAAGCGATTCCAGTGTAAAGGAAAGTCGGACGGCCACCATCTTTTCAAGGAGCTTGCATAAGCAGCTCGTCAAAGCAATAGGCCGATAGCTCGCCACCTCCTCCGCCGGATCCTTCCCCGGCTTAGGTATCGGGACCACAATCGCCTCCCTCCAACAGGAAGGGAACGACCCCTCAACCCACACCCGGTTGAAAAGATCCAGCAAGAAGTGCAGGGCCATCGGATGCAGATTCCAAAGAAAGTCATACGGAATGTCATCAGGGCCAGGGGCGGAAGAACGACGGGTTGCCAAGGCAGCCCGAAGTTCCCGCATCGTAAAGAGATGGTTATAGGGCTCGTTCCCAGGGGGCGGGAACGTGACCTCCGATAAAGGGCGATCCGCAGCTGAAGGCGAACGGGAAACCGCAGCAAAAGCACCGGCCAGCCGATCAGCCACAGCAGCAGGATCCGAAAGGAAGCCGTCCCCGTCCCGAAGGACAGGGCGACTAGCAGGGACTGGCTTCCCCTCGATACTACGTACCTTCCGCCACACAGCAGCAGAAGGGGTAGATGAGGAGATGCCGGACACAAAAGCACGCCAAGAGGCCCGACGGGCCAACTTGAGAGTCCGGCGGGCGAAAGCCTTCGCCCGCCGCATCTCAATCAAGTGGTCCGCGCGCCGGGTGCGGTGGAAGCGGCGCGTTGCCATCTTCCTCTCGCACACCACCTGGTGACATGCTGGAGTCCACCACGGGACGCTACGAGTCCGCGGGTTACCGGAAGATCGAGGAATACAGTCCTCCGCGACGCCCATCACCACCCGCTCGAAGAACTCCAAGCTCTCATCCACAGAGCCAAAGCTCAATACCGAACGGACAATGACGGAACGAGCTCTGAAAGATGGCCAGTCAGCCCGCGCAAGGCACCACCTCGGTCGAGACGAGACGCCCGGCTGCGGTCCGACCGGCTCAAGACAGACTGGGTAATGATCACTGCCATAAGAGTCCCCCAACACCTTCCACAAAAATCGAGTAAGGCATCGAGGGACACCAAGGAGAGATCAATACAGGTAAATGAACCCGTGGGTTCGTGGAATTAAGTAGGTTCACCGGAATTGAGGCACGCAAAGGAAAGTTCCTCCATTAAAGAGAGTAACATACCAGCAACATTAGTCAACCGAACATCTCCCCAAGCCGGGTCGCGACTGTTAAAGTCCCCGAGGAGGAGAAACGGTCGAGGCAGTTGCAACACCAACTCGCGAACCGCGTCGCGAGAAGGAGGGTCATGAGGAGGAATATAAATCGAGCAGGCAGTGTACTGGCGATCTAAAAAGAGCCGCACAGCCACAGCCTGCAAGGAAGTGCGAAGAGGCACACCTCGCGATGGTAACGAATGATGCACGTAAATCGCCGCACCCCGCCGGCGTGTGCGCTCATCCGGGGTGCAAGGGAAACCAACATAGCCAGAGAGACGAGGGAGTCCCCGCGCAGCCAGGATAGTCTCCTGGAGACAAACACAGGAAGGCCGCTCGCTCTCCAGCAGGGAGGCAAGGTTCTCCCAGTTAGCTAAAAGCCCCCTACAGTTCCAATGCAAAATGGAACTGTAAGGGGAAGCGGCATTATAAGAGGCAGAGAAAACAGCGAAATAGCCACGGACCAAGCTAAGCAGCAAACTCAACGGTCCGTAACCAGGGACGGAATCGGCTTCCCCGAATCACCCAGAACTGTGGGGGTAGGGGCCACCGACTCCGCATCTGCTTCACCCGTAGTAGAACGAGAAGTGGAGTAGAACAGGGAGGTCAGAGGGGGGGCTCTCCCGGCGGGGGGAGAGACGACGAGACGGGCCCAGCCGAAACCCCCAGCTCCCCACCAGAGGGGGACTGGGGGGAACCAGTTGTTCGAGGGCTCGTCAAACCAGACAAGCACTGACGGGGGGGGGGAAAGGTCAACCACAGGTGGGGGAGAGACCCGACCACTCTCAGCAGGAGCCGAAGGGAGAGAGACTCCATGAAGGAGGGCCAGGCTCCTCTCGACCGGGTCTATCATGGGAACAGAGTCAGTAATCGAGGGTGTCATGGGGCGGTGTACCTCGACCGACACCCGGACACTGGTCGGGGCACCGGGAGGTGACGCCTCACCAGCCCTCCGTATAGAGAGGGGAGTCCCGAGCGGATCAGGGGCAGCGCGCCGCTTCCCCTCCGGTGAAGAAGGGGAAGCAGGGCGAGCAGCAGTCAGGATCGGGTCGGAAGGACTCCGACTCCGACCACGGCGACGCTTCCTCCTCCCCTTCGGGGCAGCACCCTCCCCACCCGAGAGACGAGTATGCAAGGATCCAGACCCCAAGGCCGGAGAGGGAGAAGGGGCACTTGTAGGCAGGGAATCAGATGGGATGTCTGAAAGTGAGGCAGAGGAACAAGAAGGACCCGCGGCGCCAGGAGGACCACCAACACCCGGAACTTCCAGGGGGGCACCACTCCGGTAGACGCCGGGGTAGCACGGGAGGGGCCCGAGGACCCGCCAGGGCCAAGAGCCGCAGCGTAGGACAACCCCCGCCGCGGCTCCCGGTCACGGACCCTATCGCGCGCCTCCGCGCACTAAGGAATTCGGTAGTCCTTAAGGACCGCACCTCGAATTCAAACTTGAAAACGGGGCAGTCCCGAGAGGAGGAAGGGTGGGCCCCCGAGCAGTTCGAGCACCGCGGGGGCTTCGTGCACGGGGTAGGGTGCGCAGGCCCACCGCAGCGGACACATAGCTTACCCTCACGGCGGCACGCAGAGCTAACATGGCCGAACCGGTTGCAGCCAAAGCAGCGAACCGGGTCAGGCACATATGGTCGCACCGAAAACTCGCACGACCGGCGATCACCCATGCCCAGAACACCTGGGCCGGAGGCACAAGGGAGTCAAAGGTCAGGAGCAGACGAGCGGACGGGGTAAGAGCACCATCCCGGCGCGACGAAAAGCGGAAGACCCTCGTTACCCCCTGGGGGGCAAGATCCTCCTGCAACTCGCCAACCGGGATTGACAGCAGATGGGAAGCGAAAATGGTGCCCTGACAGCTATTCGATTGCGGATGGGGAGTCAGAAACTCTGCAACCCAAGACATCCTGCAACTGTAGAAGGGACCCAGTCACCCCCGAAGAACGGGACTTCAAAAGAAGAGACCAATCCATCAGAGGGCGGATATCATAACGACAGGGAACCCCTATCGTCTTAAGGCGCTGAAACACCCGTTCCGAGTTTCCCGGAAGGGAGCCAGCGGAAGGGCGGAGAACAAGGAACCTGTCCACCGGACAGAAATTGACAGCGGAGACAGGTCCATGTGTAACGGTAACCGAGAGTGGGCGAGAGAACAAGGGCCGCGAAGACCCCGCCCTACGGCCACCACGAGTCCGGCCACGAGAGCCAGACGCCGCAGAGGACGAGAGGGGGCCATACGGCTGGAAGGTCAATCCAGCCGAGGCAGAGGCCGCTGAACGAACAGAAGTAGTAGCCTTATCCAAATCCAAGGGCGGGCCAGAGTCGTCAACAGGAGGGGAGTGAAGTTTAGAAATAGAACCCATAAACAATAGCTTTACAAAAAAGGCAGCCTCGGACCCAAGGCGATGCACCATCCGCCACTGCATCCTTCAAGGCGCAGGCCCAACGTCCCGGGTAGCCCGCCCCCCAACCTAACTGTCGTTTTAAAAACAGCAGATTGGCACTACGGAGATTTGTCCGTTAAGGGCCAAGCAAAGACCCAATCCAGACGCAGCAGCGGTCCGGGCGCCCGTACCATCCCCGGAGCACAGCTCAGCCACGGAGCGATGCCCCCCGGCGGGTGCACCCGATGACCCCAAGACTGCAAATACAAACAGAGGGGGGGGGATACTACAATTGACAGAGGCACAGGACCGAGTCAAGACAAAAGAAATTCCGGGAGAGACGGAAAAAAAGGGGGAGCAAAAAGAAAAGAAAGGGGGGAGGAAGAAAAGGAAGGGAAAAAAAAAAAAAAAAAAAAAAACGCAACTAGGTAACTCTTCGCCCACACCCCGCGAGGAGTTGAGGAAACCTCAACAACCCACGAGGTGTACGAGCCCCCTCGGCCCGGCAAGCCGGAGTACCTAATCGAGGGTGTGTGTGTATATATATATATATATATATATATATATATATATATATATATATACACATACATATATATATACACACACACACACATATATATATATATACACACACATACATATATATATATTATACACATACACATATATATATATATACACATAGACATATATATACACACATATACATATATATATATATATATATATATATTAACGATTAACTTTTTTACTCGATATCACCCCCAAATCAACCGCCAAAGTATGGTAGACCCGTTGTGAAACACCCTGTATAATATATATATATATATATATATATAATATGTATGAGTAAAAAAGTTAATACAACATCGGTGTTATTTCTAACCGTTGCGGAGCTACGGACGTTTTAAGGTGCACGGAAAAAAATAAACAAGAGGATTAATCTGATGCATTTATTGCTACATTTTATGAGATACACCTTATAAATGTTCAAAATGTCCGCCTCGGTTTTCAATGCACAACCTTGCTCGTTCCAAACAAGAGTCCACTGCCCATTGAATCATTTCAGGGTGTTCTCGTATGTAAGCAGCGGCATCCATAATCCGACGCAAGAGTTCCTCTCTCGTTTGCACTTTGGTCTTGTAAACCATCTCTTTCATAAAACCCCATAAAAAGAAATCTAACGAAGTTAGGCCCAGAGATCTCGGGGGCCACGACATTGGACCAGCACGACCAAAATGTGGTGGCGCGCCCCATCGTGCTGAAAGAACATCCTACGCCGCCTTGTCTCCAAGGGCACGTCCTCCATCAAAAGCAGCAATTCATTCGTCAGGAAGTTCAGGTAAATATCAGCAGTTAATCGTTGTTCCAAAACGAACGGTCCAATCAGGTGATTTCCAATTACACCGCACCAAACATTCACCAAGAATCGATGTCGAAAGTTTCCTTCAACGATACCGTGGGGATTATCGGCGGACCACAAGCGGGAATTTTGTCTATTGTTAATTCCATCCCGAATGAATTGTGCTTCATCACTAAACAGTATGCGATTAAGAATTTGGCGATGCATAACCATCCACTGGCAAAAATGAACACGGTTATCGTAATCTTCCGGTTGAAGAGCTTGCACACGTTGCAAATGATAGGGATACAAACCCACATCATGTATGGTTCGCCATACACGCGATGCAGATTCACCAATTAGTCTCGAAATTCTTCGAATACTGGTAGTTGGGCTACGTTGTACTAGGTCCAGTATGCGCTCTTCCACAGTAAGCGGGCCGTCGTGCGACATGCTCTTGGTTAAGTGGAACAATTCTCTCTGTTTCCCTTAATCTCTGGTGTGTGTCACTAAACACTTGCCTGTTCAGTATTCGGCGGTTCGGAAAACGTCTTCGATATTCCTCAACTGTCGCTCTGCAGTTACCATCACAGAATCCATAAATGAAATTGATATCAGCGCATTCAGCGGGTGTGAACTGTTGACTCATTTTGATTGTTCCCCTCAGCGCCATACAGTGTCTCGTACCACAGATCAGAACCAACTGAAAGAAAAAAACTGAGGATTAGTAGTGGTAACTTCGTTAACCGAAACTACCACCAGTGCTGCCATCTATCGAATTATACAGAAGTAGGGATTTGTTGTTTGCACATCTTGAAACATCCGTAGCTCCGAAACGGTTGGAAATAGCACCTATGTTGTATTAACGTTTTTACTCGATATCACCCCCCCCCCCCACAAAGTATGGCAGACCGGTTGTGAAACACCCTGTACACACACACACACACATATATATATATATAATATATATATATATATAATATATATATATATATATCAGGATATACAAAAAAAATGACAATCAAATGGATTCCAATGAGGAAGATTGTGCTTATCACAATTAATAAAATATTATATAATATCACTGCCGTACTAAAAAACAATGGCAATTATGACGTAATATACAGAGATTTTGACAAGGCATTCGACAACTGTTCATGGATCAACAACACGTAAAGTAAAACACACGAGAATAACACCCAAATTAAGAAAATGAATATTCCTCAAATAGCGTCAGCAAGTTGTGACAGTCCAAGGAACATAATCATCAGGAATTGGGGTTACGTAGCTCAGCAAAGAACATTATTAGCCCCACTGCTATTCATAATCATGCTAACCAATGTAGACAATGATGTAACGAATAATAGTACAGTAACACGCTTTGGTGGTGATACACAAATTAGTAGAAAAATTAAACACCGGTGAGAGAATGTTTACAAACGGACATAAACGAAATATACTGTACATATAGCTAGAAAACAACTATGTGAAATTTAACACCGAAAATTTTGAACTATTAAGTTTAAAGAATTAAGAAATAAAATCTGTAGATTACTATGCACTTAATGGACAAGAAAATTAAAAAAAAAAAAAAAAGCAAAAGATTTGAGTTTAATGACCGTCGATGCAAAATTTGAGACAAAATAAGATGGCAATAAACAAAAAAAAAGAATTATGGAATATACTTAAAACTTTTAAAAGGAGGAACAAGAATGTAATGATTTCCTTGCTGAAATCACTGATCATACCCAAGTTGGAGTATTGCCCGGTCTTAATGGTCAGCCAGTCAGAAGAAATTCAGTCACAAATCACAGCGACAATCAATGGATTCGAAGAACTAAATTAGTGGAAAACATTCTGTACAGTGTGTGTGTGTGTGTGTGTGTGTGTGTGTGTGTGTACACACACAACGTATGTCCTAATTCTTAAAGAGATTCTCCAGAACAGCGCGAAGTCCGGAACATGTAGACCTATATAAGCACATACACGAATTCCTGGCATCAGTATGAAGAAATAACAATTATAGTGACAACAACATATGCAAGACATTTAGGTATTAGTGCTAGTGTCAGTATGAGAATTGTAATCTCATTTTGAATTTTAGTCATCGATGAGTAATCATATTCCATGGCTACACAATTAATTATATGATTCGCACTGAAGTGTTGTGGACTAATAAAATAGCGAACAGTTATGGATGGGTATATGTGGGTACGCGCATTTTTTTTTTTTTAATATGAACTAACTTTCTTTTTTCCTTTCTCCATATTTTACTTTCTTGCTTCGCTATTCGGTCAGTTTAAATTAGGTAAGGTAAGATTTGGTTAGGTTAGGTTACAATATGCCCGGTTAGGTTATATAATAGGTCTGATGACGTTAGTCATTTTCATTGAAAATCTGAAATGTCCATATTGTATATGCACAGAGGCGTACCTTTGGCATTTTTCCGGCCCTAAGCAGTGATTAAAGTATCTTTGTAGTTATGCCATTTGATATCGCTAGTTTGCTATTAGAGGCTGCTGTTCTTTTTTATTTTAAAACTTATCCGTGAATCCATTTAATTTGTTAGGGCTTATAACTTATTTTTTATATATTTTTATTTTCTTTGTTCTACTTGTGTTGAAATACGACAAAATTTGCTGCCCTAGGCAGGTACTTACTCTGCTCATACCTAAATCCGCCTATATATATATATTATATATATATATATACAGGGTGGGCGGAAAGTAGCTCCCTATTTTGGATTGGTAAAAAAATACGTATATTATTCATTTATTTCAGAAAAAATAATATGAAAAGGTAGGCATACATGGTAGGTTTTCTCTAAAATTCAATGTGGGCTCCAACTCTTTCCACCAGCTTCTGGAACCGCCCAGGAATGGCGTCCACTGACTTTAGCAGGAACTCCGGCGGGATGGAGGACATGACTTCCCGAATTCGGTCCTCCAGTTCTTCCAATGTCCTCGGTTTGGTGCGGTAGACTTCTTCCTTTACCCACCCCCAAAGAAAGAAGTCGCACGGTTACCGCTGAAAAACGGCAGAATCGGTTCAGTGTAACGGTGTGGTGTGGTATGACCTCAGATCAGGTTGTGGGCCCGTTCCTTCTGCGCAACACCATGAATGCTGAGCGGTACCTTGCTATGTTGCGAAACGAGGTCTGGCCGGTTGTCAGCACATGGGAGAACATCGACGATCTGATATTTATGCAAGATGGCGCCCCTCCGCACTTCGCTCTTGTTGTCCGTGAGTGGCTGGATGCCCACTTCCCTGGGCGTTGGATGGGTCGTCGTGGTCCACATCAATGGCCAGCCAGGAGCCCCGACTTGACACCGTGCGACTTCTTTCTTTGGGGGTGGGTAAAGGAAGAAGTCTACCGCACCAAACCGAGGACATTGGAAGAACTGGAGGACCGAATTCGGGAAGTCATGTCCTCCATCCCGCCGGAGTTCCTGCTAAAGTCAGTGGACGCCATTCCTGGGCGGCTCCAGAAGCTGGTGGAAAGAGTTGGAGCCCACATTGAATTTTAGAGAAAACCTACCATGTATGCCTACCTTTTCATATTATTTCTTCTGAAATAAATGGATAATATACGTATTTTTTTACCAATCCAAAATAGGGAGCTACTTTCCGCCCACCCTGTATATATATATATATATATATATATATATATACACACACACACACAGGAGTATATATAGGTTAGTCACTTTCAATTGAAATATTGAACAAACTTTTCAGTGACATCTCAAACGCATGAACCTAACCTGCTGGAACTCCCCGTTTCTCCTGTCACTTTCCTCCTTAGACGTTTTTTCCGTGTCTCATTTACCCTGGGAGCAGTTCAGTATGCTCTCAAACACACGCTTCTTCCTCTATTCCTCACTAAACATACATCCATCTTACACACTACACATTCTTTTCAAAATTAAAAAAAAAGCAGTTTTTAATATTTTAACAGCCTCAACGACTCTCTCCTTTTCTTTGTATCAGGGAGGGGGGGGGTCATTTTTGCGGACGTTTGCCCTTGGCTCCTTCTTTCTGCATAAAAAAAAAAACTAACAACCTCAGACCGAATTTTGTTAATCTCAACATTTTGAAATTGATTTTGTTCATGTAATCCCTTACTATCTTACTTTTCAGCATAATCATGCTGAAAAGGGGTCGTTGTCACACGTCGTGCCCACCTTATATCATTGCTTCCCGTCAACCAACGAGATTAAGCGACGTTATGTCTATTCAGTAGTTGGATGGGTGACCCTTCTCTGCCGTCAGATAAAGTAGCGACTCGTTCTGATCCCACGTACAGCTGTGGGCCCCCTCCGTCAGATTATTATTATTATTATTATGTAGTAGTATTGTACACATGAACAAATCTTAAATACAGAACCATGAATGACGAACGCAAAGTCGAATTTCATTTAAAAAAGTCGAATTTCATTTGAAAAAGTCGAATTTCATTTGAAAAAGTCGAATTTCATTTGAAAAAGTCGAATTTCATTTGAAAAAGTCGAATTTCATTTGAAAAAGTCGAATTTCATTTAAAAAAAGTCGAATTTAATTTTTAAAAAAGTCGAATTTCATTTAAAAAAGTCGAATTTCATTTGAAAAAGTCGAGTATTCGACTTTATGCAAGTTCATCTTATTTCAATTCAACTGACTTAATTCAGATTTTAAAAGGGAAATTAAGAACCTAACCTAATTTAACCCAACTCGGCATAATACAAATTAAATAAACTGCGGAACTATAAACTAACAAAGACACCAGTAGACTACAGTAGCTTAACAACAACAATGATTGAGGAGGGCCAGAAACTGGCTGGCACAGTGATCAGGCCTAAATTAATGCGGCCTATTGCACTAATTCCTGTATTATTATTATTATGAGCAGCAGCAGCAGCAGCAGCAGCAGACTCCAAACCCCCAACCTTAAAGTCTTCAACTCGAAGGAAAACGGTGTTACCCACTGAGCTATGGACGCTGGACTACTCCATCAGGTTACCCTGAGGAAACGGAGAGAGAGAGAAAAAGATGGCAAAAACAGGTGGCTCGGAATGGAAACGACCTTTTCACACCGTAATTTCAATTATTAAACTATAAATATTCATACCTGAATAAAAGTTGGAGTAAAATACAGGACATGCGAGATTCGCGTAACGTCTCACTCGTTTTAACAAATTCTTAATTATTGCAGTTAGCAGCGCGATGGACTTTTTTTGCCAAGTTTAGTGAAATGTCACGTTGAAAATTTCTGGCCATGTTCAAGACGAGTTCTTAACCAGAATGAACTCGTAAACTTTCATTTTTTCCCGTTAATATTAGCGGGAAATAAGCGGGAATAAAAACTAACTTTGATTGTTATATACGTTATTCATTTTGTAGCGAAATAAGCATGACTTTCGCCCTTTGACCCAAACGAGGTGTTCCATTATTTCATAAAAATTTGCCAGAAAGCCTCGTTTTGGATATGCAAATCAAGAAACGACTTAACATAAACCAATATCGACATCCGATACCATTCTAATTCACATAAATGAAAAACAAGCGTTAACATTAAGTGAAATTTCATTTTAAAGTATAATTAGTTATACAGGGTGGGAGAAAAGTCTTTAAAGATTTTATACATACAAATAATTATAATAATCCTCAAAAACTTTCCTCCCACCCTGTACATTCAAAAAGTCATTAATTATTTTATTTTAAGATATGGTACGCAAAATGCTTATACATTAATCTCTTTTTTGGGGGGGGGGGGGAAAGGGGCAAGAGGGATTACAAAATCTAACTAACTCTGTTCTGCTCTCGAAACTTTCCATTCAAGACGTTCAGAACACATCTGGAGAAGATTATTCAGTATTAGTATTATCAAACTCGAATTTAACTGAGAACGTAATAAAGTTATACGTTGTTAGCAAAGACTCGCAAAGTCTTACGACGAACTGCGAACAAACGATGTCAGACGCAGTAACTTGATATAATCATTTGGAAAGTAGGGAGTCTTGACCTTCTCCAATGACCTTAATAAAAAAAAATAAAACTTTTAGATGTCTCGGAAACTACCGGCAGTACCCTTGTTATATGGTCGGTTAAAAATCATCCTTTGCACTCATCTGTTTTATTCTTTTATTTTAATGTTAAAATTTATATTGCTGAAGATACGCTATTTCACTGCGCGCGCGCACACACACGCACACAGTGTCACTCTCATTCCGTTCATACTGAGTGACGTTTTAACATTTCTGTAACATACATGACAGAAACAAGCATATTTTTTTAAAAATATAAGAAATGGCACTGGGTTTGTAATGAAGGCACGAGAGTGGATAAAATATAATAAAAAAACAAGCAAAACAAAATAAACAAATGAAGATCATGCAAATAACTAATTAATAAGCTTAGTCAGGCTTTACAAAACTGGACCCATGAATTGTGCTTCAGAAAGATTATATGCTTAGTGACTGCAATCAATTTTTATATGGCACTGTGCCAGGCACTCAGACATGTTAGACTATTAAGGACCTTGAACAAAAGATAATATACAGCAGTTACTCGCTTCATATATATATATATATATATATATATATATATATATATATATTATATTATATATATATATATATATATATATATATATATATAATATTACACGACTACATTCCCCACTGGGGTTCCAACCCAAGACTTTTTCCGGAACTGCGGGCGTTGACCACATATTTTTTTTTAGGGATACCCTGCGTTTGAAAGATTGGAGGGGGAAAGATGGACTGAGAAAGGTTGTTCCAGAGTTCAGCGGTTGATTAGATGAAAGACAGAATACCCATTAACCCTTGCGTTAGAGAATTGAACTGAAAAGGAATGAGAATGTGTAGAAAGTCGGGTAGTGTGTGCCCTCCTTAAAGGAGGAGGAGGCATGCAGTTAGAGTGTTCAGAAGAGCAGTGTCCGTTATAATAGCGACAGTAAAGAGAGAGTGAAGGCAACATTGCGGCGAAGGAGGGAGGGAGGGATTGAAGACATTCAGTAAGAGACGGGGAATTGAATTGATGAAACGTAAAGCCTTTGATTCCACACGGTCAAGTAGAACTGTGTGGATTGCGCCACCCCGCATATGAGAAGCGTACTCCATACAAGGAGTGGACAAGACCCCAGTACAGAGACAGCAACTGACTTCAATTGAGTCGGGGTGAAGAAATTGCGGAGCCGGTACAGCACACCTAACCTCTTAGAAGCTGTTTTAGAAAGAGAATATATTTGATCTTTCCAGGAAAGATCACGAGAAAAGGAAACACCAAGAATGTTAAAAGAAGAGGAAGGATTGAGTTGCGTGTTGCTGAAGGTAAGAGGATAGTCGTGTGGAAGATTGTGACGAGTAGACAGATGGAGGAACTGTTTTTTTGAGGCATTGAAAGCCACAGTTTTCTCTGTCCCAATCAGATGTAGTAAGGGGGTTCCAAAAAACCTTAGCCCCCCATTTGCAGCTTACATGTTTACTTATATCGAAATAGTTTTTAGTGATTATAAAAATATATAAAATTATTTATTGCAGGTATTAAAATTACTCTAGCTGATAAAGTGATAATATAATGGCTTCTCAATTAATTGGTGATTCGGAGAGGCAACGTGTGATAGATCGCGTACGAGCAATAACATTTCGGGAAGCTCGTGATGCTGGAGCCACCTTTATAACACGTTCATGGGTTGCCAAAAAGTTGCGAAGAAGTGAGGACTTCGTCAAAAGAAATTGGAATAAAACTTTGGATGAATGTGAAATGGATACAACCAAATCTGGGCGCCCAAATTTGCCACTCTCTCAGGAAACAAAGGACATCATTGAAAGCGGTACGCGTAAGCGGAAAAACGGCTGTGCTAAACTTTCTAAAGAGATCGAAGTGTTGAGAGGAAAGATCGTTAGTGGTGAGATCATTCGACTGTACCGAGTGTACCGTCATAGGCAAGGTTTAAAGCCTTGGCATGAACTTCCAAAGCCAAGAAAAACTCAACTTAACAACGATGACAGAATGTGGTTTGCCCATTATCTTGAAGATTGGGATGTAGATGATTTCATGCATTTAGCTGTCTCCGATGATTTTTTTGTTTACGTAACACGTCGGCCTAACTACCAAAATGATCGAGTGTGGGCCACACCACCAGATGAAATCGATGACAATGAACATTATGGCGAATTATTAAAAAGTCCAGACTGTGTTGGTGTGTTTGTTTTGTTCACTGCAAAGAAGCTCATGTGGGTGCTGAAGCCAAATGGTCAGAGTTGGGATGGACAGTATTTTCGTGATATTATTCTATCCCAGCATGTCATTCCTTTTCTAAGAAACCCAAACAATGTTATGGATGTCAATCAGGTCACACTTCTGCACGATAAAGTCCCCTGCTTTAAGGCATTAGCCACTCAACAGTTGTTGCGGAACCATGAGATCGATTTCTTTGGAAATGAAGAATGGCCAGGAAATTCTCCTGACCTGAACGTCTGTGAACACATTGGATCAGTTATAAAGGACAAGGTTGAATGTCTCTTGTTTCAAGAACCTGCAGCAAATCGATTTTCGAAGGATACAATGACGCAACACATTGAAACTGTTTTAGCAAATTTTCGTAACGATCAAGATCTATTCATGTCACTTTTGGCAAGCTACCCAAAGCGAATTCAGGCTGTCTTGGAAGCCAATGGCGGGAACACCAAGTTTTAATTGTTTCTCATTAAATGCAGGATTAAATTCTCTTTTGTAAGGTATGTTTAGTTTTACTGTACCTCTAATGGTTTAGGCCATGGGCGGGGGGCTAAGGTTTATTGGAGCCCCGTAGAAAGATAAGAAGTTCGGTGAACCACAGCCGTCTCACGCGAATCATGGAATGACTGTTGAGAAGGACGCTTTGTGAAGCAGATGGAGAAGTGAAGGGTGGAATCATAAGCATAAAAGTGGATAGCACAGGAAGTGCGACTTAAAAGATCATTAATAATTAATAAAAAAAAAGAAAGATGGTAGTTAGTGATGGTAGATTTTTACTAAGAAAGTCCTTGGTTATACAACAACGAAAATACATGGTTAACTATTTGACAACCAGTCTAGACGGTTAAGCAAACTAAGCGATGATCGAACTAACCATTTCGGTTCAAGAATAGAGAGTTTCACATCCCTTCAGAATTTTTAAAGTTTGCCTGATGAAGTAACTTATTTACTGGTTTTGAGGAACGATGTTTCGATGACGTTATGTACTCCATACCATTCCTTCCTGTTGTTTTATATTATTTATAAAAAACTGACCCCCCAAAGTTAGGACATTTTAAATCTCTAACAAATATATTTACGAAAACACCACCAAATCTTTTTGAAGAAAGTTTACAAATCTTTAAAATCGTTACTACATAATCAGTCCGATAAAGGTTTCACCGATGTTCGTAGGTAATTTATATTAACACTTAACTCATCCCAAAAATTTGTAGGATGGTATTGTTGTAATTATTGTTAGTGAGCTCACTGTTAGTTAAATTGATGATATAGATTAAGTGTTAAACAGCCCCCCTCTTTTTTTCCGTTGTGCATTAGGGAATCATTATATATCGTTCAGTATAATTCTGAGGAAGACCTAATTTCGGCCTTTCTTTGTTGGACAGCTGAAGTCCATAGAGTTTTCCTGAAAATTCTGAACTTATTCTTCAATTTTTCTTTCGTTCTTCAGAGTTCAATTCTTACATCCAACAGGTGTTCTCTGTCGCAGACAAGGGCGTCGTAAATTTTAATTTTTCGTCCCCTCTTCGCCATGCCCGTTCTCTCGCCTCCTATGAACGGGGACCCCATTCTCGGCGATGTCATTAATGAAGTTGACTCTACAAACAATCTCCTACAAGAAACGGGTCGAACTCGAACAGTGCTGGAGATCGAAGACGCGGAGGAGATCGTATCCGGAGTAACGCTGGCCCTGGGTATCGTCTTCCTGGTGACATCGGCAGTCCTCTACGGCTATTACTACTCCACCACCTTCGATTTCAGTGACCAGTTGATCGCAAGAAGCATCTCCCTCAACAGAGGTTGTATTTTGAATTACCTATATTTATAGAGTTAAGCTAGTTTAAATTTTTTAGATATCCTTTTCTGTCCCTTTATAGAGTTATTTAGACGGTTAGTAGTACCACTGACTGGATTATAAGATCACTCCGACAAAGAGGATGGGGGGAGGATGGCATAATAGAGTTGAAACAAAATCTCAGCAGTCTCGTTACTCTTGCCATACATTATTTCTCATGCTTAGTTTGGATCCGCCATTTGGAGAATGGTTTCCACGACAACCATTTCATTTTTGTATTTTGTGGTTCGGTTTCAATCAGTAACGAGTGTCATACAGGGTGTTCCTTAAACTATAAAGTAAAATAATATAAATAATTACTTAGTTTTAATAATTTATTAATAGTTTAATAATATTTTCTAAAAAATGGATTCTTTTAAGGATATATCTTTAAAAATAGTTTTGTTTCCAGTCGAATTGTTCATTTTGGCGAAAATCAAGCTCTTCGCCCCCCACCTTAGACCTACAATTTAACGTAAAATCCGAACCACCATATTAGAGTTTGGTTGTGCAATATTTTTTTTCTTTTTATACGACTCATAATGACTAATAATCGTCATTACTGTAGTAAATGAAATTCACTGTAGAGTTCCTATTTTTTTAATACTATGATATGTTAAAGGGAATCTGTGTAACTAGGGATTTCATGAAATCCCTAGTTATACATTCCTTGTAACATTTTATATATATATATATATATATATATATATAGTGACCAAAAGTCCATTTCGGTACACTATCAGGGTACCGATGAATGGTGACAATTGATGGCATCCTTACCCGTTTTAAATGACCCCTTTCTTAATAAATAAATGAATCAAATACAAAACTCGATAATTCTTTAAATATTCTTTAATATTCTTTTAGTCATCTTTAAAACTAAATTTCCTCAATAATGTATTTTGATGAAGTACATCATTCTTCACACTGTGTAGTTGGTGTTCCGAGAAGTTCCGATCCCACTTTCGTCTACAGTTTCCCGTCAATCCTCGAGGCCCTAGAGTCTTCATTCCTCAGGTGGGGCATCGCCGGACGAGAGGAAGAGGGATGCGGGAGGAAAATTGTGTGTGAAATTCTTTTACCCACATCGACGTCGATGCCAAAGAATCGAAAAGCTATTAACGCAATTTCCCAGATTCTAAAGTGAGATTGTCATTTATTTTTTCTTATTATTTTATATTTTTATTATCTTTTAATCTTTTTGTTCATTCTTTATCATTCTTTTATGCTCTTATTATTTCTTATTCTTATTCTTTTAATCTTTTTGCTCATTCTTTATTCTTTTATGCTCTTATTTCTTATCATCTTTTAATCTTCTTGCTCATATTCTTTATCATTTTTTATGCTCTTATTATTTCTTATTCTTATTCTTTTAATCTTTTTACTCATTCTTTATTCTTTTATGCTCTTATTTCTTATCATCTTTTAATCTTCTTGCTCATATTCTTTATCATTCTTTTATGCTCTTATTATTTCTTATTCTTATTCTTTTAATCTTTTTGCTCATTCTTTATTCTTTTATGCTCTTATTTCTTATTCTTATCATCTTTTAATCTTCTTGCTCATATTCTTTATCATTCTTTTATGCTCTTATTATTTCTTATTCTTATTCTTTTAATCTTTTTGCTCATTCTTTATTCTTTTATGCTCTTATTTCTTATCATCTTTTAATCTTCTTGCTCATATTCTTTATCATTCTTTTATGCTCTTATTATTTCTTATTCTTTTATTCTTTCAGTCTGCCATTTTCTAAATGGAAGGAAAAATTATTGGAACATTTTAAAAGACTGAAAATCGTGAGGATGCGTGTTCTTGACTTTCTTACGAAATCGCGACAGTATTTAGATTACACACAGAGCTAGGCAAGATACAGCACCTTAAGAAATGTATCTTCGATACAAATACAAGGTACTAGTTTATTGTGTTTTGAAGATACAAGATATTTTTTAAGAAACTAGTAAGATACAGACAAGATACATACCTAAGATACTTTTCTCGATACAATTAAACTCTCGTCCAACGCGTGTTTGTCCATCGCGAATTTGCTTATACACGGAAAAATAAATGCGAATGATTATTTGCCAAAAGCGGAAAATTTGATTATACACGATCTTGCCAAACACGCTCTAATACAGTAGTACTGTACGCGTGCCAATGCGCTCTCTAGTGTTTTCTCCTATACTCTCCAACACTCCCGCATCTCCCTCCTTCTCGCGTCACCCTCGCATCACCCTTTGTCTCAATTCCGCTACCGCGTTAAGTTCATTGAAGTTGTGTTGGATTGTTTTTGTCATATTTTGCTATTACCCTTAGACAGCAGTATGACACCAAAACGTAAAGCATCTGCGAGTGATAGTGAAGAGAAGAAAAGTCGTAAGGTTATGACATTAGCCGAAAAAATAAAGATTCTAGAGAAATTGCGTGGTGGTATGAGCATAACATCACTCGGCCGCGAGTATCACGTGAATGAGTCTACCATACGCATCATCCGAAAGTGAAGAAAAGATACGTGCTATTTTCATTTAATATATTTTTATTTATCGTATGTAAATATCATTATGTTTATGATTTTTTATGTTCTTATTTCATATACAATACAGGTAGGGAAATTCATTTGTGTGTGAATAAAAAATCTACGTATCTAAGTATTAATGGGAGACTTTACGCGGCCGCGTTCACGTATCTCCATTTATCCCATAAGGTATTAAGTTTGTCCAACGCGGATTTACCTAACGCGCCGTTCTCGAGGAACCTAACCACCGCGTTGGACGAGGGTTTACTGTACTTCTCTAACCAGTTTAAGTTTAGAGACTAGAAATAATAAGGAAAAAAGAACTTTTAAGTCATTTCAATCAGCGACTCCCAACCTGTGGTATGCGGAATTCTTTTAGATGGTACGCAACAGGGATAGAATACCAAGCTTGCTAATTGGTAATTTGATGATATTGTTTACCAAAGTAATAACAATTGTGGATGAATAACCCACAACCTTTCCGACTGCGGGTTTGCATGCTATCCAATTTACAGTCCAGGTACATTTCATATTACTTAACGATAACGTGTAAAGTCAAAATCAAGAGTGATTCATTACAAATGTCGATTCATCATTATAATATAATTTTTTAGATAAGGATGAAATTCGAGACTAAACCCCGCAGTCCCTTCCCTACAGTTTTTGGTTAGGTGGCACGCGCACCTTCCTTCTTTCCTTAATGGCGGCGGTAACTTAGGAACGCATGGTGGTAAAAAGTGGTACGTCGACCTAAAAAGGTTGGGAACCCCAGTTTTAAATCATTATTAGTTTAAATGACAAGCTAATATTAGTTCCAGTATGTAAAAAAAGGGTTATAATTGTTTAATGCCGAATGATTTTACCATTTCAAAAGTCACGACAACGGGTACCGAGATTCATAAAATCTATCTTGTATCAAACGTACCGTTTTAAGATACGAGATACAAATAAATTTGTATCAAAGATACAAATTATGAGATACTTTTACATTTTTTTCAAGATTCAATTTGTATCTAAGATACATTATCGAATGTATCGTAGCATCAATACTACGTCATCTCTGATTACACACCACGCTTATAGTGAAAGAAACGTGCGTGTAGCGACATCCACGGTGTCGCCATAGATTCAGACATTTTTCTGTTTAAAATAGTTAAATATTGATGTTGGGTTACTTTAGGTTAGGTCAGTGGTTCCCAACCTTTTTGAGGCGATAGCCCACTGGAGCTGATTCTAATAACTCGTGGAAAAATAATGTTAATATAGTTATATGCCTCGGTGGTGTAGCGGTTAGCGTAGCTGACTACGAATCTATCGGCCCGGGGATCGAGACCCGGTGACGGCAGGCGGTGCGCAGCAAAACCCACCTGTTCACCCTTCCACACAATAAAGAAAGTGGTTGGTAGATAAATGGGTACCCTGGGTAGCTTAGTGGTTAAGACGCTAGGTTGCTGGTGAGGCGTAGTTCGGATTCCACGTTAAACTGTAGGTCTAAGGTGGAGTGACAAGCTTGACTTTCGTCAGAATGAGCAATTCAGTAGAAGCAAAACCAAGGTTAACCAAGGTTATGCCAATAATTTGATAAAATAACAAATTATACTATTGTACTTCTAAATTTTAATTCGATTTTTAAAAAGTATGCCATGACCAACCTCCGTGGCCCACCGGTTGGGAATCAGAGGGTTAGTTTAATCAGGTTGTCCATATTAAATGTCGCCATCCACAACTGAAATTATCACGGTTTCATATCGTGTCCACGGCTGGTTTTTTTTTTTTTTTTTTTTTTTAGCATAAAACTTGCGTTCATGCTATTTGGGTAAACACGCTGTAGTGAAGATGAGTGTATGAAGATCATACACGTTTCGAGAAGCAATTAGTTTAATGAGGTCACATTTCCGTCCACGAGATTTACCAAACATACGCACAACTGGAACAAATAACGAAAACAATTCTATAACCAAGTACAGTACCTGGGTATCTAATTTTGGTCCCTCATTGACCTTTTACTAAATGATATATTAAATCGTATAAAAACGAAAATTCTCAAATTTTGGAGTTATTGAAGAATAGGGACCCCAGCCTTCTTTAGTTAGGCTTATAAGGCTAACTAACGAAAATATCACGACCTAACCTAACCAATCGTTAGGTTAACTGTACGCCCTTGACGATTGGTTAGGTTAGGTCATGATATTTTCGTTAGTTAGCCTTATAAAGCTAACTAAAGAAGGCTGGGGGTCCCTATTCTTCAATAGCTCCCAAATTTTATTTTTCACATAAATTTATAGCCGAAGTATTCGTCCCCGTTTTTACTTTGAAACCAGAGACTGACAACGAAAACCGGAGAGTTGGCAAGCCTTTAAGCATTCATAACATCCCTTCAGCTCTCGGGGGTTGGGGGAGAGGGGGGAGGGCTACTGTATAGTTTATCCAGAGCCTAATCGATATCTCGCAGAAGATTTGAATTTGCATTAATTAAATACTTCGATTAGTCTTCAAGGTACATCAGATTGATGAGATCCTCAAGGCTTTTAATTACTAATTTCAAAGAAGCAATTCTGATCGGCATCCCTTAAAATATTAAAGTACTGATTATTTGTTCTTTATTGTTTTATTAATAAATAACTTGCATGGCCAGTACACATTATTGTTGTTGTTGTTTTACCGTTACAGTTAGTTTTTATATAACTTACTTACATTAGGTCCAGACTTGTTACGTTGTACATAGTGAATTAAAGAAGCGGGTACCCGAATGAAACGAGGATATGAGAATATATATATATTCAAAAAATTTCACTTTCAAATCGGTACAACTCCAACTGCGTTTTTCTGACGTTTTATAATTTGTGTCGCTTATCCACTTCTTCCAAGGAGAGCCTCGTATAAAAGTAATTCCAAAATCTCAAAAATTTGAACATTCGACTAGACTACAACAGGATAGTTTTTTACTTTTGTCGCTTAGCCACTTCTTCTTAGGAGGGCCTCATCAACCTCTCGTCGCCAAACTGAGTGACCATCATGGTATACTATCCCATCAGTACTATCGATAAACTTGGCGAAATGTCATGAATATATTAGAATATACAGTATGAATTATTTACGTCTGCCCTTCCCTTTTCAATTATGTCATCGACGTTTATTCATTACTTCCTCTTCATCAATTCAAAGTGACCAATTCAAACGCGAACCCAAATAAATATGCTGGCAGAAACTTCACGAACAACAAACATCACTTCCTTGTTGATGTATGTTGACTCATAATAATTTGTACATGCAAGAGAGGGTTTCAAGTCATTTGAAAGTATTGTTTAAATCAACGTGTGTGTGTGTGTGTGTGTGTACACAGGGTATCTGAAAAATTACTGCCTATTTTAAAATTCTTTTTGCTCCTGAACGAAAATGGATATGAAAACATTTCTCTAACTGAAATGAAGCTTATTTATTACCGTTTACTTTATTAATTGCAGTGGCGTACTAAGGGGGGTGCGAGGGGGGCGGTCCGCCCCGGGTGACAGCCAGGATGGGGGTGCCATCGGGAGAGTTGAAATACCAGTACAAGTTTTCAAACCAAATGAAAAATTCGCCAAAGTAAGAAAAAAAATTTAAAATGTTCAAACTATTACAACAGCTTAATGTTAATTTCCACTATAAGATAAATTTTTATTTTTATTGGCAATACAAAATTTACAAACGAAAAATTAAATATTTGATAAAAATTACATCGAAAGGCGAACGTTTGTTGACGTTTTAGTCATCAGTTTGTTGAGCATAGCCAGCTGGCTGCAACTGACATTCCAAGTCTTGTTCACTTGACACTGTGACTCCACATACATGAGGTATGTTTCATTAAATAATTATGATAAAGCATAAAGTGCTGGTGTTTATAACAATATCATGGTACTTAAACCAGTGTCCAGTAATTTTTGACAATGTGGTATCATTGTGATGTTTAAGTATTTATAAATGATAATTAATGATAATTAATAATTATAATTAATTGTCTCTGCTTGTCTGGGTTGATAATCTGATAACTCAATGGATATCTGGTTGGAAAAAGTTTGAGAACCACTTGTTTGAAGCTTTTCTGTTGTAATAAATTTCTTTTACTTCTTTATTTACTGGATATATTGTTAATTTTCATTTTGTCAGTGGTCTAGTTATTTGTGAGTAGGCCTAATGCTCATAGTTTTCTGCTTTTTTAGGAGTCGTGTTTGCACTTAAACCCCCCCTCCCCAAAATAAAATAATAATAATAATAATAATAATAATAATAATAACAACAGACAATTTGTTCAGTTAATGTATTTCAAGTCATAATAGTTCATGCTTGTTATGCATGTTCATGCTTTATACCTTTTGATTTTAAAATTTTGCAGAAAACATCCACTCTGAAGCGAAATCGATCCAGTGGATTCCAACAAAGAAAAATGAAGGAGGCAAGAGAAGAGGTGGCTCAGGCAATGTCCGGATCAATTTTGAAATATGTGACGCCTTCAACATCAAGTGCAATAGGAGAAAGTCCTGAAGATATTCAGCCTGGTGAATCTGAAGGGCAAATACAAGAAGCATCTTCACAAGAGGATTCAAATGAGAGAGAGCAAGGATTGGAGGATGGCAATTCATCTTCTAAAAGAAGTGAAACTGATGAAGAGGAAGGAGAAGCCAGCAGAAGTCCACATCAACAGGAGGAAGACTCTGATGAAGAAGAGGAGACGGATAGATTTTCAATTTATTCTGATGTCGCTGCTTGGCCAATCCCGGTTCCAAATGACTTGAGAGTTGATCTTATTAAGAGGGGAAGTGGGAAGTGATGATGGAGACTGTAGGCATGACAGTCAAAAGACTTTCCCAGACAAGATGGAGTGCTCATTATAACGCTGTGAAACCATTGAAGGCAAATTTTGAAAAGCTGACCTCAACCCTTGAAGTACTGTGCGATCCCAAAGAAAATATGGACACAAGAGGATCAACTCAGATTTTGCTGTCTGCTGTATGTGATCTCTCTTTTTTGAGTTACCTTTCTTTCTGGTGTGAAGTCCTGGAAGAAATTAATCTCACACAAAAGTATTTGCAAACAGTTGGAATCAACCTTGAAAAGTGCATTGTGAAGCTCCAAACTCTAAAACTGTTTCTTGAAGATCAGCGCAATGAAATTGTGGAGAGGGCCATTCATTATGCAACTACAAAATGTGAGGAAATGGACATTTCTATGGAGAGAAGAGGGAGAATAAAGCTCCGAAAAAGGATGCCAGGAGAGATGGCAAAGGATGCTGGTCTCACATTGCCAGAGGAAGTAAAAAGGGCTATGTTTGAATGTCTTGATCGCTTTCATCAAGAATTGGAGATTCGCTCTAAGGCAATGGATCAAATTCTGTCAATCTTCGCTGTTATTCCAAATTTGACTCAGATTTTCGATGAATTCTCTGATGAAGATATCAGTGTGGAAATTGGACGACTTGGGAGGCATTTAGAAGCTGCCAAAATCAGCGTTGAAGAGGCAAAGAAATGGACAACGTGTTTCAGATTCTTTTTGATTGTCCTGCGTGTCTATTGCTTCATGTGAAAGAAGTTTTTCCAAATTGAAATTGATAAAAAATTTCTTTCACTCGACCATGAGTCAGACAAGATTGACAAATCTGGCTTTACTTTCAATTGAACATGAATATGCAAAGGTGAATTTTGATGAGGTCATTGATCAATTTGCAGAAATTAAGGCTCGAAAGCAGAGACTGTGAATCCTCTCTATTTACCTTTGAAGAATAGGCTGAGCGTTGAGACTGGATTTCCTGTTTTTTGTATAAAATAAAATGCAGCATTACCTGTTCACTGAATTTTTAATGTCCTGCATTTTTCTTATTTCCAATTTGTTTATGACAGTACTGTACTGTTTAAAAATCTACTCGCAAACATAATATATTTTTCTCTGTGTTTAAATTTTCAAATTATTTATGGGGGGGTGCCAAAGGAACGATCCGCCCCGGGTGCCAAATACTTTAGGTACGCCCTGATTAATTGAAAAGCTTTAATACAAAGTTAAAGTTCAGCGTAGGCTCCAGCATTGTCCACACACTTCTGTAAACTTACCGGTACATTTTCAACAGATTTTTTCAAGAAGTCACGTGGTACATTACCAAAAACATCACGAATTTTGTTTTCAAGTTCATCAGTGGTTCTTGGTTTTGATTTGTACACCACTTGTTTGGCCCAGCCCCACAGAAAGAAGTCGCATGGCGTTAAATCTGGACTTCGAGCAGGCCATTCTGTTCGCCCTCGACGACCTAACCACCGTCCGGAGAAGTGGTTATCTGACCAGGCACGAACGGTTAATGTAAAATGTGGTGGAGCTCCATCTTGCATGAAGAGCAATTCTCCAGCATCTTCCCACTCAGGTTACAGAAGTGTGTGGACAATGCTGGAGCCTACGTTGAACTTTAACTTTGCATTAAAGCTTTTCAATTTTGTAATAAGGTAAACGGTAATAAATAAGCTTCATTTCAGTTAAAGAAATGTTTTCATATCCATTTTCGTTCAGGAGCAATAAGAATTTAAAAATAGGCAGTGAATTTTCAGACACCCTGTGTGTGTGTGTGTGTGTGTGTTATTATTCAAAATTATTATTAGTATTATTTTACTACTAGAAAATCAAATTTATTTATTTGAACGTACCTAATCCTGTTTCAGCCACGCTCTTGAGGCTGATCGCTCGTGGAAGGGTGAAATGACGAGGGAACAGCAAAAGGTCAAGGAATTCCTCAGGGCAGCCAAAGCAGGACTCGAGGACGAGTCGTGCGACCAATACTCTAAATACTGCCCAGAGGTCACCCACGAATCTATAACAGAGTTACTGACTGACGAAGCAATCGAATGATACGATGGGGTAGAACCTAAAATGATAAAAAAATTATTTTGAACACCTATTGAAATATTTTATATATATATATATATATATATATATATATATATATATATATATATCCGAGAAGTAACCTTTCAATGCAATGTGTGTTTATTGGTTATTTCTCTTGCTATTAATTAATGATAGCAAAAGTTATTTGTACGTATCATGAATTAAGGGCATAATAATAATTAATTTGTATTTTTATTAATTTGTAATAAACAACTTTTTGTATTTAATTCATTTAACCTTTAAGAATACATTCCCATTCCTACCCGCAGTCCACAAATGGAAATGCTCGAACTAGGAATGGGTATTTTGGGTATGAAAACAGTTTTTGAGATTCCCGGTTTCGAATTTCCCATGTTTGGATATAATACTACAAACCATATTCGTAAAAAAGTACAGTAAATTTTTTCCTGAAGTTAGTGACCCGACGGTGACCTGACCTAGCTTGATTTAACTTGGTCGCAATCAGCCCAGTTTCACTCTACTTAATATTTTTATCTCAATTATATGGAATGATTTTGTGAATTTGCTAATTTTTTGGATAAAGGCTCGAAATTTTAGGAATTCCATTATTTTTTATGGCAAAATTGAAAGACTGTAAAGAATAAAGCCACGATAATGGCCTGATGAGAAGCATAAGTTTTCGGACTACACTCTATGTCTTCATCGAGTGCGAGTGAAGAGGGATGAAGATGGTAAATTTGTAAGACCTCGTAAACTGACTTTCCTCTCTCCTCTTCCAATCGCCCTTAAAGGAAACCTTACTGTCGCTTTATTCCTCGCGCAGTCCTCCAACTTAATTACTTTATGAAATTATTTATAACGTTATTTCCTTCAACCAACGTCTTCTACTGGAGAATATTCACCTTAACGACAGCAAGGAATGTTCAAAAGCACTTTATAATCAAAAGGATTTATTCAAGATAAGCTATTCGCTTTTCTCGTTCGAAAAAGTTAAACTGAATTTGTATAAAATCAAAGCCTCTTTCGTTGAAAGAAAACTCGACATCAGTCAATAAATTCAAATATTTTTACAAATATATTAAAGACACTTCACAAATGGGGAAAATTAAACCTTTTATTTTCATTTGATTAATGTCAGTGTCTTTAATTGATTAATTTGTGAAATAAGTTAAGGTTACGAGTGAGAAGTGTCAAGTTTTTGCATACATGGAAATGTTGCAAAGAAATGTTTTTTTTCTCTTTTGAGAGGAAGCAGAGTAATTGTACAAAATCAGCGTTTAATTATAATTATTAACTATACTGTATATTTGTGTTAAAGTCTTGCTGTTCTAATATACGTTACATTTATATATTACTTTAACCATAATTCTGTCCTAATAAATGGAAGTAAAAAAATCGTGAAATATACATGTGTGTGTGTGTGGTGTGTGTGTGTGTGTGTGTGTGTGTGTGTGTGTTACAAAGACGGCAAGAACGTTCTTTGAATCATTCCCAATTCCGTACTATTTCCACTTTCGTGCATAATGAGTTCCCTCTGAGAGCGAATGTCCTTAATTAGCTCTTCAATTCCAACGAAGTACAACCAAGATTAATTCCTTTTCTAAACTATTATAATCGTTCCCATTTATTCCATTTTCCATAGTCGTCTTTTTCCTTTCTTTACGTGATAATATTCCATTTGCCATTATTAAACCCGTTCCATTCTCGTGCGTGTAATTATCGTCACAGAATGACGAAATTTCCTCGTCTGTAACTTCTTACATTTCATTAATTCTATTTCTATTCCCATTTGTACGTAATCCATTACGTATTATTTACGTATATACAGGGTGTCCCACAAGTCTGGTCTCGTAGGAAAATTTATTTTAAATTAAATTTACAGAGTAATACATTAGAACTAAAAACAAATGTTCAAACTGATTTGCAAATTGAATTTTAAATAAATTTTTCCTTCGAGACTTATGGAACACCCCGTATACTAAAATACTAACTTTACTCATTAATCACTCGTTCGTTTTGTTGGTTTTCGTCGTCGTCGTTGGGCCTAGGCAAGCTACGGCTTGGGACCGTAGCGCATCTATCCGGTATAGGTTAACCTGGATGATGTAGCCATAAGCACTGCCGCTGGTTAAGTGCCAACCAGTGATTATCTCACTAGCCGTATTGAGTCCGTTAGGCGAAACTGCGACAGTACCAAAGGTGGAAAATATAACCCTTGGATTTCTATTGTTTGTTTGTTTTTTCTGTTTAAGGTGCTTTCAACCCTGCTGGATTATTGACACCATTTTTTTTTTTTTGTAGAGAAAGGTGGTGAAAGGAGTAGTAGAAGGGAAAGGAAGGGAAAGGATTTTGATAGTTGTTAAGTATTTGGATTTCTATTATTTATTTGCAAAATGGACATGGTATTAGATTAAAATAATTATTTGAATATAAATAATTAACTGACAATTGTAATATATAATTAATTATGTTTACATACAATAAAATAATACAGTATACATAAAATTAGTATTAATGTGGTTTACAATTGAATTATGATGGGTAACTAATTTAAAATGAATTTATAGCTATTCCGAAATTCAAGACGGTAAAATTAACATTTATCTTGAAACAAAAATAAGAGTATTCACTACACACTCCCCCACCAGAGAGGAAGTTCAAAGAGTTCCGAACGACACAGATTTCCCCTGGACCTTTTTGGTAGCTACATGTACCTCGCTTAAGGTTGATTCCAAAAACGCAGGCTTAAGACGATCGATAGAAACCTTGTCGACCTTGGAACCGCGCTGGATGAGAAATGATTTGCGCGTACGTCGGAGAACTTCATAGGGCCCGTCATATGGACATTGGAGAGGCCGTTTTGGGACAGGTACACGAACGAAAACGTGGGTGCAAGACTGGAGGGCTGGGGAAACAAAGATGTTCTGTGGCTAGTCAATCGAGGGGGAACAGGCTGAAGGGACTGCATGTGAGAGGAAAGTGTTTGAGCGAATTCCGTAGGATCACATGACTTATCCCCTGCAGTGAAGTAGCCACCTGGTAGCCGCAGTGTTGTTCCATAGACTAGTTCAGCCGCTGTAGTCTTCAGATCACTCTTAAATGCAGAGCGAATACCAAGCAACACGAGTGGAAGCTTATCCATCCAATGGGAGTCTTCGTGACACATAAGGGATGACTTCAGCTGGCGATGGAAGCGTTCGACGAGGCCGTTAGCTTGCGGATGATACGCACAGGTATGCGCATGTACTGTACCCAACAAGCTGGTAAACTTCTTCCAAAGCGAAGACTCAAATTGGCGACCTTGGTCAGTGATGACTTTTGTCGGCAATCCAAATCTTGATACCCATCCATGAAGAAAGGCTCTTGCAACAGTGTCCGCTTGGATATCAGGAAGTGGGATGGCTTCAGGCCATCTGGAAAAGCGGTCGAGACAGGTGAGCAGATAACGTTGGCCTTGAATCACTGGAAGAGGGCCAACAATGTCTACATGAATTACCTCAAATCGCTGGGATGGGGGCGGAAATGCGTCAAAGGGGGACCTGGTGTGCCTTTGGACTTTGGCACGCTGGCAGGCAAGGCACGTTTTGGTCCAATGTTTGACATCCTTCCGCATCGAGGGCCAAACAAAGCGAGAGGTAACCAGGTGTTGCGAAGCACGGATACCAGGATGGGAGGGCTTATGAAGATCCGTGAAGACTGCTTGTCTGTGACATGGAGGGACATAAGGGCGAATAGCAGCTGTTGATACGTCGCAATAGAGGGCACAGACAATCCTGGCATACTCATTTTCTTGAGGGAAAGTGAGTGAGTGGAGTCTTCTCTGAGCAGGTCTTGTAGTTCCGTATCCTTATCTTGATCCTGTGCAATAGCATTCCACAGTGTAGAGCTGAGGGTAACAGAAGTAATCTCTATTCTTGAAAGTGCATCCGTGGAGTGTTCAAGACCCTTTGATGTGGCGGATATCTGTGGTAAATTGCGAGATATAATCGAGTTGCCTGATGACTCTGGGAGAGTGGTTACAGCTGTTTTTATTGAAGACAGTGACCAAAGGTTTGTGGTCGGTAAAAACACAAAACTCTCGGCCTTCAAGGAAATGTTGAAAATGCTTCACGTTTAAGTAAATAGCAAGAAGTTCACGTCCGAAAGCACTATAACGCGTTTGGGCTGGCTGCAGCTTTTTCGAGTAAAACGCGATGGGTGCTTGTTGACCGTTAATGGTTTGTTCCAACACCCCACCGATCGCAACATCTGATGCATCGACCGTCAGAGTTAGGGGGGCATCACTGATAGGAAATGACAGAGACAATGCACTATTGATAGCACTTTTGGCATTGTCGAACGCCTGTAAACTATCGCTACACCATACCAATTTCGTTACCTTGCGTTTGTGTGTGATCATAGCGTGTAGAGGAGCAAGAACACTGGCACAGTTTTTAATGAACTTGTGGTAATAATTTACCAAACCTAGAAACCGACGTAACTCACGCTGATTATTTGGCATAGGGTAATTTTTATCACTTCACACTTGTCCTGAAGGGGGGTAATTCCGTGCTGCGAAATCGTGTGACCAAGAAATTCCAAGGTTGGCTGTGCAAACACACACTTAGATGCATTAATAGTAACACCGTATTGTTCTAAGCGTTGAAAGAGGAGTGAAAGATGTTCCTTATGTTCCTCTTCCGTTGAGCTGGCCACAAGCAAATCATCGATGTAGGCATAAACAAAGTCTAAGCCTCTGGTGACCTCATCTATAAACCTCTGAAAGGTTTGCGCAGCATTCCGTAGCCCGAACGGCATCTTCACAAATTCGAATAACCCAAATGGTGTACAAACTGCAGTCTTGGGAATATCCGAAGGCTCTACGGGAATGTGGTGGAAAGCCTTAACGAGGTCTATTTTACTGAAGATAGATTTGCCGTGGAGAAGAGAAGTAAAGTCTTGGACATTTGGTACCGGATATCGGTCCGGGATGGTTGTCGAATTCAAAAACCGGTAATCCCCACATGGTCTCCAGTCTCCTGACTTCTTCTGGACCAGGTGTAGGGGAGAGGACCAACTGCTTTTGGAAGGTCTTATTATCCCAAGATCTATCATAAGCTGGAATTCCGATTTGGCAGCTTTCAGTTTGTCCGGGCAAGACGTCTGGGTTTTGCAAACACAGGGGGACCTTTTGTTGTAATGTGATGGGTAATGGTGTGCTTAATGGTATCACCCATCTGCATCGGTTGAAGAATTCCTGGATATCGCTGGAAAGGCACTGGTACATGGAATTAGGGGGAACGAGGGAAAGTGCAGAGTTCGAGGCGTCCGGAAGGGCAACCTGTTTGGCAAGAACAGAAAGCAGTGTGGCCTGGTCGCATAAGCGTCGCTTGTCAAGATCCACCAGGAGTTTGAAATGCTGGAGGAAGTCAGCGCCGATTATGGGATGCTGCACTTGAGCACAGATGAAAATCCACTTGAAGGATCGGTGAAGGCCCAAGTTTAGTTCACGCGACTGAGTACCGTACGTGGGTATGCGTGAACCGTTAGCAGCGTATAGAGGCGGAGATTCTGAGTGCGTATGACCAGATTTTTGAGGGAATACACTGACTGACGCTCCGGTATCGACCAAGAAATTGACACCAGAGTTCCTGTCCTTTATGAAAACAGGTTGGCAGTGCGAGTACTAGACGCCATTAGGACTCGCTGCTGGGGTTTTCCGACGAAAAATTGCAAGGGGAGATGCACTTCCTAGCCTTCTTTCCAAATTTTGAGTGGTAGAAGCAGATCTTCCCGGAACTCGAACGATGCCTCTTCGTAAATCTTGACCGAGAATGGCTTCTTTGCCGTTGATTTTGTAGCAGAGAACAAACGTGGTTGAGTTGTTGACTTAACTCTTCCACTTTCAACTCCAGTTCCGATTGTGTGTTCACGTTGTTGACCGGAGCTGTGTCAATCTCCACTACTTTGTCGGCAGTTTCTGCTAGTTTATCAACTGGAGTAGCAGGATTCATAGTGGCCAAGACACGCTGAGCTGATGGAGGAAGTTTCTGCAAGAACAACTGTCTAAAGATGTCCTTATCGAAGGTTTGTGCGCGTTCGCCTAGAGCGCACTGCATAGCCCTCAGCATTTGAGTGGGCTTACGGTCTCCAAGTTCTTCTTTTGAGATTAACTGATGTAGTTTCTCACGCTCGGAGACAGTGGTGCGGCACAGGATGGCAGACTTCAGATCGTTGTATGGGTCCTCACTCGTGGAAGTAGACACGATGACGTCACGGACTTCAGAGATGATGCTCGCTGGTAGAGAGGACAAACATGATCGTATTTTGTCCTGCTAGCGGTGATCCTTCCCAAGTTGAATTGTGATTCCACTTGGTGGAACCAAATAAATGGATCACCCGGCCAGAAGACGGGGAGCTTTACGCTCAAGTGGGAGATGGCACCAGCGTCGTCAGGCATCTTCTCCTATGCTTGCTGACGTACAAGCAAGACGACAAGTTACCAACGAAGGAGTGGAGGTTGAGACGAGCGCAGGCACAGAGTGCACGGGCAGGGGTGAGGGGCGGAGGGCACGAGCGACGTTACAGTCTGGTCCTAGTCGCTCGGGTGAAGGGGGTGATGGGCACGAACGACGTTACAGTCTAGTCCTAGTCGTTCGGGTAAAAGGGGGGAATCCAACTCCGGGGTCACCAATTGTTGGTTTTCGTCGTCGTCGTTGGGCCTAGGCAAGCTACGGCTTGGGACCGTAGCGCATCTATCCGGTATAGGTTAACCTGGATGATGTAGCCATAAGCACTGCCGCTGGTTAAGTGCCAACCAGTGATTATCTCACTAGCCGTATTGAGTCCGTTAGGCGAAACTGCGACAGTACCAAAGGTGGAAATATAACCCTTGGATTTCTATTATTTATTTGCAAAATGGACATGGTATTAGATTAAAATAATTATTTGAATATAAATAATTAACTGACAATTGTAATATATAATTAATTATGTTACATACAATAAAATAATACAGTATACATAAAATAGTATTAATGTGGTTTACAATTGAATTATGATGGGTAACTAATTTAAAATGAATTTATAGCTATTCCGAAATTCAAGACGGTAAAATTAACATTTATCTTGAAACAAAAATAAGAGTATTCACTACAGTTTCAACAAATGTCCTACAACGTTTTTGCGTAGTACGTAAATGCAGTTTCCGTTCACCGATCCAACCATTTCATTACCCCAAACCGAAAGAGAACTTAGAAGAAAATCCCTCATCAGAAATTCATAATTAGTTAAAAATTCGTTATATTCCAAATTATGGAACATTTATAATTTTCAATGATCAATTACCGTTCTTAACCGTAATTGTTAACGTTAACTTAAAATGATCTTCGCTTAAGGTTCTACCTCCTAAATTTAATCTCGAGTCAATCCTCTTTCGCTTTAATACTTCATTATCGCGTCAAGGCAATTATTCCCTATTTAGTCTTTGAACAAATATAACTTATCTAATTTATTAATTAATATCTCAATTATATTTTATTAATTGTATTAATTAATGAGTAAATATTTATTCAAGTATGTAGATTTTCCTATTAACAATGTAGAGCAGTGGTATTTAACCTGGGGTAATTACCCCCTCGGGGGAGGTACTTTGGCCTGTTTCGGGGGGTAACGAGAGCTTGGCGCCACTGTCCAAAAATAGTTATAATTCCACTAAAATTTTTTATTTTTTCCAAATTTTTCTTTCTCATATTTTCCATTTAAAAAGGGGATTTCGGTGGTGGTGGTGGGGGGGGGGGGGGGGGGGGGGGGATTACCTTTTTGTTGGCTAGCTCAAGCGGTAACAGTTCGAAAAAAGGTTAAATACCACTGATGTAGAGGTTACTTGTACGTCCCAGTTGCCGCTCATAACCCCATCTCCTTTTTATACATACACCTATACACAAACATATACCCATACGTGTCTGTTTATAATCATGCGTACATATATAATTTCCTACACGCGTAATTACGTCCATGTACAACTTCAATCGCGTTGTTCTTCTTTGCCAACTGCTGAGCGCTTTCAGTTCATTTCGCAACTTGTCTTTCAGCTCCCAGCTCAGCCTTTACATTCAAATATCTTCTCAAAAGTCTCCCTTTCCTAAGTCTCTACACTCCACCGTTACGGTTATGTCGTACTTATCGTTACTATTCCTGTATATCGCTCTTTTCGTTACTCGACTGCGTCTCACGGTCCCTCCGTTACCATCGTTATTAACGTTACTTACTTATTGCGTTACCATAAATGTCCAAATAACCGAATTTGAGGTAATATTTACATACGCATTCGTGTATATTCCGTTACCTCCTATAGTTTCATTCTTCATTCAACGCCTTTAGCCAAATAGACCATAATATTAATCACTATAAAATAATAATAATAATAATAATAATAATAATAATAATAATAATAATAATAATAATTAAGCATCATTGTTATGAAATAATTGGTATTCAGCTCTAATTTATAAATATTAGTTTTAAATTGCTTGAATAATCATACTGAATCGTACTAAGTTTATAATATATGAGTACTTAAATTTAATATGGACTTGAAATAAGTGATTCCCGCCTATAGACGCCATTCCGAATAAAAATTTACCAATAACAAATTAACTGTTCCTATCTAAAGACGTTTAATAGTTCGCAAAATTCCTTATTACGAGGAAGGGTTTTAACCTTCAACTCCATTCTCCCGAATTTCTTGGCTAATTTATTTTGCTATAACGATCAGAGGCAGTAAGAGGTTCTTCCCTCTTCAATCTCATTGTCACTAATTCCCGTCTGAGCCTCCTCCTGTATTTGTCTTATCTTATTAAAGTTTAAAAGGGAGAGAAAACTTGCCACCATTTTTCTACATTTTTTTTTCCAGTTCCTTACGTCGTAAATTGCACAATCACTTTATGACATGTATGCTCCCGGGTGAATACTGATTGAGGACCTTGTTGTTTTAGTGAACCAACCTCTTCAAACCCAAAGTGCTCGAACGAAAACAACGGTGAGAAAAGAGTAGAGTTCGCACGATATATTATATATATATATATATATATATATGTGTGTGTGTGTGTGGTGTGTGTGTGTAAGAGAGAAAGAGACGTACACGTTTTGCGACAATCGGTAGGCAAACAAGTTTTCCATGCCCACTTCACACTATCGTGTGACATGAGCAATTTTTTTTCCGTAACTTAGGTTAGGTTAGGTTTTAGTAATTAACTTATAATTTTTGCTTTCCCATGCTTATTAGAAGATTCCTAAAATATTCGTATTTCTATCAGGTCATCCCATAAGTAATGTCGTTTTTTTACCTTTATTTCCAAATGAAAATAAAACTGCATCAAAATAAATTTTAATCAATTTTATATTTTCCTTCACTTTCTTGACTCTCTGCCACCTCTCTACAAGCATTTCAATTCCATATTAATAAAATTTCTTCGGTTTAGAAGCAAAAAACTTGGAGAGGGCAATGTTGATAGCCTCGAAACTTTCAAGTTCTTTCCCGTCAGGGTAGTTTTGAAGACTTCTGAATAGGTGGTAATCTGATGGTGCAAGGTCTGGTGAATACGGAAGATGTGGAATTTTTTCCCAACCAAGCTGTTCAGTTTTGGCAGTGGTGATTTGAGCAGTATGAGGATGCGCGCTGTCCTGTTGAAACACACCACCATTGCGATTGGCCAAAGGAGGACGTTTTGTTTGCAATGCAACGCTCCGTCTTTGAAGTTGCTGACAGTAGACTTCGGCTGTAATGGTTTGATTGGGCTGCAACAGTTAAAAATAAACCATTCCTTGAATATCCCACAAAACGCACAGCAAAACCTTCCTGGGGGTGCAGATGTCCTCTTGGCTGTGGTGTAGCAGATTCCCCAGCACTAACCCACTGCCGATGACGCTTAACATTGTGATGAAGCACCCAATTTTCATCCCCAGTGATGAGTCGATTCAGAAACGGTACTTGAAGTTGCCGAAAATGCAATGAAGAGCAAATGTTCACGCGATCTCAACAGTTGTCTGGTGACAACGTATGGGGAACCCACTTCCCAAGTTTCGACACTTTTCCCAGTCGTTGCAGGTGGCGATGAACTGTGGAACCGGTCGAATTTAGTCGCTGGGCAAGTTCTTCAACAGTTACAGCAGGATTTTCTTCAAGTTTAGCTATCAGAAGGTCATCATTGAACTCAACAGGTTGGCCCGAGCGCGCTTCATCAGTTAAGCTATAGCCACCAGACCTAAACTTCTGGTACCATCTTTGACATTTCCTTACATTTAAAGCTTCCTCCCCGTAAATATCATTAATATTTTTTGCGGCTGCAGTCGCGTTATTTCCTATTCTAAACTCATAAAGCATTATATGCCTGGTGTGTTCCTCTGACACCTCCATCTTGTCCGTAAGGGTGAAATAAACGAAGATTGTTAACACGATGAAACTTCACTTAGAGTGAGAAGTAACATGTCTAAACACACAAAAATTCGAGTTTTCCACAAAATATACAGAGAAACATGTGCAAACACGACGCGAGTTTAGCAATGTAAAAAAACGACATTACTTATGGGATGACCAGATACTTCTAGGTGTTTAGCACAAAATACAATCTTATTTAAATATACTGATCTGGCGTAAACCTCCCGTGAATCTCAGTCAGCTCTCCTAGTCATTGCAGGTGCATCCGCCCCCACACATTCGCCGTCACGTGCCCACTCCGTGCCACTTCATAAATATTTTGGCGGGCATATCTCGTGTTGTCCTATCGCCAACACCGAAGACGGCCGTGAGTAGTAGACGAAAACGTCTTCTCGTCAGAGAAGATAACTCTGCTCCAGTATGCGAGATCATCATTTATATGGTGGCGAGCAAACGAGAACCTGACCTGACGATGTCGTTCCTCGATCTTCTCTTTTTTGGCAGGAGTAAGGTGGTGATATCCCGCTTCATGCAACCGTCTCCTTACGGTGTCGACTGACACGCCCATATCTAGTGTCTCCCGGATGGCAACTGCGTTGTTGATTGGATCGTTCTGCACTTCGTTGATTATTCTCCGGTTTACTTCTGGGGTGGTCTTTCTTGATGCTCCACACTTAGGACGATCTAGCAGATTCCCAGTCTCCCGCCACCTCTGCACCCAGTGTCGAACAGTAGGGTTCGAAATTTCCAGTTCCATGGCTATTGGCTATGTCAGCTACAGAGAGACCTGCTTCCCGCATACCAATTATCCGGCCTCGCTGTGCAATTTTATCTTGAGCTGGATTAATTTTCAGAGTCGGTGTTCGTCATACGGTGTAGAAATATGGTATGAGCATAGATCATGCCAGTAACCATGTCAACACCTCGGTTTGGCCCATCAACGTCATTTCACAAACATTAGTATAATATTGTACGAGTTTATAAGTATACTGTATAGCGAGTGTATATACTGTAAACCAGGTTAATTTCGCAGCAGCAAATTTTCGCTTTTTCATATCCTTGGACGAGTTCGCGGCATCATAATTTCGCGGTCAACAGTTGCTAGTTATAATCTTACATATTAAAATGACGTTATGAATGACGACATTTAATCTGGAATGTGATTGGTCGAGGTTGAGGTCGTATATCAAGACAAGTTTCACCACTTGGTACGCGGATAAGTTTCAGCAGCACTCAACGTAAATGAATCTCTCGGTAAAATAGATTTGAAGCTCTCCACACTGAAACCTATTCATGCTAAAGGGATTGTTTCTGCATGGGATAACCTACACAAAATGAGGGAGACCATTCGGAAGGGTTGGGAAATTAGCGCATTCATGATATTCTTGTTATACAGTAATAATACGGTATAATTTAAAATGTTTTTACTGCTTTTACTTTACAATGTTTTATTACAATATAATTTATACTGAATTCACTTTTTAAATAAAATATTTTAATGATCTAAGTTTTATTTTCTTACTACCTTCCAAAGATTAGTTTAATTTTAAAATTTTCGCTTGCTGGATATTTTCGCGTAAACTATATATAGCTTATGCGAAAAACGCGAAAATTTTCTGCAGGCGAACATTTCGCATTCATTAGTATATAAAAAGTTCGGATCTTTTCCATTTTATGGGAACCACCATTTTTTTTAAATAAATACATGGTTTTACAGCATTTTTTATGCTGATTCCAAATATATTATTCTTTTTCAGGAGAAATAAAAAATAAGAAAGTTATAGTCAATAAATCTTTATTATTTATATGATATGCCACGATGACGTCATTTGTACGATAACGTCATCGTAAGCTCAGTTAGGGCCTAATAGCCTATTTCTAATAGTTCAAATCAGTTGTTAATTTACCTTGAATGAAAATATTTGCCTCGACTTGACAATATGGAAAATTATAACTTAATTTGGCTAGCAAGAAATATTACATGTGAAGAAGATGCATTAAAGTTTTTACAAAAGAATGATGTTATTCCTAAAACCAAACAATGTAATAAAAAACACGAAATGTCGATAACCAAAAGAAGCGACAGTAAATGCTCAATGGAATGGCGGTGCTCAAAACAAACGTGCCGAGAAAAGGTGTCTGTACGCAAGAATACTTGGCTAGAGGATTCAAAACTACCTCTTGAAACTATAATTTCATTAATGTATTGTTGGTCTCAAGAGTATACAACGATCAAATTTTGCGAAAAGGAATTCGGCATCTCCCATGGAACAATCGTGGATTATAACAATTACTTTAGAGAGGTAATTAAGTTTTAAACAATTAACCTAACCTAACTAACCTAACCTAACTAACCTAACTAACCTAACCTAACTAACCTAACCTAACTAACCTAACCTACCTAACCTAACTAACCTAACCTAACTTAAACTATGCAATATGAGAAAATAAAGAAATATCGTATAAATAATAAAATATTAATGACTATAACTTTCTTATTTTGTATTTCTCCTGCAAAAGAATAATATATTTGGAATCAGCATAAAAAAAATGCTTCAGAACAATATATTTATTTAAAAAAATGGTGGTTCCCATAAAATGGAAAAGACCCAAAAGTTCTATTGTAGTAGCTGTTCATATAGATTTGCAGTAATCATAATGAAACCTTATTACTGTATAAGGCTAGTAAACTACATGGAGTTCAACGCTGTTCACGATCATATTAATTGTTTATCTTTATGAACACAGATATTACAATTACCTGTATGTCAATGACTGTTTAATCAATTGTCCTTTAGATATACTGTATATGTCTGTGTTATACGTTGTTGGACTCTGTTGTCCCCCTCCACCCGACCTTCCCCCAGTTGGGGTACCTTGACTAACATTGTGGCGTTGCTACATTTACGGAGTCGCCTGTGAGACGAGGAATATACATTTGCGGGCAACTGTACATGCCCCGCCTTCGTAGGCGGAGACTTTTGTGAAAGTGACAAAACATTTTCAGACGTCATTCTCTTATACTATTCCATACAAAGATATATACACAAACATCAAACGTATGACAAATCTTATATAAAAAAAATGGCCGGAGTCTAACTCAACGACTGTAAATTGAATTAAACAAAAAAAAATAAAAATAAAAATCTTGTAAAATTAGATAAATATATATAAATTCTCATAATTTCTAATTACGGTCCTTTAACAAGTCTACAAAAAAAAAAAAAGAATTCTAAGAAGAATTCAAAAATTATAAATTTTAATGACTAAAAAAAAAAAATTGTATAATTAAAAATAAGAAAAAAATGTTTTTAAAGAATTTTTTGGGAACAATAGATACATATTCTACATAGACTGCAGTGTACGGATGGCATGACACACGAGATACAGACGCATACACAATGGTTTCGGATACGTATAATCACTTTTTTTAATTGAGAAAATACTTTCGTTATTAGAAAACTGCGAATGAGAGTTATTGAAGAAATACCCAGGAGAAATTACCATAGAAAACAAAAAGTGTTTTAGCCTTAACCTTAGTTTTGCTTCCGCCCGAACTGTTCCTTTTAACGAAAGTTAAGCTGCTGTCCCACCTTAGATCTACGGCTTAACTTGGAATCTGAACCACGACCCACCACGGGCGGTCAGAAATTACAAAGTCCTCGCCCGGACTCGATCTTACAACCTCCCGATCAGCAGCCCAGTGTCTTAACCACGAGGTTACCCAGAGTACCCATTTATCAACTAAACATTTTTTTTGTATGAACAACTGGTTCAGCTGAGCGCCGTCTGTCATCGCCAGGAATCGAACCTGGGACCGGTTGACTCGTTATCAGCGATGCTAACCACTAATATATATATATATACTATATATATCACGCTGTTTCAGGAGGAAAGGTCAATACTTCGGGAGGTGATAGTATCAGTCATTGTGAGAAAAAAAGTTCATATGAACATGTGTCTAATTCTGAATGGTTACGGAGATAGAACTGTTTGAATCTGATGCGCGCGCAGCTCCTCCCCCCCCCTTCCTCCCCTATAACCTTGAACCATGTAAGCTGTAATGTAAGCATGTAACATAAGCCAATCGACAGCTGACTGTTGTGAGTGACATTGGTGTTTAAAGCAGTGTTAAGAATGCCACACACCTTCACATATGCCGAATATGCAGATATGGTGTATGTCTACGGTTTTTGCGATGGTAGTGCGACAGCTGCTGTTGCAGAATACCGTCGACGGTTTCCGAACCGCAGAATTCCGGATCGAAGTGTGTTTACCAGGGTTTTCAACACATTGCGTGAGATTGGTACATTTCCCAGCACTCATGTTTCATCTGAACGTGAAGGTCAACAAGGATGTGGATGAAGTGGAAAACATTCTTCAGTTGGTAGAGCGTAGACCTACTACTAGCTCAGGAAGAATTTCTACACGTCTCGGTGTACCACACACAAGAGTATGGCGAACATTACGTGAGGAATGTTTGCATCCATATCATGTACAGCGTGTACAACACCTTCAACCAGGAGACGCTGCCATGCGAATGGAATTTTGTCATTGGGTAAATGCTAATCACCGATTGCTTCAATTAATACTGTTCACCGATGAAGCTCTTTCATCCGTGACGGTATCAACAACACTCGTAACTCTCATCGGTGGTCAGACGAAAATCCAAATGCCACTGTGGAAACAAATTTTCAACATCGCTTCTCAGCCAATGTGTGGTGCGGTATCATCGATGATCAGCTGATTGGCCCTGTTACTTTAGAGCAGGGGTGGGGAAACTTTTCAGTACCAAGGGCGAAAATCGATAACAAACACCTCCGCGGGCGTCTGGCAAATTTAAGCTTATATACAGCGTGTCCCAAAGAAATGTATACCCACTTTGTTCGATAATACCAGCTATGAGGATAACAAATATTACTTTTTATATGTTTTTAATGAAGAATTTTCTCCTGAATCTAAATATATAATTATTTTTATTAAAAATTGAAGAACAAAAAAGTTACAGATGTTTAAATTATAATTATATTTTCGAGACTTCATGTGCGATATTTTCTAATATTTTAACGACGCTGTTTTGAGATACTTATGTTTAGTGTTGATATTGAAGCATAAATGTTGTAATATTAGTTAATTCAAAAAATTTACAAATTCCATGGTTAAATGACACTTATCTAAGATGTTCGACGTCTTCCAGAACGTTGTTTTTGTAAGTTTTGCACAGTGCCGTCGGTTTCAAACTTATCTCGTATACGTGCAAAAATATTAGAAAATATCGCACATGAAGTCTCGAAAATAATAATTATAATTTAAACATCTGTAACTTTTTTGTTTTTCAATTTTTAATAAAAATAATTATATATTTAGATTCAGGAGAAAATTCTTTATTAAAAAACATATAAAAAGTAATATATTTATTATCCTCATAGCTGGTATTATCGAACAAAGTGGGTATACATTTCTTTGACACGCTGTATGTAAGATGTATTTTAAAAAGCTATTTGCTGGGCTGTAAATAAATAATTTTTAGTAAATAATAAATACCTAAGCGGGCGAATTGAAATTAGCTCGTGGGCGAAATTTCGCCCGCGGGCGAGGGTTTCCCCACCCCTGCTTTAGAGAATCGTCTTATAGGACAAAGTTACCTAGAATTTCTGCAAAATGAATTGCCAGGACTATTGGAAGATGATCCTTTGGCTACACGCGCTGGTATGTACTTTCAGCATGACGGAGTTCCTCCACATTCTACCCATCTGGTGATGCAATACCTAATCAAACTTTCCCTGGTCGATGGATCGGCCGCGGGGGTCCCATTCAATGGCCACCAAGGTCTCCAGACCTCTCCGTTAGATTATTTATTGTTTGTGGGGGTGGATGAAAAGTCAAGTTTACAAAAGAAAGGTGGATACACGAGACGAATTGCTCGCGCGCATTTTGGATGCTGCTGCCCGCATAAAGGAACGTCAAGATCAACTCAGACGAACAACACGCGATCTTCGCACACGAGTTGCAAAGTGCATTGAGGTTGACGCTGGGATTTTCGAAAACGTATTGTAAACTGTAACAAATTTGTCATTTCTGTATCTGATACCATTCAAAATGCCAATGTTTAAACATTAAATGTTAGAAACAGTAATTGGTTTCTCTTTCTTGATTACCATTAACAATGCTTTTGTATTTGTAGATTCAAACAGCTCTATCTCCGTAACCATTCAGAATTAGACACATGTTCATATGAACTTTTTTCTCACAATGACCGATACTATCACCTCCCGAAGTATTGACCTTTCCTCCTGAAACACCGTGTGTGTGTGTGTGTGTGTGTGTGTGTGTGTGTGTGTATTAGTCAAAGTGTGTAACCAGCCATTTCGCGTAATGGCTGAAATTCCAGCTTGGTCATTTCGTGAAATGGCTAAAATTAATTTTGTCATGAATTCATAGAAATAAATAACAAACATCACAATAAAATTGGAAACCTTTATTTAACTAATTAAATCTGCTAAAACATACATACATACATCCACAGGTCTGTTCAAATAAGTGAGAAACACTCTTCAAATACACATTTGAACACATTTGAATTTGAATTTTCAATATAGAGGTTTTCAAATACTAACCGGGCCTTCAATGTTATTCCGATGTCCGCCATTGAAGGCCCAGTTAGGTCAACTGTATGCCCTTGACAACTGGTTAGGTAAGTCGTGTTATTTTCGTTAAAACTAACGAAAATAACACAACTTAACCTAACCAATTGTCAAGGGCATACAGTTGACCTAACCGAGCATACAGTTGACCGAACCAGGCAAATGATCTTGTACGAAATGACCAAAGTGGAATTTCGCCATTTCGTTTAATGGCTGAAGATTTTAGTCATTTCGCGAAATGAGTGAAACAGCCATTTCGCATAAAAGTTTCAGCCATTACGCGAAATGGCTGGTTACACACTGACTGTAGCGTGTGTGTGTGTGTGTTGTGTGTGTGTGAGCGACGTTGACTCTGTTTAGTACAATAGTTAGTTGGATGAGAGACAATCTACTGCCTTCTAATAAAATAATTCATAAAATAACCCACAATTCCAAAAGATGTTCGTTGACCTTTACTTTTATAAAGACGTTAAACAGACTCAAACGTAATTATTATTTGTATGCATGCCAAATGTACGATCACAATGTATAATGGAATATGTTGCCTAACAATCATTTTTGTTAGAAATCTCTTAACGCATAAGCCAAAAAGTACAACTACAAACAAATACATTACATATGATTAACTTGCGGCAACCAATCCCTAATGGTTAATTCAACCATACTATTTACAGCGAGTCAGTTTATCACGCAAAATACTCATATAAAAAAAACATGGTTAATTCATTCACTGGGATTTGTAAACAGACAACCATGCAGTTGATGGTTTTCAACAAAGTATTATATATATATACACACACAGGGTGTTTATAAAGTCCCCATCTATTTCGGTGAAAACGTAGCAAAAAGGGTAAAATTCAATAACAATATAATAGAAGGCATACATTTAATGAATACTTAAGCCTATGATTCTACATGAGCATCATCAGTATCTTTACAGAGTTCGAATCTGTCAGCAGCATTGCGAAACACATTTTTGAGCATGACGGGTTACTTTTGTAACTGCTGATATTTATATATATATATATATATATATATATATATATATACTTTACAGGGAATCCGTATAACTCGGGATTTCATGAAATCCTTAAAATGTTCAGGGATTTCAATTAAGGTTAAGTCGCGATACTTTCGCTAAACCTGCGGGAAAGTTATTGAATGCCCGGTTAGGTCAACTACGCCCTTGACGATTGGTTAAGTCGTGATAGTTTCATTAAACCTAACGAAAATATCACGACTTAACATGGAATCCCTAGTTACACAGCTTCCCTGTAATATATATACACATAGCAATCCCTCGCTATAGCGCGGTTTCGATATTGCGCTGTTAATACTTTACGGACATTGTTTACTTATAGCGCGCTATCCCCGATATAGCACTATTTGCACGATTTCGTTTTGTTATAATAATAAAATAAAAACGCGCTCACCTAATAAATATAACAAAAACACACCGTAATCGCGCTTAAATTTAAGTTAAAATCATATCAAACATTAATAACATACTGTATAATAAAAGCGCCGTTAACCTTCCACCTCTGCCACAGAAAAACTCGTAAGCACGCTTGAATCCTTTTTTAAAGCATAACCTTCCACCTCTGCCAAAGAAAAACCAGTAAGTGTCGAGTCCACTCCTCCATCAGGAAGTCCAGACAGCCGTTCTTCATTTGACAGATTCGATGTCCCTGAAGCTGCGTAACTCCCGATCCTATTTTGATACGTTCTTTTATACATTTTATTGCCATTTTATTTGGTTATATATATATATATATATATATATATATATAATAAACGAAACTTTTTATAAAAGTATAAAATAAAATTCATCACCACCATTTATAAGTGTAAAATATAAAAGGTATCCTAAAATATAACTATAATCTATTTCATAATAAAATTTTTAGAATAAATTTTAAGGGAAACAAATTCAAAACTGAAAATGCTTTTTTAATTCGAACTAAAAGCAAATAAAAATGAATAAAAGCTATTTTAATACACGTAAATATCATGATATCAAAAGGATGAAAAATATATTTGCGATATAGCGTTAAGAATCTAACTTTTTTCGTTCGTTATTTTGACACTGGGCTCGGAACTTGTTATCTGCATAGTGCATACATTTGCAGAATCATCTACGCCAGAGGTTATGCTTGGTGGTTTTTATAATAGTCATCACTAATAAATCTCAATGGTGACACCGGGGCCGAATTACCCATTACGTCACGTACGCCATGGATAGGGAGGGCCTCGAGACATGGGAAAGTCCAGGGCCAGATTAACCATTAGGCTAATAAAGCCCTTGGGTCCTCATATTTTTTAGGCCATGGAGTTTAGGCCCTAATTTTTATATCATGAATCCTAAATTTTTGTCACAAGGTTGGTTAAGTAATATCATCTATAACTGCATAAATTATATCTTCAGAGGTGGAAAATAAGTTTTTAGTTTTAGTTAAGAGGTTTTTTATGTCAATATATCTAATGGTGTATTATTGTCGATATATATAAGATTTTCATCCATTTTTGTACGATTAGCTTCAAAGGGTTAATCTGTTTCCGAATTTTTTTTCCAGACGTTGGGAATTTGCGCCTAGTGTAATGATCATTCAGCATGTCGAAGTAAAGGGAATGTTTTGTTTGATATCACAGTTTAAAGCCAGAAATAAAGAAGTCATTCTCTATTTGAATTGTATGCTGGTTTTGCTGGTTTTTCTTTTTTAATGTATCATGTATAGCTTTGATTTTTGTTAGTTGTTAAATTTGAATAAATATACATTTCTTTTTTTTAAGATTTTATGAATTATATACAATATATGGTACATGTATAGGCCCCTCACAGCCTTAATCCGGCACTGGGCATGCCCCAAAATATTTAAGATATTTTTCGATAAATATTTGTAATTATTATTATACGAGGGCCACTCAGTATATTTTGCCCCACCTTTTTTTTTTCTTTCCAAGTTTCCTTGTAAATTCCAGAAATTTTGTACGCAAGTAGTTACATACCTTTTTTACAAGTTTTTATTTTTCCACATAGTCTCCATCCTTTTCTACGGCTTTCCTCCACCTCGAAACGAGGGCATTTATTCCTTGCTGGTAAAAGTCCGCTGGGTTTCGCTGGAGCCACCTCTTAACCTCCTCAACAACCTCATCGTCACTCTGAAACTTTCTTCCACGAATAGCATCGTTCATTGACCCAAACAAATGGAAGTCTGAAGGTGCCAGATGCGGGCTGTATGGAGGGTGGGGTAACACAGTCAGGCGCATTTTTGTGATGGCCTCTCTTGTTTGAAACTGTTGTATGGTCTTGCGTTACCGTGCAAAAGAAGGACGTCAGTAGTATGGGTGACAAAGGGGAGAGTGCAGGAATGTTGCAATGAGCTAATGATCAATGTTGCAAGATGTTGCAAAGGGGTTATGCAACAATATGTGCTTTTATATGCTAAAGTCAGCCGTTCTAAAGTACAAGATGTCAAGTAGCATTGTTCTTGAACCACCTTAGACCTACAGTTTAGACGAGAAATCCGTAACATGGTACGGTTTCCATCACTAAATTTTTATTTTATTCATGTTACAAATAGTAAGAAAAATGCATGGTGAGGGATGCTTGCTTGCATGCTTTCATATAGGGAGTTGGCTAAAATATGGGAAACTGAAGAAAGAACGGGAAGTTTGTTAAAATTTATTGTTTAATATAAAAGTATATATAAACTTCATTTAATTCTTTTATCAATTACTTTAATTTCTCCGAAATTTAATTATAATGAATATTAAGATGAACGATTTCTTTTTGCTAAGCCAATTGTCTAGTGTATCAGGTCATCCCATAAGTAATGTCGTTTTTTTGCATTGCTAAACTCGCGTCGTGTTTGCACATGTTTCTCTGTATATTTTGTAGAAAACTCGAATTTTTGTGTTTAGACATGTTACTTCTCATTCTAAGTGAAGTTTCATCGTGTTAACAATCTTCGTTTATTTCACCCTTACGGATAAGATGGAGGTGTCACAGGAACACACCAGGCATATAATGCTTTATGAGTTTAGAAAAGGAAATAACACGACTGTAGCCGCAAAAAATACTCAGGATATTTATGGAGAGGAAGCTTTAAATGTAAGGAAATGTCAAAGATAGTTCCAGAAGTTTAGGTCTGGTGGCTATAGCTTAACTGATGAAGCGCGCTCGGGCCAACATGTTGAGTTCAATGATGACCTTCTGATAGCTACACTCGAAGAAAATCCTGCTGTAACTGTTGAAGAACTTGCCGAGCGACTAAATTCGACCGGTTCCGCAGTTCATCGCCACCTGCAACGACTGGGAAAAGTGTCGAAACTTGGGAAGTGGGTTCCCCATACGTTGTCACCAGACAACCGTAGAGATCGCGTGAACATTTGCTCTTCATTGCATTCTCGGCAATTTCAAGCACCGTTTCTGAATCGACTCATTACTGGGGATGAAAATTGGGTGCTTCATCACAATGTTAAGCGTCATCGGCAGTGGGTTAGTGCTGGGGAATCTGCTACACTACAGCCAAGAGGACATCTGCACCCCAGGAAGGTTTTGCTGTGCGTTTAGTGGGATATTCAAGGAGTGGTTTATTTTGAACTGTTGCAGCCCAATCAAACCATTACAGCCGAAGTCTACTGTCAGCAACTTCAAAGACGGAGCGTTGCACTACAAACAAAACGTCCTTCTTTGGCCAATCGCAAGAGTGGTGTTTCAACAGGACAACGCGCATCCTCATACTACTCAAATCACCAGTGCCAAAACTGGACAGCTTGGTTGGGAAAAAATTCCACATCTTCCGTATTCACCAGACCTTGCACCATCAGATTACCACCTATTCAGAAGTCTTCAAAACTACCCTGACGGGAAAGAACTTGAAAGTTTCGAGGCTATCAACATTGCCCTCTCCAAGTTTTTTGCTTCTAAACCGAAGGAATTTTATCAATATGGAATTAAAATGCTTGTAGAGAGGTGGCAGAGAGTCATAGAAAGTGAAGGAAAATATAAAATTGATTAAAATTTATTTTGATGCAGTTTTATTTTCATTTGGAAATAACGATAAAAAAACCGACATTACTTATGGGCAGAGCTGGGCACTTGCGGCATATTTTGCGGTACTGCGGTACTGCGGTACTACCGCAAACCGCAAACCGGAACCGCATAAAGCAGCACCGCAAAGGATCGCTGAAAGTACCGCAGTACCGCTACCGCATTCAAATTTCCGCGTACCGGTTTGGTACCGGTTTGGTAGTACGGTAGTACCGCAGTACCGCAGTACCGCAAAATATGCCGCAAGTGCCCAGCTCTGCTTATGGGATGACCTGATATTTCTTTTACTGTTAATATTGGGTATCGTTTAAATAATTAGTTCTCTTGCTCAACAAAATTAAGGAGAAAGTCAATCTTGCCTTTAATGCAATTGTGTGTGTATATTTCGCCTGAACTATTATTTTGATTATATGTTTCGTATTTCTTGTATTATTTTTTGATCATTCCATCGTATGTGTTGGAGTGTATATTTACCTATATATTTCCAATAAATCGTCTGAATAAACAGAATGATATAATGGTGTTTTATTTAGTTCGGTTTAAATGTATTTCTTTTATTGTTAATATTGGGTTTCGTTTTAATAATTAGCTCCCTTTCTGAACAACTTTAAGGAGAAAGTCGTTTTTTCCTTTTAATAAATAAAAGCATTATTTGGCAACTCGTGTAAATGAAATTAAATGGTGGTATCTAGCAACTCAGCCTAATAATGTATACCTGAACAATTAAAATAAATGGTGGTATCTGGTAACCCCTTCCATATATAAGTGATATCTGGCAACTCACGATCCTCTATATAGCACCTGCTTGGCCACTGGACGCTGACAATGCTGCGGACTCCGGTGGAATAAAGAACTCTCTCCTTCCTTCTTAGGTTAAGACTTAGATTAGGTTTCCCTTTGGGGGGGGGGGGGGTGAGGACATCCCACCTTCTCCCCCAAAGACCTCCTCCGTCTCTCCTTTCTCTTCCTCTCTTAGGTTAAGGCTACCCCTTTGGGGGGTCATCCTCCCTTCTGCCCCCGAAGCTCCTTCCCCTCTCCCCCTTGGCAACATTGAGTTGTTGCATTATCCTACCCCCTTTGCAACATTGACTTGTTGCATAACCCTCCCCTTCATTGCATAACCCCCACCCCCTTCGGTGCAAGCCCCACCCCTTGTTGTACAACCATTTGCAACATCTTGCAACATTGATCGTTATCTCATTGCAACATTCCTGCACTCTCCCTTTTCCGCCCATATTACTGACGTCTTCCAGTTTTCTCTCCGTTCGAACTCGATTTATATGTCTTTGGAGTCTCTGTAGGGTAGCAATATATGCCTCCGAGTTGATTGTTTGTCCTTTCTTCATAATGTCCACAAGAATCACCCCTTTCATGTCTCAGACGATGGTGGCCATAACCTTTCTTGCAGAGGGAGCAATTTTGAACTTTTTCTTGCGTGGGGAGTCTGCTTGATGCCACTCCATGGATTGGCGTTTTGTTTCAGGTTCTAAGTGGTGTACCCAAGTATCGTCCCCAGTCAGAATTCGTGAAAGGAAGCCATCCCCTTCCGTCTCGTATCGAACCAACGACTCGGAAGCAATTTCTTTTCTTTGGGCTTTGTGATCTTCAGTCAGTTGGCGAGGTACAAACCGTGAACACACTTTTGAGTATCCCAGTTGCTGAATTATCGTATTCACACTTCCTTCACTAATTCCTAGCTCCAGTGATAGCTCCTTGTATGTGACACGCCGATTTCATCGAATGATGCTGTTAGCACGTTGCACAGTGTGACATGTCACAGCCGATGCCGGGCAACCGCTGCGTCGCTCATCATCGAGGATGGCTCTCCCTCTCTCCGATGATCTCAAACGTTTAGACCAGCGTCCAACTGTGCTTCGATCAACAACAGCATCTCCGTAAACGTTTTGTAGACGTTTGTGAATATTTTCAACTGTTTCCTTCTCTGCGGTTAAGACCGAGATAACAGCTCTCTGTTTACAACGCACATCACTGTCAGACGCCATTTTCGAAACTGCGTTAACCATCGGTTTTATAAAAGGGCGTTTAAAAGCGGTTTTATACAAGGAGGGGGGGTTCAAACTGGAAAAATCCGGTTATGTGAAGCGCAGAAATTTCAAACTTACGGCCCAAAAGACATTTGAGCCCCATGGCTTATTATTTAGCTAAGAAAAAAGGGTGGGGCAAAATACATTGAGTGCCCCTAGCAGATAATAATTTTTCATAAATATTAAATTTAGTTTACATATGTATTACTTCTTAATATTATTTTTAATATTATTTTTAATATTATGCTACGGTAGATAATTATTTCAAAACTTTCTAAATATTGTTTTCGACAATTACAATAATTCTAGATTTTTTCCAAATTTTACTCGTGTAAATATTGTACTAAGTGTCACTCGATAATGTTTTTTTTCTTATTATTACTTTCACAAGTTTCCTTCATATATGTGTATGGGGATCTGCAGGAGGCAAAAGGGGGCGGGGGTCACTTGCTCCCTCTCTCTATTTCCTATTAATCTTTTCGCAAGCGAACCAAAAATATTGCTAGAGAAAGCCAAAAAATGTGAACTGGGCAACTCAACCGCATGAATAATGAAACGTTATTGTACATCTGACTCTCCACCGGGAGGGGAAAGTGTAGATTTAAGATAGGAAAAAGTGGAGAGAAAGGAACTCGACATTGCGTCTGAAGATCTTGGATTGTAGTCGAAAACTTTAACTCAGAAACAAAACGTAGCCGACTTTCTGACGCTGAACTTAAAAAGCAGCAAGAAGTTGAAAATAATTACTGGCGTTTAGTGTTTCAACGCGTTGTTACAGCGATGTAGTGTTTGGCACAACGTGGTTTGGCTTTTAGAGGGGACAACGAGATTATTGGTTCGCCATATAATGAAAATTTTCTTGGAATGCTGGAACTCTTAGCTCAGTTTGGCCGTGGAGAGATAAGCTACTAGTCTTCTACAGTTTGTGATGAACTGATCCAGTTTATGGGTCAGCAAGTTGTGAACACTGTGTGACGAAGCGCAAACAGCCAAGTACTCTTCGATTTCTGGGGATTCTACTCCAAATGTAAGTCACACAGATCACTAATTTTCATTGCGAGGTACGCGAGTTTGAGTGGGAAAACTCTGGAGCTATTTCTAAGGTCTTTGCACATTCTCAGCCATTCGGGAGAAAGCGTGCAAAAACATATGCCGGACACTTTAGTCGAACTCAATCCCGGCATCGATGATTGTAGAAGCCAGAGTTATGACAATGCCCCCAATACGACCAGCAGATATGAAGGTTCACAGGGTCGTATACTGGAGATTAACCATCTTGTACACCATATGCCCTGTGCAGCTCATTCGTTGAACTTGGTGTTGCAAGTGTTGGCTGCTGTCTGGAGGCCATAAATTTCTTTGGCACGCTGCAGGGATGTATGCATTCGCAGTTCGTTCAATAAAACGATTGAATTCTCGAACTACCGGTTTTACAAAAAATGAAAATGGCCGCATTCTGACAGTAAAATCTTTCTTAACTACCCGCAGGGCCGGCGAGAGCTGCCACGGGCTCCGGGGAAGGATTGGTATATGGGCCTACTTGTTTACTCAGTATTTTATTATGAATGTTTTTTTGTGTACATAACAAGCAAACTGATTTTATATCCAAGTCACTATTCAAAACACAGTATGATAATCTCTATAAAATGTATGTTCATTAATTATATTTCCTCTCTGTTATTTAATCAATTGCTTCATTAATATTTTTAGATTTTATCCCCCTTCTTTCCGGGCCCCAGAGATTTAACCCGGCTTCCCCGCCCTCTCGGCGGCCCTGACTACCCGATATCACTGCGTTTGAACTATGAACAACATTACGACATTCTCGTTGACATGTCAGAAGATGTGGATGAAAAGGGCGAGACCAGACACAGAGCTGACAGTCTTGCAAACAAACTTCGTCACCTGAAAACTGCAATCATATGCATTGTGGAGAACAAAATTTTGCAGAGGTTTCAGCAAAACAACACGCAACTTCAAAGCACAAGTAGAGACGTTCAAACTGCAATTGCAAGGTTTTCTTCGTTGGAGAACTTCAACAAAATGAGACGTGCATACATCAAAAATCTCATTCCCAAATGAGTTGGGGTGAGAAGGCAGACATGCTCGGATATAAAATACAGAAGGTATGGAAGAAAAAAGGTAGAAACTAAAGCGCACACATTCATTCACACCGGCATCCTGGTGGATCACGCCATGTGTGGTGGTCTTCCAAGCTTTGTCAAAAATAAGAAAGAGAGCGTCCCGAACTTACTTACCTCTAACAAACCACTTCTCACACATCAACCAGATCAAGCCTACGTTTCCTCACGCAATCATTCACCACATCCATCAACCTTTTCAGCCTCCCTCTCCTCCTCCTACCTTCGCAAACATTCTTACAACTCTTTTCACAATTCTGTCATCTTTCATTTTTCTAACATGTCCAAACCACCTTAACACATTTTCTTAAATTTTCACTTCCACCGACTTCCGCACAACACATCTGTCCAGAAACACACGATTTCTCACTATCAATCTCTATCGCCACACATACTTCAAGTTATCCATCTCAACCGCTCTTACCTTTGACTTCTCCCTTTCATGTCATGTCAATGTTTCATACTCATACAAAAGTGTCTGTACTAACACACCCTCGTGTAAACATCTCGCAACATTACCCAGTCTCCGCCTCCTCACAGCCGCTTTCAGCGCACCCACCAACTTTCTCACTTGATTCACTCTGCTATTAATTTCATCCGCATTCGTACAGCTTTCGTTCAAAACATCCCAGATTGTGTCTGACCGTTCACAATCACACGAGTCCGAATTTCCCTCACTCTCCACAATCAATAAGTTGCTTTTACCCACATTCACTTTCAACAATCTTCTCTCACACACCGCAATAAAACTCTTGACATCTTCCTGCATATCACGTTTACTCTGAACAAATAGCACAGCATCATCCGCATACAACAGAATCAACAGGCACCAACTATTCCCATCACACACCAAATTCATTCCTCTTTCTAACATTTGCACTTTCACCTCTCTCTTCACTCCATCCATAAAAATATTGAACAACCACGGAGACATTACACATCCTTGACGCACACCAACATTTATATCAAACCATTCACTCAGTTCTTTATTTGATCTCACACGTGCATTACTTCCATCATAGAAACTCTTCACTGCATTCATAAGAGTGTGTGTGTGTGTGTGTGTGTGTGATGAATTTCACAATTAAACACGTGAAATGAATGAATGATGCAAACCCACAGGGAAAAAGAAAAATGATTCCAAGGCCTTTCATGTATTCCCTGACGAGGTGTACTTCTGAATACACAAAAAGCCTTGAAATCATTTTTCTTTTTCCCTGTAGGTTTGCATCATATATATATATATATATATATATATATATATATATATATAACGTAAAGAACGACGCTTGTATAGAAGAACATTCCGCGCAAGATGAGGAGGGAGAACGAACAAATGAAAAAATGAGGTAACCACCCGGGAATCGAACCCGGGATCTTCCGATTGCCGGTCAGATATGATAACCACTACACCATGGGCCTCACTCGATCAGAACTCGTAATTCTCCTACACACGCGCAGAAACCAATGCCCTGAAAGGGCACCTCTCGCATGCCGCACATATATATACATTTCAACTGCAAACAACACACAGTATAATTAACGTAAAGAACGACGCTTGTATAGAAGAACATTCCGCGCAAGATGAGGAGGGAGAACGAACAAATGAAAAAAATGAGGTAAGCACCCGGGAATCGAACCCGGGATCTTCCGATTGCCGGTCAGATATGATAACCACTACACCATGGGCCTCACTCGATCAGAACTCGTAATTCTCCTACATACGCGCAGAAACCAATGCCCATGGTGTAGTGTTTATCATATCTGACCGGCAATCGGAAGATCCCCGGTTCGATTCCCGGGTGGTTACTTCATTTTTTCATTTGTTCGTTCTCCCTCCTCATCTTGCGCGGAATGTTCTTCTATACAAGCGTCGTTCTTTACGTTAATTATACTGTGTTGTTTGCAGTTGAAATATATATATATATATATATATATATATATATATATACACGGTGAACCAAAAGTAGGTGGACAGTAGGTTGAATACGGTTTGTGTTATATTATATTATAACTATGGTGTTCATTATAACTATGGTGTTTGTGTTTTATTATATTAAATATTATAACTAAATTTATTTAAATTTTATTTTGTATTATAGTATACAAAAAAATTAAATATGTATTCTCAAAATAAACGTTATCATTTACTGTCCACCTACATTTGGTTCACCCTATATATATATATATATACATTACTGTGCAAAAGTCTAAGGCAGGTCTGAAAAAAATCTTGTATCGATAAATTTTCTCAATTTCAAAGGTTAAAATATACGTGTTAGCTTCAAGATTTATCATTTATTTATTATTAGAGAACCATCACCATAGGTATTGAAAAGTTACATACAATTGCCGAAAGTCAATTTTGTATGACCGCCCTTTTCCTGCAAAACTGCTGCGATTCGATTTGGAATGCTATCTTGAAGTTTTTGTAAGAAATCCGGTGGAATGTCGTTCCATGCATCTCAGAGGACCTGCCATAGCTCCTCTCTCGATTTTGCCTGCTTTTCTTGCTTCTTTCTATCTGAATAATCCCAAACAGCCTCAATAATATTTAAATCAGGGCTCTGGGGAGGCCACTCCATCAGTTGCGAGTCTCTACGTTCTTTTTTAATTTCCAAATAGGTTTTGACTACATTGGCATATGCTTAAGGTCATTGTCGTGCTGAAAAATAAAATTTTGACCAATTAACCTCCGACCTGATGGCACAGCATGATGAATTAGCATCTCTCTGTATCTTTCTGCATTCAGTATTCCATCAATTTTGATAAGATCCCAACACCATTTGCTGAAATACAACTCCATGCTTAGTTGTTAGTTGCAAACACATTTCCTCGAATTGTTCCCCGTTTCTTCTTCTCACATACTGTCTTCTCTTTGTGCCAAAAATTTCAAATTTTGACTCTTCACTCCAGAGGACCCTTTTCCACTGGTCAGCATTCTAATTCTTGTGCTTTTAAGCATATTTGAGCCTCTTTGACTTGTTTCCTTTCCTGAGAAATGGCTTTTTGATTGCCACTCGACCATTAAGACCATTTCTGATGAGTGGACTCGTAATTCTGAGGTCTGGGCAAGCTGTGCCGAAAGTTTTGCACTGGATTTTCGTCTATTTCTGAGAGATGTTAGCTTAAGGTGTTTCTCATCGTTTTTAGAAAGTTTCCTTGGCCTTCCACTGCGTTTTCCATCTTCAACTTTGCCTGTTTCGCGCTGTTTCTTCAAAATTGTTTGAATACCACATCTTGATACCCCAGTTTGTCACGATATTTCTGATTGAGATTGACCCTGCTCGTGCAATAATACCACCCGGTGTCGAGTTGCAATGGATATTTTAGCCATTGCTTAACCAGTGTAAAATTTTATGCCTTTATTTGGAAAAGAGAGAATTAACAATTAAGAAATTTTATTAAAAAAAAAAATTTCATTTAGTTAGGAGCATTAAACAATTACAAAAACATACAATAGAAATTCTGTTTACAAACTGTTACTGAATGAGCTTAGAATGTCTTGTAAAATAGTACCGAGAAGCTTTGTGTTAAAATCTGTTCTATCTCCAGCAGTAGCACGTTTTGATGAAACATCCGTTTTCTTCGTTAAACTGCCTAATAACTGAGATTATTGACAGTGACTATACATTATATATATAGGGTGTTTCAAAAGTCCCTCATTATTTTTAAAATTTTATTAAAATAGCAATTACAAGAGGAACCAAATGACAATTTGGTTGATGAGTCTACGATTCATGAGAATTTTGGTGGCATCAAACTTGGCTTCATAAGTCTACTGGAAAGTCACTGGTACACCTCAACGTGGGCACCGTCTTTTTCGAAACAAGCGAGCCACCGTTTTACGCATTCTTGGCCGACATTGGACAACATTTCGGGAGTAACAGAAGCACACGCATTCCTGATCCGTTCTTCTAGTGTGGGGAGGACTCGCGGCTTGGTGGCGTACACTTTGTTCTTAATGTAACCCCACAAAAAGAAGTCGCATGGGGTAAGATCAGGCGAGCGAGCAGCCCATTCGATGGGACCACGGCGACCAATCCACCGATCCGGGAACTGCTTATTCAGAAATGAGCGAACCTCACGCGAGTAATGAGCAGGGGCACCGTCTTGCTGGAAAATGACTTCTTGCATGTCAGCTACAGCTGACAGTTGGGGGATGCAGAACTCCTGAAGCATACGAAGGTAATTGTCTCCGTTGACGTTCACGGAATTTCCATCTTGATCCCGGAAGAAGAACGGACCAATCAGCCCAGCTGAGGAGATGGCACACCAGACGACCAATTTCGGCGTGTCCCTTTCATGTTCACGGATCTCCGCAGGATTGTGAGTTCCCCAGATGCGGGTGTTGTGCCGATTGACGCGACCAGAAAGGTGGAAGAGAGCTTCGTCGCTGAACCACATGTGCTCCAGGATCGATGGGTCTCTTTCGTAGCGATGCAACAGTGTCTCACACATCTCCACCCGGCAATCGTAGTCTTGAGGTTCCAGCTTCTGAACCACCTGGATCTTGTACGGATACAGCTTGAGACCACGCCGCAAAATCCGTTGGATAGATGTCGCGCTGATATTCAGTTCCGCAGCAGCTCGCCGAATGGACTTTCCTTGACTCTGAGTAAACGCCTCACGGACAGTTTCGACATTCTCCTCACTCCGCCCACTTCGAGGTCTTCCTGATCGTGGTTTGTCCTTTACGGATCCGGTCTCCATAAACTTCCGGTGGGTGGCGACGATGGTGTTCCTATCCGGTGCATAATGCTGTCCGTAGACTGCCCGGAATCGTCGCTGCACTTCGACCACAGATTGAAAAACCTCCTGCCATGCAGCGATTTTACACCTCTGCTCTAGAGTCAGCATGGTAGCAGAAGAAAACGGAGCAAAACTTCAAATATAGACTCAAAAAAATTCTCAACTACTGAGTAAGAGTTGGTCGATTAGCTGCAAAGAAAATTGAAAATCAAATTAGTGAGGGACTTTTGAAACACCCGGTATATATATATATATATATATATATATATATATATATATATATATATATGTGTGTGTGTGTGTGTGTGTGTGTGTGTGCGTGTGTGTGTGTGTGTAAGAGAGAAAGAAACGTACACGTTTTGCGACAATCGGTAAGCAAACAAGTTTTTCATGCCCACTTCACACTATCGTGTGAAATGGGCAATTTTTTTTTCCGTAACTTAGGTTAAGTTAGGTTTTAGTAATTAACTTATAATTTTTGCTTTCCCAGTCCTTTCTCCTAGTCCTTGCAGGTGCATCCACCCCCACACATTCGCCGTCACGTGCCCACTCCGTGCCACTTCGTAAATATTTTGGCGGGCATATCTCGTGTTGTCCTATCGCCAACACCGAAGACGGCCGTGAGTAGTAGACGCAAACGTCTTCTCGTCAGAGAAGATAACTCTGCTCCAGTATACGAGATCATCATTTATATGGTGGCGAGCAAACGAGAACCTGACCTGACGATGTCGTTCCTCGATCTTTTCTTTTTTGGCAGGAGTAAGGTGGTGATATCCTGCTTCATGCAACCGTCTCCTTACGGTGTCGACTGACATGCCCATATCTAGCTCCCGGATGGCGACTGCGTTGTTGATTGGATCGTTCTGCACTTCGTTGATTATTCTCCGGATTTCTTCTGGGGTGGTCTCCTTGGTGCTCTACACTTAGGACGATCTAGCAGATTCCCAGCCTTCCACCACCTCTGCACCCAGCGTCGAACAGTAGGGTTCGAAATTTCCAGTTCCATGCCTATGTCAGCTACAGAGAGGCCTGCTTCCCGCATACCAATTATCCAGCATCGCTGTGCAATTTTATCTTGAGCTGGATTAATTTTCAGAGTCGGTGTTTGTCATACGGTGTAGAAATATGGTATGAACATAGATCATGCCACTAACCACATCAACACCTCGGTTTGGCCCATCAACGTCATTTCACAAACATTAGTATAATATTGTACGAGTTTATAAGTATACTGTACATACTGTAAACCAGGTTAATTTCGCGGCAGCAAATTTTCGCTTTTTTATATCCTTGGACGAGTTCGCGGCATCATAATTTCGCGGTCAACAGTTGCTAGTTATAATCTTACATATTAAAATGACGTTATGAATGACGACATTTATTCTGGACTGTGATTGGTCGAGGTTGAGGTCGTATATCAAGACAAGTTTCACCGATTGGTACGCGGATAAGTTTCAGCAGCACTCAACGTAAATGAATCTCTCGGTAAGATAGATTTGAAGCTCTCCACACTGAAACCTATTCATGCTAAATGGATTGTCTCTGCATGGGATAACCTACACAAAATAAGGGAGACCATTCGGAAGGGTTGGGAAATTAGCGCATTCATGACATTCTTGTTATACAGTAATAATACGTTATAATTTAAAATGTTTTTACTGCTTTTACTTTACAATGTTTTATTACAATATAATTTATACTGAATTCACTTTTTAAATAAAATATTTTAATGATCTAAGTTTTATTTTCTTACTATCTTCCAAAGATTAGTTTAATTTTAAAATTTTCGCTTGCTGGATATTTTCGCGTAAACTATACAGGGCTATTGAAAATATTTCATCCGATTTCAACTGAGAATACTTCCGTACCTATCAACCGTGCATCAACAGGGCATACACCACATGAAAGAGGAAATCTCCGAGTTTTACAAGATCACCGCGAGAGGGCTCCAAAGTCACGCCGTAGCCTAGCCTAGCAACAAACAGTCAGTGTGAAAATGGCGTCCGCACAGCAGAAGGCGTTTTGTGTGTTGCAGTTTTCGAGCTGTAAATCGGTAGTCACAGTGCAGCGTGAGTTTCGTCGACGTTACAGAACAGATCCACCGGGTGCTCAGAGCATCCGTCGGTGGTATCGGCAGTTCGAGGAAACAGGATGTTTGTGTAAAGGCAAGTCCACAGGACGACCGCGCGTGTCTGAGGACATGCTGGAGCGAGTATGTGAGGAATTCGACTATCGTGTCGACGTTGCTCGTGTAACTAGGGGAAGTCACATAGAGCATTTATGAGGTGAGAAACAAAATTTGGACAGTTTTTCTTTTGGTTGATGTATCACAAATCACTCTGTATTTGTAACATTAAAAAATATTCTCATTTGAAATCAGTTGATTCAATTTGAATAGCCCTGTATATAGCTTATGCGAAAAACGCGAAAATTTCCTACAGGCGAACATTTCGCATTCACTAGCATATAAAAAGTTTTATTCTTGTAGCTGTTCATATAGACTTGCCGTAATCATAATGGAACCTTATTACTCTATAAGACTAGTAAACTACATGGAGTTCAACGGTGTTCACGATCATATTAATTGTTTATATTTATGAACACAGATATTACAATTACCTGTATGTCAATGACTGTTTAATCAATTGTCCTTTAGATATACTGTACATGTCTGTGTTATACGTTGTTGGACTCTGTTGTCCCCCCTCCACCCGACCTTCCCCCAGTTGGGGTACCTTGACTAACATTGCGGCGTTGCTACATGTACGGAGTCGCCTGTGAGACGAGGAACATACATTTGCGGGCAACTGTACATGCCCCGCCTTCGTAGGCGGTGACTTTTGTGAAAGTGACAAAACATTTTCAGACGTCATTCTCTTATACTATTCCATACAAAAATATATACACAAACATCAAACGTATGACAAATTTTATATAAAAAAAAATGGGCGGAGTCTAACTCAACGACTGTAAATTGAATTAAACAAAAAAAATAAAAATAAAAATCTTGTAAAATTAGATAAATATATATAAATTCTCATAATTTCTAATTACGGTCCTTTAACAAAAGTCTACAAAAAAAAAAAAAATTAATTCGAAAAAGAATTTAAAAATTATAAATTTTAATGACTAAAAAAAAAAAATTGTATAATTAAAAATAAGAAAAAAATGCTTTTAAAGAATTTTTTGGGAACAATAGATACATATTCTACAGAGACTGCAGTGTACGGATGGCATGACACGAGATACAGACGCATACACAATGGTTTCGGATACGTATAATCACTTTTTTTAATTGAGAAAATGCTTTCGTTATTAGAAAACTGCGAATGAGATTTATTGAAGAAATACCCAGGAGAAATTACCATAGAAAACAAAGTGTTTTAGCCTTAACCTAAGTTTCGCTTCCGCCCGAACTGTTCCTTTTAACGAAAGTTAAGCTTTCTGTCCCACCTTAGATCTACGGCTTAACGTGGAATCTGAACCACGACCCACCACGGGCGGTCAGAAATTACAAAGTCCTCGCCCGGACTCGATCTTACAACCTCCCGATCAGCAGCCCAATGTCTTAACCACAGGTTACCCAGAGTACCCGTTTATCAACTAAACATTTTTTTTGTATGAACAACTGGTTCAGCAGAGCGCCGTCTGTCATCGCCAGGAATCGAACCTGGGACCGGTTGATTCGTTATCAGCGATGCTAACCACTAATATATATATATATATATACATAGGGTGTTTCAGGAGAAAAGGTCAATACTTCGGGAGGTGATAGTATCAGTCATTGTGAGAAAAAAAGTTCATATGAACATGTGTGTAATTCTGAATGGTTATGGAGATAGAGCTGTTTGAATCTGATGCGCGCGCAGCTCTTCCTCCCCCTTCCCTCCCATATAACCTTGAACCATGTAAGCTGTAATGTAAGCATGTAACATAAGCCAATCGACAGCTGACTGTTGTGAGTGACATTGGTGTTTGAAGCAGTGTTAAGAATGCCACACACCTTCACATATGCCGAATATGCAGATATGGTGTATGTCTACGGTTTTTGCGATGGAGTGCAACAGCTGCTGTTGCAGAATACCGTCGACGGTTTCCGAACCGCAGAATTCCGGATCGAAGTGTTTACCAGGGTTTTCAACGCATTGCGTGAGATTGGTACATTTCCCAGCACTCATGTTTCATCTGAACGTGAAGGTCAACAAGATGTGGATGAAGTGGAAAACATTCTTCAGTTGATAGAGCGTAGTCCTACTACTAGCTCACGAAGAATTTCTGCACGTCTCGGTGTACCACACACAAGAGTATGGCGAACATTACGTGAGGAATGTTTGCATCCATATCATGTACAGCGTGTACAACACCTTCAACCAGGAGACGCTGCCATGCGACTGGAATTTTGTCATTCGGTAAATGCTAATCACCGATTGCTTCAATTAATACTGTTCACCGATGAAGCTCTTTCATCCGTGACGGTATCAACAACACTCGTAACTCTCATCGGTGGTCAGACGAAAATCCAAATGCCACTGTGGAAAAAAATTTTCAACATCGCTTCTCTGCCAATGTATGGTGCGGTATCATCGATGATCAGCTGATTGGCCCTGTTACTTTAGAGAATCGTCTTATAGGACAAAGTTACCTAGAATTTCTGCAAAATGAATTGCCAGGACTATTGGAGGATGATCCTTTGGCTACACGCGCTGGTATGTACTTTCAGCATGACGGAGTTCCTCCACATTCTACCCATCTGGTGATGTAATACCTAATCAAATTTTCCCTGGTCGATGGATCGGCAGCGGTGGTCCCATTCAATGGCCACCATGGTCTCCAGACCTCTCTCCGTTAGATTATTGTTTGTGGGGGTGGATGAAAAGTCAAGTTTACAAAAGAAAGGTGGATACACGAGACGAATTGCTCGCGCGCATTTTGGATGCTGCTGCCCGCATAAAGGAACGTCAAGATCAACTCAGACGAACAACACGCGATCTTCGCACACGAGTTGCAAAGTGCATTGAGGTTGACAGTGGGATTTTCGAAAACGTATTGTAAACTGTAACAAATTTGTCATTTCTGTATCTGATACCATTCAAAATGGCAATGTTCAAACATTAAATATTAGAAACAGTAATTGGTTTCTCTTTCTTGATCACCATTAACAATGCTTTTGTATTTGTAGATTCAAACAGCTCTATCTCCGTAACCATTCAGAAGTAGAGACATGTTCATATGAACTTTTTTCTCACAATGACCGATACTATCACCTCCCGAAGTATTGACCTTTCCTCCTGAAACACCCTGTGTGTGTGTGTGTGTGTGTGTGTGTGTGTGTGTATTAGGGCGGCTCGTTTTTACACTTTTTTCGATATTTGATTGGGGGTAGTGCGGAAAAGTTGCGATTTGGAGAGAAAATAAAGTGTGTAAAATTTTTTTGATCTACGTCAATACCTTCCGGTGGCGGCGAGTCCTTAAAAATCGAAAAATAGGCCTAAAAACACATAAAATTTTTATATAATTTTATATAATTTTTATATAATGTTCATTGTTCAATGACTGCTATTAATTTATTCAAGCCTATAATAGTGTTCTCAGGGTTGTTTGCACAGAAATATACCGGAATTAACATTTGTATAACATCTTGTTAAAACTTGCTTTAAATCAATATTTTGGATATTTTAACGGCTAAGACGCCACCGGAAGTTATTAACAGATTGTGCTGAAATTTTTATTGTTTATTTTGTAAGTCTTTAAAACCATTTTCCAATCTACCCCGTTAGGCCTATTTTTCGATTTTTAAGGACTCGCCGCCACCGGAAGGTATTGACGTAGATCAAAAAAATTTTACACACTTTATTTTCTCTCCAAATCGCAACTTTTCCGCACTACCCCCAATCAAATATCGAAAAAAGTGTAAAAACGAGCCGCCCTAATATACATTTCTATTTTTTAAGATTTTATGAATTATATACAATATATGGTACATGTATAGGCCCTTCCCTCTTATTAGCCTTAGGCCTCTCACAGCCTTAATCCAGCACTGGGCATGCCCCAAAATATTTAAGATATTTTTTGATAAATATTTGTAATTATTATTCTACGAGGGCCACTCAGTATATTTTGCGCCACCTTTTTTTTTCTTTCCAAGTTTCCTTGTAAGTTCCAGAAATTTTGTACGCAAGTAGTTACATAACCGTTTTTACAAGTTTTTATTTCTCCACATAGCCTCCATCCTTTTCTACGGGTTTCCTCCATCTCGAAACGAGGGCATTCATTCCTTGCCGGTAAAAGTCCGCTGGGTTCCGCTGGAGCCACCTCTTAACCTCCTGAACAACCTCATCGTCACTCTGAAACTTTCTTCCACGAATAGCACCGTTCATTGACCCAAACAAATGGAAGTCTGAAGGTGCCAGATGCGGGCTGTATGGAGGGTGGGGTAACACAGTCGGGCGCATTTTTGTGATGGCCTTGTTTGCAATGAATGGGGGATGGGGTTATGCTTCGGTGGCAGAAGGGAGGATGACCCCCCCCAAAGGGGTAGCCTTAACCGAAGAGAGGAAGAGAAAGGAGAGACGGAGGAGGTCTTTGGGGGAGTAGGTGGGATGTCCTCACCCCCCAAAGGGAAACCTAACCTAACTCTTAACCTAAGAAGGAAGGAGAGAGAGTTCTTTATTCCACCGGAGTCCGCAGCATTATGAGAGTCCAGGGGCCAAGCAGGTGTTATATAGATGATCGTGAGTTGCCAGATATCACTTATTTATATATGGAGGGAGTTACCAGATACCACCATTTATTTTAATTGTTCAGGTATACATTATTATGGTAAGTTGCTAGATACCACCATTTAATTTTATTTACACGAGTTGCCAAATAGTGTTTTTATTCATATGAAGGGATTACCAGATACCACCATTTATTTTATTTATGTCGAGATGTTTCTTATTCGGGAGAGTTGGCAGATATCACCATTTATTTTAATTCACACGAGTTGCCAAATAATGTTTTTATTTATTAAAAGCAAGAACGACTTTCTCCTTAAAGTTGTTCAGAAAGAGCTAATTATTAAAACGAAACCCAATATTAACAATAAAAGAAATACATTTAAACCGAAATAAATAAAACACCATTACATCATTCTGTTTATTCAGACGATTTATTGGAAATATATAGAAGATAAATATACACTCCTATACATACGATGGAATAATAAAAAAATAAAATAAAAAATAATATAAGAAATACGAAACGTATAATCATCAAAATAATAGTTCAGGCGAAATACCCACACACAATTGTATTAAAGGCAAGATTGACTTTCTCCTTAATTTTGTTGAGTAAGAAAACTAATTATTTAAACGATACCCAATATTAACAATAAAAGAAATACACTAGACAATTGGCTTAGCAAAAGGAAATCGTTCATCTTAATATTCATTATAATTAAATTTCAGAGAAATTAAAGTAATTGATAAAAGAATTAAATGATAAGTCTATATATATTTTTATATTAAACAATAAATTTTAACAAACTTCCCGTTCTTTGTTCAGTTTCCCATATTTAAGCCAACTCTCCACATGAAAGCATGCAAGCAAGCATCCCTCACCATGCATTTTTCTTACTATTTGCAACATGAATAAAATAAAAATTTAGTGATGGATTCCGTACCATGTTACGGATTTCTCGTCTAAACTGTAGGTCTAAGGTGGCCCAAAAACAATGCTACTTAACATCTTGTACTTTAGAACGGCTGCCTTTAGCATATAAAAGCACATGTCAGTGCAGTGATTTACTCTAAAGCCAAACCAAAAAAGTTTATTTACTTTTGTCAAACCTATGTACGGGGCTCCAAAAATCCTTAGCCTCCCGCCCATGGCCTAAACCATTAGAGGTACAGTAAAACTAAACATACCTTACAAAAGAGAATTTAATCCTGCATTTAATGAGAAACAATTAAAACTTAGTGTTCCCGCCATTGGCTTCCAAGACAGCCTGAATTCGCTTTAGGTAGCTTGCCAAAAGTAACGTGAATAGATCTTGATCGTTACGCAAATTTGCTAAAACAGTTTCAATGTGTTGCGTCATTGTATCCTTCGAAAATCGATTTGCTGCAGGTTCTTCAAACAAGAGACATTCAACCTTGTCCTTTATAACTGATCCAATGAATTCACAGACGTTCAGATCAGGAGAATTTCCTGACCATTCTTCATTTCCAAAGAAATCGATCTCATGGTTCCGCAACAACTGTTGAGTGGCTAATGCCTTAAAGCAGGAGGCCGCCTTATCGTGCAGAAGTGTGACCTGATCGACATCCATAACATTGTTTGGGTTTCTTAGAAAAGGAATGACATGCTGGGATAGAATAATATCACGAAAATACTGTCCATCCCAACTCTGACCATTTGGCTTCAGCACCCACATGAGCTTCTTTGCAGTGAACAAAACAAACACACCAACACAGTCTGGACTTTTTAATAATTCGCGATAATGTTCATTGTCATCGATTTCATCTGGTGTTGTGGCCCACACTCGATCATTTTGGTAGTTAGGCCGACGTGTTACGTAAACAAAAAATTCATCGGAGACAGCTAAATGCACGAAATCATCCACATCCCAATCTTCAAGATAATGGACAAACCACATTCTGTCATCGATGTTAAGTTGAGTTTTTCTTGGCTTTGGAAGTTCATGCCACGGCTTTAAACCTTGCCTATGACGGTACAGTCGAATGATCTCACCACTAACGATCTTTCCTCTCAACACTTCGATCTCTCTAGAAAGTTTAGCACAGCTGTTTTTCCGCTTACGCGTACCGCTTTCAATGATGTCCTTTGTTTCCTGAGAGTGGCAAATTTGGGCGCCAAGATTTGGTTGTATCCATTTCACATTCATCCAAAGTTTTATCCCAATCTCTTTTGACGAAGTCCTCACTTCTTCGCAACTTTTTGGCAACCCATGAACGTGTTATAAAGGTGGCTCCAGCATCACGAGCTTCCCGAAATGTTATTGCTCGTATGCGATCTATCACACGTTGCCTCTCCGAATCACCAATTAATTGAGAAGCCATTATATTATCGCTTTATCAGCTAGAGTAATTTTAATACCTGCAATAAATAAAAATGTTATATATTTTTATAATCACTAAAAACTATTTCGATGTAAGTAAACATTAAGCTGCAAATGGGGGGGGGCTAAGGTTTTTTGGAACCCCTTATATAAGATACGGTTCTCATTTTTCGTACAATTTTTCATCCATCTTTATATAAATTTCTCAAATCGAAAGGATATTTACACATTTATATTAAATTTCCCATATGAAAACAGGTTTAATAATATGCATTAGATATACTAAACTGAATAAAAAATTTGATGATAAACAATTTTAAATATTCTATAAAAATAATATTCATTTTACCTATAAGTCGAAAGACAAGGAAGGGATACGTTATATATATACACATACAACTCAAAGTTGGCCAAAACGCGAGAATGGAATGTGGGTCAACCACATCTTGTCTGCAAAAATGGTTTTCGTCTCTCTCCACTCGAAATATTGTTTGCGGCATTGTTATCATCATAATGAAGTTAAAACAACATAAATACGTTCATAAGCATCACGTGATTGTTTTCTAATAGACTAAATTGGCCTTTGATTAAATAATAAGTTTCCTTATATTTCCAATGCAACATATATATATATATATATATATATATATATATATATATATATATATATATATAAGGGGTCCCGCGTCTTAAGGTACCTAAGCGCTAAAATTAAAATTCGTCAGAAATCGCCTCCAAAGTGCAGCAATATTCTGGCAATACTCTCTCTGTTATTAATTGAACTAGAACGTTCATTTTTGGCTAAATTAGAGTTTTAAGTATGCTAATGAAGATGTTGAAATTTTGGAATAGATTTTCATGTTTTATATTTTATATATACTAGTACAGTTCCCGTCGCTTCGCTGACGGTTAGACAGGCTAAACTACAGAAAAGAACGCAGCCGTGAAAATTTTGAGCTTCACATTGTGTCAACATTTCTGAATCTGGTATCTCCCAAAACATCCTCACCCCCATTCATGCAACTTGGGGGCTAACCCCCTCTCCCGTTACCCCACCCCTCCCCATTACCCCACCCATCCCCCATTACCCCCACCCCCACCCTTCCCCCATTACTGCCCAGGATAAATTTCACAAACAGACAGGCTAAACTACAGAAAAGAACACAGTCATGAAAATCTTGAGCTTCACATTGCCGCCCGTAATACAATTTCTGAATTTTTTCCTCAATTTTTGAAAGTGTGACGGACGGACGGACAGCTCTCTTATTATAGTATAGATTTTTTTTAATTTTTGATTTTCTTATTATGAAAAAAGTAGTTCGCTTCATAAGGTTTTCAACCATACTTCTAGTGCCGTAAGGTCATTATAACCCAAACCACGCGATTGAGGAAGGGTGAAAATAGTGATATCCATCAAAAACACGTTTTCGCCTGTGGTGGCGCTTATGTACCTTAAGACGCGCGACCCCTCATATTATATATATTATATATATATATATATATAATATATATATATATATATATATATATATATATACACAGATTCGAAAAACTGAAGACGGCACACACACACACAAAGAAATTTTTGTTTATTCTATATGGATATAATATTCATCGCATTAATTTTCAGAATGTCATCGCCCGGACTCGACCTCTCAAACAGCACCCCAGCGTCTAATCCACTAGGATACCTAGGGCGCCCATTTATCTACCAACCCAAGCAGACATTCATTTTCACGAGTTATTTAATCACACATCTACGCGAGAATTGGCAAGTAGAAAGTCAAACCAAATACATTAATAGAAGTTAAGGGTCGAATAGTATGACCGTAAACATATATTTTGCAAATATTTGAAACCATCGTAGCAATTAACACACACACACACACACACACACACACACATATATATATATATATATATTATATATATATATATATATATATATATATATATATAAACCAATTCCACAAGTCAGGAATCTTGGGAAAGCTGAGAATAGTATGACCGCAAAAAATAATAATGCACAAAAAGATTCTAGATTTCTTATTTCCTAATGATATTTGTGTCATCGGATGTTACTGTGCTGTTTCTGGTAATGTCAGGATTATGAAGAGTAGCAGCGCTAATTTTGTTTCCTGTGGTACTGAGCTGAGTGGCTCTGATGAAGATATTCCTATAACGACTTGCATCCGAACTGGGAAAAATTGAGGATCAAATAGTATGACCGCAAAAATAATGTAAAATATTGTTATGATAGGGATGGTTGATCAATGTTGCGAGGGATATTGCATAAAGGGGTGGGTTCTAAAATGGGAAAACCGAAAAAAGTATGGCTGCAAATGCAAATATTGTCGTGGTAGAGATTTGCAAGTCGTAATACACACTGTCAGCATTAAATCTATGGAAAGAAGATAAAAACACCATTGGTCGACCAATCACAACGTCCAAAGCATGGACCCATAATATAGGTGTTACGAATGACCAGACCTGCACAGCATACTCCAGGGAACCAGGGAATTGTACAGAGAGAGCACAATCTCGTTTCTGCCTCCTAATATAACCCGATCTCTTTCTCTGTTTGTGGTATTTACTTTACCTATAAGTTCTGTGGCGCGTGCAACAGGCTACCTTCAGAAGAGGAGAACAGTTCCTCTGCGGTTCAGTTCAAGAAAATGGATAGGCCGAACCTTGCACACTATTTGCCGTGTAGGAATTTTTTTTTCCATGGATTCGTAACCACTGATACATCCTCGGTATGGGATGCATTACTTATTGAGGTACTTCTTGTCCTTGTAACTCCCTATCTTTCATGTACACTTTCCACATTGTGTCCGGCAACTAATACAGAAACTCTTTCCAAAATTGTTGTGAAAAAAGTTTTATGCAAAAGTGTAATGAAAAAAGAACAGCTTCAGAGTTGATTCACACCATGCGTACACTTATCTCGTGTACACAGTGGAAAATAAAACGCACCAATGAAACTCTATGCTCATTTAAAATAACCTAAAGCATATATCATCCCTCAATCTCCTACATGTTTTTCTACAACGCATTCTTTCATCTCTCCTTGGACTATCTCGTGATGGGAGGATGTTCTCTGCGCCCAGATGATGTAGTGAGCCGTGGTACGGGTGCCACGTAAAACTGTAGATCCCCTTCGTCAAATGACCTTAGATATTGCGAAGGGAGTTAAACAGTCCACATCATTCAATCGACAGAATGCACTGACGACGCAACGTCGTATACATCCCGTTACAACAACCAAATATGAATTATATGACAACCGAACCTAATGGTTACTTTGATTACGACACAACTGGATTGAAGTTTGTAACCGAATCACGGTTAGTGAATTAACTTTTGGATTAACCTTTTGGACTTGTACAAATTATTTTTTTATATATGTAAGTACGTATGTATGTATGTATGTACGTACGTAAATATGTATGTGCAGCAGTTATACGAGTACATTTTATGCATAAGAGACAGATTTGTGGCTGAATATATGCTAATAATTTTTAACTAAACGTAACTATCGTACGCAATACGTTATTTATGTGACCCTTCTAAACTATCAGGTCATCCCATAAGCAAAGCTGGGCACTTGCGTTTTTTTTGCGGTACTGCGGTACTGCGGTACTACCGCACTACCAAACCGGTACCGCATAACGCAGTACCGCAAAGGATCGCTGAAAGTACAGCCTGTACTTTCAGCGATCCTTTGCGGTACTGCGTTATGCGGTACCGGTTTGGTAGTGCGGTAGTACCGCAGTACCGCAAAAAAAACCGCAAGTGCCCAGCTTTGCCCATAAGTAATGTTTTTTAGATGGGAATTTGAAGGACAAAAAAAAAAAAAACTTTTTAATCTAGTATATATTTTCCATCGGAATCAATGACACTCTGCCAACGTCCTACAAGCTTTTCAATGCCATGTTTATAAAATTCAGGCGGTTTTGAGGCAAAAAACGTACAAAGACTGGTGTGCAGGTAATCTAAAGAAGTATACTGTTTCTCGTCAAGATAGTTTTGCAGACTCCTGAAGAGATGATAATCTGAAGGCGCAAGGTCTGGAGAATATGCAGGATGTGGAAGTTTTTCCCACCCAAGCTCCTCAATTTTTGCAGAAGTGATCCGAGCGGTAGGAAGACGTGCGTTGTCGTGGTGGAACACGATTCCTTTCCGATTAACCAAAGAAGGTCTGTTTTCTTTTAGTGCAGTGTTCAATCGATCCAGTTGTTGACAGTAGACTTGAGCGATGATTGTTTGATTGTGTGGTAAGGTTTCAAAGTGTATTACACCACCTTTATCCCACCAAACACTAAGCAACACCTTTCGAGGGTGAAGATTTGGTTTTGGCTGTGGTGTCGCTGGTTCTCCGGCACAAACCCACTGTCGACGGCGCTTAACATTCTGGTACAGTATCCACTTTTCATCACCAGTCACTAAACGGTGCAAAAACGGATCTTGGAGTTCACGGGAATGAAGAGCTGTGCTAATGTTTACTCGCACCCTCAGATTGTCGACCGACAATTCATGTGGCACCCATTTTCCTAACAAGCACTTTCCCGAGTTGTTGTAAATGTCGATGGATGGTGGACGGGGATGAATTAAGTTTCTGGGCCAATTCTTCGACAGTTGTTGAACAGTCTTCAAGTGCGGCTAACAGCAGGTCATCATCAAACTCAGCAGGGCGTCCAGAGCGTGTTGCATCTGTCAAACAGCAGTCACCATTCCTAAACTTTTGAAACCATCTTTGACATTTCCTCACATGCAGAATATCGTTGCCATAAACGTCCTGAATGTTTCGCGTTGCTTCAGTAGCACTATTCCCTTTTTTGAACTTGTAAAACATTATATGTCTCATATGCTCTTCTGATACCGCCATGTTTATGAGGGGTTCACATAAAGCAAAACACACGTCTTCACTGGTCAAGGTCTGTAAAGTATGTAGCGAAACACGATAGATCTCCTCTTAGATATAACCTTCGGAAAATTTATGCTTAAACCGAGTAGGACTAGTTTAAACTTAATCTATCGTAAAAAGCGACATTTCTTATGGGATGACCTGATATTTTCTGTTCTTATATATAAATGATTTGTCATACATAAATTTATACAAATAAATTATATTAACATAGTGATGGTGTGCATTGTATAAATTATACCACTGTTGCGAGTTATCATTTAAACTAAACATGCTTCTAAAATCGACTCGTTGAACCCGTGTAAGAACTTGAAAACCTCGATGAGTTTACCGCGCAGCCTCCGAGTTTCCAGCGAAAACAATAGGATGCCCATGTATCTACCAACCAACCAGATATTTTCGTGCATTTTCACGAACTAAACACATTTTATTCACACTCCGGTACACTATTTGAGAGAAACATGTGCCCATATTTTTCCTTTTTGCCTAGCAAACGATACTCGCCTCTAAATTCTATTAAATACTGACGCAGACCTTTAGCTACACTCTCACTACAAACCTCGTCATGATATACAGTATATTAATGTAGTGGTAAAAATACTTAAGATTCTCCATGATGACAAGATTTACACTCTCAGTCGCAGGGTACGAGTACTACAAGACTCACTAACCATATCCGTTGCTTCTCTTCTGCACGTGTTGTTTCTTTTACTTCACGGTATATGTAAGCTTTTATAAAGTTTAGTCCTACAACATAGTTCAATACATCAGTTGTAACACGAAATCCTGCAATGCTCTCGCCAGATTAGCCGTAGAGTATTTGTACCTCTTATTCCTTCGCACGGTTCAATGTAGCCTTAAAAGCATCAAAGGATGGTAGAATAGGGGTCTTTCAATGTTCACCACATCTTCACACTTTACCAAATACCAATTCATAAAACTCGAGTACGCAATATTAAAGGTAGCCATCACTATTTTTCGTCTACGTGAGATTTCTTCAAATACACGTCTGAGTTCCACGGCTTGCACCGCTCAACTGAGCACGCAGGGGTAGAGATATGCCCAGGTAGTAGCAGGAGTCACGTGACCGATCATACAGGGGGCGGAGCTTAGGACAGATAGTTCAAATGAATGAATTTATTAATATCTTACCACCTGTTAATTTCTAGGAGAAAGAATAAGCGCGAGATATCCCATTATAAAAGTTACGCCAGGAATTCCGGGGGTACTGGGGCACAATAGTACCCCGGGTAGAGTTTAAGGGTTAAACTTACAAAAACTCGTAATAATTTTGATACTACGATTTCAAGGTTTTACGATAAAAGCAAGAAGAAAGAACACGAACAACAGAAAGAAGCAAATTCGAAATTTTTAATTTTCAAACCAAAGGTATAAACTAGGAAGATGTTGCATCCATCATGGAAGTAATAGATTGGATTTCCATCTTCGTGAGATCATTGTGGAAGGAACAAAGGTACAGGGATCGAATATAGCAGACATACCAATATTATCTTAAGGAAATGCCTAATTCTTAACGTAACTTAACTGAACCTAACCTAACTTACATTTCTTTAGGGTGAATTTCACACTTAAACATGAAATAAGTGAATGATGCAAACCACAAGGAAAAAGAAATGTTCCCAAGTCCTTTCGTGTACTCAGCAGTACACCTCGTCGGGGAATGGAGAAGGCCAGTGACGAAAATATATACATATGTACAACGGAACAGAGAAATAAAGAGATTAGCACATGGTTAACAAGCATTGATTAAAAGCGAAAGACATTTTAACAAGATATTGTTAATTTTATACATTCCATATTCTATTCCTACTACTACTACTAATGGGAAAAAAACCTTGGTTTAACTTTACTTGTTCTAATGCTAGCAGCAACAGAGATGAGTTTTTCAGAAATTGCCGTTGCCATCCATCTCCTGGCTCATATTTGTGCCCGGAATCGTGCAAAATCTGTTCTTCGAGTCGCCAAAATTTCCTTCATGCAATAAAATTGTGAAAATCTATACAATTCTAAGTCTTCTCGCTCTTTCTGGCATCTAGTTAAGAACCTCTCCATCAACTTTACATGTCTTCCTCTCCTCCTTTTCCAATCTGGCTCAGTTGCCATCTCTTCTCTTCACAAAGCTGAACTATTCGCTCGAACTTTCGCTTCCAACTCAACCCTGAACGATTCCAGTGCTATTCCTCCGACATAATTATGTCTGAAACAACCACAATCGCCTCATTGTGCTTTACTGTGTTCAAGAACAAATTCATGCCTAAAGACACCTTAGCCGTGGAAAACTCTTTCGTCTTTGTCTTTCATCTGATACTATTCCTTCCTGCTCGAAGTTCGCTTTCATTCAGCATGTCCTAAAGAAGGGTGATCACTCTCAACCCTCCAACTATCTTCCATTTGCTTTGATTTCTTGCCTTTGTAATGTTTTTGATTCCATCCTTAATAGGAAAATTCTTAATCACCCTCTTCTTACAGTCTTCTTTCAGATCGTCAGTAGGTTCTACATGGGAAACTCTACTGGCGATCTTTTTGCATATCTCTCTAACTCTTGGTCATCCCCTTTTTGGGATTTCGGTGAAACCTTTGTTACTGCGATATACATATCAAAAGCTTTTGATAGAGTCTGGCACAAATCTTTAATTTCGAAACTGCTATCCTTTGGTTTCAATCCTTCTATCTGTGCCTTCCTCTCTATTTTCCTTTCTGGACGATCTATCGATGCGGATGTAGCTGGCCACTGTTTTTCTCCTAAAGCTATTAACAGTGATGTTCCTCAGATTCTGTACTGTCACCCACTCTTTAACTTTTATTGATCAATGATCTATTAAGTCGCACTCTCTGACCTATCCACTCCTATGACGATGATTCCACTCTTCACTTCTCCACCCGTTTCATAAAGCGTCCCACCCAACAGTCACTCCGTGCTTCGCGTAGGATGGCAATGGTGCAACTGACCTCTGATCTTTCTGCTATCTCAGACTGGGACAGAGAAAATCATGTGACTTTCATTGCTTCAAAAACTCAGTTTCTCCATTTCTAACATTCTTATTGTTTCCTTCTCTTGTGATCTTTCCTGGAAAGAACACATATACCCTCTTTCTAAAAGTTTCTAAGGGGTTAGGTGCGTTGTATCGGTTCCGCAGTTTCTTCACCCCACTCAGTTGCTGTCTCTGTACAGGGGTTTTGTTCCCCTGTATGGGGTATGCTTTTCATGTGTGGGGTGTCTCAACCCACACAGCCGTACTTGACCGAGTGGAATCTAAGACTTTTCGTCTCACAAATTCTGCGCCTCTTACTGATAGCCTTCAGTCCCCTCCCTTCGCCACAATGTTGCATCACTCTCTCTTTACTATCGCTATTATACCAGACATTGCTCTTCTGAACACCATCTGCATGCCTCCGCCTTTAAGGAGAGCACGCAGTACCAGACTTTCAACACATTCTCATTCCTTTTCTGTCCAACTTTCTAAAGCAAGGGTTATCGGTATTTTCAATCTTTCATCTACTCAACCGGTCAACTCTGGAATAATCTTCCTCAGTCCACCTTTCCCCTGTCTGTGACCTCCACTCTTTCAAACGTAGAGTGTCCAGGCATCTCAAAAACCCTGGACCTTGATTTTGGGTATCTTCTTCCTCAATGGGAGGGCTTTTGCGGACATTCGCCCTGGCCCTTCATTCCTGTATAAAAAAAGTAGGCTGGAATGGAGGACGTTTGTTAGAGATATGTAAGTTCAGGACTATCTCCTTTATTTTGACAAAGCCTGGAAGCACCACCACGCATGGCTTATGAAGGAAATTTTGGCGACTCGAAGAACAGATTTTGCACGATTCCGGGCACAAATATGAGCCAGGAGATGGATGGCAACGGCAATTTCTGAAAAACTCATCTCTGTTGCTGCTAGCATTAGAACAAGTAAAGTTAAACCAAGGTTTTTTTCCCATTAGTAGTAGTAGGAATAGAATATGGAATGTATAAAATTAACAATATCTTGTTAAAATGTCTTTCGCTTTTAATCAATGCTTGTTAACCATGTGCTAATCTCTTTATTTCTCTGTTCCGTTGTACATATGTATATATTTTCGTCACTGGCCTTCTCCATTCCCCGAGGTGTACTGCTGAGTACACGAAAGGACTTGGGAACATTTCTTTTTCCTTGTGGTTTGCATCATTCATTTATTTCATGTGTTTAAGTGTGAAATTCACCCTAAAGAAATGTAAGTTAGGTTAGGTTCAGTTAAGTTACGTTAAGAATTAGGCATTTCCTTAAGATAATATTGGTATGTCTACGATATTCGATCCCTGTACCTTTGTTCCTTCCACAATGATCTCACGAAGATGGAAATCCAATCTATTACTTCCATGATGGATGCAACATCTTCCTAGTTTATACCTTTGGTTTGAAAATTAAAAATTTCGAATTTGCTTCTTTCTGTTGTTCGTGTTCTTTCTTCTTGCTTTTATCGTAAAACCTTGAAATCGTAGTATCAAAATTATTACGAGTTTTTGTAAGTTTAACCCTTAAACTCTACCCGGGGTACTATTGTGCCCCAGTACCCCCGGAATTCCTAGCGTAACTTTTATAATGGGCTATCTCGCGCTTATTCTTTCTCCTAGAAATTAACAGGTGGTAAGATATTAATAAATTCATTCATTTGAATTATCTGTCCTAAGCTCCGCCCCCTGTATGATCGGTCACGTGACTCCTGCTACTACCTGGCTTGTTGTCATCAATTTGAATTCGAAGAAATATCAGGAAATTTTAGAAAATGTATTGCCTTCAGTTCGAGAGGTAAGAACGAGTCGTAATTGGGTACTGCAACAAGAAAATGATCCAAAACAAAAAAAATAAGAGCCGCATGAAATGGTTTCAACAAAAGAATTTCAAGTTTCTCAAGTGACCCAGTTAAAGCCCAGATCTTAATTTAATCGACAAATTATGGTTTGATTTGAAAAAGTTGTCCGCAAGAGAAACCCTTCGAATCTGAATGAATTGCAACAATTTTCTTTAGAAGAATGGGCTAAAATTTCTACTGAGAGATGTCGAAACCTTCTAGAAAAATACCCAAAACGAATCATTGAAGTCATTCAAGCAAAAGATGAACATACAAAGTGTTAAGTAATTTTGTAAGTAAATGTACGAAAACTTTTGCATTTTAACTTTTTTATTTAACTTTTTAACTTTCTTCTATTTTCCTCAAATTTTTCGATATTTTACATTATATGTTGGGAGTTAAACTAATTTTTGTAGTTGTGAAATTTTTCCAAACGAACGGTAAAATTTTCTTAACTATCTAACGCATGGTACAAAGTATAAAGACAAATAAATTCGGACCTCGCTAATTCGACACTCGGTATTTCGGATATCGCGATAATTCGGCTATTTTTCTGCGTGTTGAAATTAGGGCTGGGCATTCCCGGGATCCCGGGATCCTGGAAGTAAAGTAGACAGCTCATTTCCTGGGAAAATTGTCATCGGTCCCGAGATTTCCCGGTATTCTATTTTCAGGGGAGACTTTTAAACACAGTTTTATTATGAGGTATATTTATTTCATGCAAAGGATTTTCACAACTGAAGTTTTCGTTCACCCGTTTTTTTTTTTTAAACTTTGAAAACCGTTTTTTGCTCGAGTATGGGGTGAAATAATATCATTTTCTTCCTACTGAAAAGTAAAACTGAAAATTGATTGGGTAATGACTAATGGGTAACTATCTTATCGCTTTGAGTTCGTTCTTTCTAGAAACTCATAGAATGGATTTTACTTCTATTTCAAAAAATTTTAGGATGTATTTTATATTAAATTTCATTAGAATTTATAATTTTTATTCTTATTTATTATGTTAAACCTTTGAAATATACTAAAATTTATAACAATTTTTGCTAATCATGTATGTTGGAAAAATTTGTACAACTAAGAAAACCAATTTCGAAAGCATTGATTGACCTTGGGATTGGAAAGGGCATAGATATTTCAGATGAAGAATTTGAATATATAAATATTATTATCTCATCTTTAGAACCGGTTAAAATTGGATTGGAGAACCTTCGTAGCAGATATGCAACATTGCTCACTACGGAAGGTGCGTTTGCTTTTATTGTAAATGAGTTGAGAGAACGGAAAACTCGTTTTTATATCACCTTAAAACAATCAGTAAAAAAGACCGAGAGAGACGTAATAAGAAGCTCGTAGGATTATATAAATATTTAAACAATCCTATAACAACATTTAATTCAACTTGTCCTAATTTTTCACTGCCTTCTACTGTAAATCAACATTGTAAACAACTGCCAGAGTTGTTTGCCAGGCTTTTCAGAAAAAGTGAGACGGACATAGTGGCAGAAGGTACTGATGTAAATGAACCCCAACAACTTTTTGATACACCGCTAGAACTCGAAGTCTTTTCCTCTAATTCATCTTCAAATCAAAGGTCCTTGGAAGAAAAACTGGATGCAGTTGTGCGGAAAGAAATGGGAAGCACGGAGCAACAAGATTTGCGTCTGAGATACGACGTAAAGAACATCACAAAAGAAATGAATGTTTGTGAAGCCACTGGTAATAGAACAGAAAATTTAAACCTCTTATTTAATGCTCTGGCGACAACTCCTCCAACTTCAATAGAGTCGGAAAGGGCATTTTCTGCTGTAGTCTTATTCATCACAAAACTCCGAACACCTTTAAGTGATAACAATATTGATCATGTGTGTTTTAAAGCATTATTTTAAGTCGTAATCCAAATAAATCAATAATTTCAGTTTTATTAGTCTCTAGAAAGTTTTTATCAAAGCATGTTTTTGTTCAATAAAAGGAAATATTCTGTTTAGTTATTTAATTTATTCCAGTACTTCAACCTTATATATATATAGCGAATTTACATATAGGCAGAGTAGGAACCTGCCTAGTACGGCAAATTTTGTTGTATTTCA